>OU538821.1:22190000-22675000 GCA_912999785.1 Hydriomena furcata
TGGTAAGACGCAATGCATTTAATTGCATGCAAACCTGCAATGTGTGCATCTGTCGTCAAAAATATTAATATACATTTAACACTACTAAGTTCTATGTTTGTTTATTGATGTTATATTGTGTTTATCTTATGGAATTTTCGTGTAGTTTTAACAATAACTCCCATTAAGTTCTTATATAGGTACCTACCATGATAAATGTGAGGTATAATGGTGTTTTTGATAGAAACAGCCTTCGTAATTGTAATTTTAGTTCAATATGTCTAGTATTAACTCGGTATGGCGTGTATACTTCTTTGTAATACCTAGATAAATCATTATTTATTCATAAAAAATGTAATACTTATCCTACTTGTATAAAATAAATATTATTAATTGTAAGGTTTGTAGTCTCAAATAAAACAACAGTAAGTATAACCAACATAATAATATAATTAATAATTTGTACAAACTTAAGTAAGTACCTAGTACTTGTCCACTAAAATACAAGATTTAAATGACGAGATGTACTATAAAATGCTAAAACTAAGATCATAAATAGAATAACTATGCATTTACAAATAAAAAGTACTTACATGAGGTGTTTATATACAATGGACTAAGATAAGAAATAAGTACGTACTACATGGGTGATGTTACTAGAATTGACGTGCTAAATCTATTATTTCTGAACATTTTTGTTACTAAGCTAATTAACGAGTTCATTTAAAAAGTATTTTAAAAACGATTATTTTATTAATATTATTATGAATAGTGGTTCAGTTTCGTGCTTGTAAAATGAGCGTGCCTTAATTATGAAAACTACTGGACAAACTGGGTCCCTCCTATCTTCCACATCCTCACAATGGCCAGGAGGTGTGGCCACTTCTCCCTTAGGCTTAGATGCAACTAATTAGCGACATATCGCTTATTCCGCATAATCCTGATAAAATCTCTTGTTTACATTATTTTGGTGCTATAGGTACTAACTACATACATACAACAATTATTACATAAACTTAACAAGTCGTTTATGAAGCAAATCCTCTTAGATTAGGTAGGTACCTTTTCAAAATAGATATAGTAAAAGTACCTAGTATTAGGTATTTCAAAACTTTGTTTGAACAATACCTTACATTTACTTATAAAAACCGGCCAAGTGCGAGTCGGACTCGCGCACGAAGGGTTCCATACCATTATCTATCGGCATAACGGCAAAAACGACGTTTGTTGTATGGGAGCCCTCCTTAAATATTTGTTTTATTCTGTTTTTACTATTTGTTGTTATAGCCGCAACAGAAATACATAATCTGTGAAAATTTCAACTGTCTAGCTAACAAGGTTCATGAGATACAGCTCTGTGATAGACAGACGAACAAACAGACAGCGAAGTCTTAGTAATAGGGTCCCGTTATTACCCATTGGGTACGGAACCCTAAACATGAAGTCATTTAGGTGCATTTTTAAATACGTGGCAGGTCTAGATAACATAACGTTATATGAACATCTAATGAACTACAGCCTTACTGCGTAAGCTCATTTCAACTGTCAAATTCCCATTGTGTAACTTTAAAAGACAACAGGATTTTGAATGTTGAAGCTGATTACGCATATCAATGAGCCTACGCAATAGGGTTGTCGATTCAACTTTGTATAGGCAAGAGAGAAAACTTTTTCATCTATTAAGATCATAAATAAATCATTAGATTTGACTAAGAAATAGAATGCACCAGTTAATTTGATATCAGGCTATCAGCTCATTAAGTATCTTTATTTTTGGAATTACTCTCATGGATATAGATAACATGACCATTTGTGGATCTACATTCGCCATCCTGTTGCACAGATTTGATTACCAGCTGTTCATACAACCATTGAATTAACATTCTGTAGGTAGGTACTATGCTACTGCAGATACCTACAATATAAATAATATCATACGTACAAATGACTGGGAGTCTAGATATGGGCACAGAATAAAGATATGGGTGCCTAGATTTAGCTATTAAAAATTAATGCGTTTAAGTAAAGTTCAGACGTGTTAATTACTTTAGATTAGTCTGAACTAAATGGAAGTTATACCAAATATAAAATTAGCATGACTTAGGAAGCGTGGAGCACTCCATTGAGATGCACATGTGATGCGGGTTCGCATATTTGTTTAGGATATGGGTGCGGTACAGGACATCCTATTGCAGGGTCAGTGCAACGAACTACGAGTAGGTACATGTATAAATGTTGCCATGAGTGTTATTTGTTTAGTTATAATATCATATAAATTGCTTACGCCCAGATAACTTATAATAAAAATTAGTATTTCATAACGTCAGTGTCGATACTGGGCCCGGGCTCTAAGCTAAACATGACTGTGGATAAAGTTTACAGTAAAATAAATAAATAATGACGCCAACCTCGTCTCTATGCACCATTATCCTGGGAACTTTGGCTTTACAGATGGCTAATACATAAAATCAGTGCCTATAGCATTGACGTCGGGGTCTAACAAACAAAGGACTATAACACAGACAGATTTTTAAGTTTTGTCATTGAACAATGTTATTGGCTGGTGAAACTGTTGTTTTGCAGAACTTTCAAGCGGCCAGACGGGTGACTTCAGACCTCGCTCTGCATGCAATGGATTGAGGAGTCCTCAGATAGCTCATCCATCGAGGAGTCCGTGAATGATGTTCCATCTGAAAACGGATGAAAAAATACCTTCACATGCTGCACACATTATTTTGTTTAAACTGATTATTTTTGAAATTACTACTCAAAACATCTATGGCGTAAATATAATAGGCCTAGTAGGTATTAGTTAATTATTATTGTTCTTACCAGGTAGGTACTGGAATGTGTGTTAATTGGAACGTACTGATCTCACCTATTGGCACGAAGGGCGGCTTATTCTGGAACGAGTAGGTGAGGTGCAGGTTAATGGGGCGGCCGAACCCCACTGCATCGTCCCTGGACATCACTGCAGACAAGACAGGGCAGGTCACAGTACTGTACATAATTGACATTGATGGGCTCGAGGAATTCGCTTGGCTCGCTTTAAGGGTTAAATATCAGACGAAGTTATGGGAAATTCGCAACGCAATTCGCCTGTTTTGTTTCAGCAGAAACTTAGGGAATATCAGAAAGGCCAATCCATCGATCGTGAATTAGTTTGGTTCGAATAGTTTTCTGTTTTAGTTTCAGGTTTTGTCATACATCTTAAATTGACCTGCCAGTTGCACTACAAAACTGGCAGGTCCCGGGGGCGGCGCGGGTTGCATACTAACATTGATTCTGTTTGCCCTTCCCAGTGTGCTGGTGCTTCTTCTGGCGCGCGCGGCTGTTCTGGAACCAGACCTGCGTGACGCGCTTGCTGAGACCAGTGACCTGCGCGATGCGCTCCAGGTCCTGCCCGTCCGGGTTGGAGTCCAACTGGAAGTTCGCCTGCAACACTTGCAGCTGCTCCTCCGTGAAGGTGGTCCGCACCCGCTTCGCTTTGCTCTTGTGGTAGCCTTCGGAGTCGCACCCGTCTAGAGTATACATTTTAGTAGGTACAAGTTTTGAGCAACTGAATTCGTTCAATGGTTTGGCTGATTTTATAAGTAAATTAAATATTTAATTAGAAGTGATCCATTTATCAAACATATTTCTGAGGCACCGTCACCGCACCGTGGCCTCCTTCGATTTAGGGCTATACTATGACTTTGATTTTCCATTTCAGCTCATAAAAGTTGTTATTTATCAAAGCTGTCAAGTCTAAGATTAAATATAGGTACTATTTATTTAGTAACGGAGAAGCAACCTACACGACAATAGATCACCCCTTTTCACCACATTAAGATTATAAGATATTTACCATCAGAAGAGATGCTCCCTCCATCTAGCGTCTCCAGATAATGTGGCTTGCAGAGCACCCGGTCCTCATGCAACGCGAATTGCTCGCCAGTCGAGAGCTGGCGACCGCACGCGTCGCACGCGAAGCAGGCCAGGTGGTATACTTGATCGCGCGCCTTGCGCACCCAGTCCGAGGCGGAGATGCCTCGGCAGCACTTCGAGCATTTCGCGCCGAAGCTTCTGTAGAGAGAAGCTCGATCAGACGTGGATTAGCAGACATTGTGTCCAGGGTCTGAACTCGTTGATCAATATAGAATAAGTTGTAAAATACTAGGTATTCAATTAGCTAGAACCTAGAAACGACCTACACACGACAGGCTCTACTAAATTGTCCTTGTGTAGGTCTTGATTACACATAAGGTATTGACAGCATAAAGTAACTATCTTATAGGTACTAATAGCACGAGTAAAAAAGTAAAAAAAGTTTATTAAATGAGTAAATGTTTAATGTGTATTAAATTACTCGTAAATTAAATTATTTAAATTGCGGATGGGTGTGTGCGCAAAACAATAGGCTAAAATGTTAACCGTGTTTGCCATGTTATTAGACCATTGCATTACCATAATAGGCGCGGTGTTTTAGTAAATGAAATTAAAAATGTATTATTTCTTCGAACAATATTTAATTTAGTCTACCTGTCTAGTCTACCTACCTACCTGCGTGAGCTGTCGACCTTTTCCTGACATACCTACATATAAAACCTACGTTTGATAAATAGGCAATAAAACAAATTAGGAACATAAATAAAATAAGTAATTTCGCAAAAGCAAATGTAAGGAAATCATAATTTATAGTTAATCTATTTCTCTTTCATGATTTCCTTACATTCCAAAGAACGACGCCACAATGTCTACATTTTCCACTCGATGTAAGCTTTTTAGCTGGAACTTCATCAACATGTAGCGTTTTTCTTTGAAATAACTTAAATTCTGATTAAATTATCATGAAACTTACTTTCTGGGTCGATTAAGAAAACGGCAGAAACTCACTGTTGTAATTTAAAGAGCATTATCATTTTCTTCTCCTTTTCCCACTTAATGTGGGGTCGGCACAACATGTTGACAAAAATGTTGCGAAGAGGATTTGGCTTATGTTTTACAACCGGTTGAAAGCCTGACGTCAACCTTATTTAGTTAGCGAGCTCTTACAACAATTTAAGAACAATGCCTGCACGATAGATACCATGTTTCATCAAGACCTACAAAACTTATTTCAAGTGCTTATAAAGCATGCAATACGGGAGTCGTGTTCGCGGTGCATCTATCGCTGTGCCTATGAATAAATTATTAAAATAATTGAATATGTGTTAGTTGATGTATAAACCAAGAGCAAAGAGACTCTAAAGTCGCTTTTACGAAGGAAGCAGGTTATCGGTGCTTACCAACATAATAAGAAAGCCATTCCCAATATTATTTAATCCATGGATCATAGTAAAATATTTAGTTTATCTCTACGAGTATGTCAAAAGTAATCATAAATTAATAATTGTGATATTTTGAATCTATCTTTACGACCACTACCTAAATCGTTCGAGAATTTTCGAATGCCTTCAAGGAGTAGTAATCGACTGTAATCTGCTTTCTAGGTAAATGCCCTGATGGTATTATTGCCGTATGCACCTGCCCGAGACATGGGCGCAACTTGTAGTCTAGATAATTAGCTGTCCTGGAGTTTTAGTAATGAATTGAGTGTAGGTTTTGTAGTCGTACCTAGTCTAGTTACCGGCTGCATTTATTTATTTATTGCTGGCTGATAGGTAGGTACATGTAACGCTTTATCATAATCAGGTTTTCTCTAGATTCTAGTCTTTACTTTTATTAAACCGAGCAAAGGTAGAATGGTATACTTTCTTAGAATAGGTATAATCATTCAGAAGAACATTGTTCAGTTTTTTTTTTTTTTTTTATTATAAGCCACCTCATGCCGAGCGCGCTGCCAAAGCGAGGTATATGTTTCATGAACCCATTTATTCAAATAACTACGAATATTTTATCGTTTTCTGCGAGTTGGAAGTTTATACCTATCTAATTAACACTTTACTGTTCTAGAAATATTGTTTCTACCTTATGTAGAGTTGTCCCTCAGTCGATTATAATAAATACTAAAAACATTTCAATTTAAACTTTTTTAAACCCAGTCAGTTTTGGTAAATAATGCCTACTTATGTTTGGAACGTTCGAATAAACAGGTATTTCTATATCTGCTTTTGATAGTAATTCATAACAAGATTAAAGGCTCAGCGGCGTAATTACATTACCACAGGTATCCAATAAATGAATTATATGTTCACGGGGCTAGTGGTGTGCGCACGGTGCCGATGTCGATGCCGGCTAGTCAGAGATAGCTGTAACGTCTGACTAATGCCCGTTTACTGGCTTTGGCTTTGTCATTGCACCGCGCACCAGCATGGTGAGGGAGAGAGAGATAGAGAAATGTAACGTAGCACTACGGTATGTAAGTACTCAGTTGGACAATGGACAGTCACCCAAACTCGCGGACGAGAATTTTTCGCGCATTTGCACACCGACCGACCCTCACTGCGGTGCACCGATTTCTTTATTTAATTAGGACATTCAACAGAAAAAACTTAACCAAGGTTTCAGGTCAATAAATACTCAAAAATCTCTACCAATAAACTAGTAATTAAAACAGAATAAGAGAAAGGGATATTTGTAACAATACATTACAATAACACGAAGAAGCCTAGCTAAGCTTTACCTAACTCATATGAAGTTTCCTTGTGATTCTTGATTTCAATGAAATAAATACCTTCCTGTGACTGACCCTCGTATTCAAGAACGACACTATGAGAACACGCACCCACAGTGGCCGAAATCTTTTTTCATAAAAATCACTTTATGTGTTGTACGACATTGCATAGTGTGACTAGAGGCACATTGTCGTGTGCCTCTAGCCAAAGTAGAGCTCTAAAAGCACACGGTTGTGTGCGCTATAGTGCCGCTCAACACATAAAGTGATGTTTATGAAAAAAGATTTCGTCCACTGTGGGTGCGTGTTCTCATACTGACGTTCTTGAATACGAGGGTTAGTTATCTCTGATCCCATTCATGAATACCGATACAAAACCCTATTTACCAGTTGAGCTATCTATAGACTAGTTTGCATCGGTTTTTAGATGGTTCATCTGGTTATTATGTATTTTGTAAATATTCTGTAATATATTAGTATTACACGTTGTTTGTTTTTGTCAAAAAAATCCAATAATTTGACTAGGCGATCCTCAGATAGCAATGCAAGAATTTTTAAGAATACATGTATTTGTTTTTATATTTTTTTAATTTTACTATTTTTCCGTCTTTTTGGTAATAATTTGGGCATCCCTACCGAGTGCGGGTCGTCGGCGATAGCGCTCTGTACCCAAAGTGCAAACTCGCGTGTCCCACTCTATTAATTCAGGAGTCCGTCGCTTATCGAAGGTGTCCACGCCGAAGCGGCAGTGGCATGAGAACAGCTGGTAACATCATTTAATCTCTAGACAATTAAGTCCGCTCCTCAGTGAAGTAAGTAAAAAAGTACCTTTGCGGTAACCATAACAGCACAGAGGCGTAAAATTAATAAGTTTATTATTACCTAAAAATGATTTAAGCAGTTGTAAATTTGTAAAATGTATGGAATAAACCGGCTGTTTTCTTATTGTTTGTGGTTTTAAACGCTCGATTTGCATTCGAAGCCGACGCCGCACTGCGCCGGCCACTGCTGGCCGGCCACTCTCGCTTCCTCTTATCATCGCTTATTAACATTTTGTCGCCCGAATCACTTAACTACTCTTGCATAATTAACGGCTGACAGATTAACAAGTTTTAACACTTGCCGGTAATGAAGATGTCCGGGCGGACATGGGAAGTCACAAACCTGGCGAGAACTGGTGTTCCATTAGGTTGTCTGTTTTTGGTCTGAATGGTTTTGTTGGAAGGCTTTCACTCAAGTGAGGGAGTCGGCAGGCATTGCACGGGGTACGGGGTGCGGGTCGAGTGCGCGACGTCTCGCGCCTGAGGCTTACATAAATCCTCGCTCATTGATTGCTCTCCCCTCCCCTTCTCCACATTTCATTTCATTTCAATACTAAAGACATGATTTAAGTTATTTGTTTTAGATGCAACACCAACGCGAGCCCGGCTGGTAACGAGGGCCGCAGGCGGCCAGCAAGCGCCGACACAATGCCCCACTAATAACAACATTTTATGATTATCGATGACTGATTAAGCGCATACATATTTTTTAATTACTCCGCTAAGGGCCTATGGCCACTGAAGTTTAATAAGGTCGCTTCGTAAGCCTCTCTTCTTCCGTTTCACGAATCTAGTGAAGGCGCATGCATCCGCGCAATCTAGCGCCATTCAAAAGTTGGATTCATGAGAGCACTCGTAGTTGTACATCGCAGACATTTTCCTTAGGATTTAATTGAGTATTTTATAAAGGTAAGGAGCTTTTATAGGAGTGGGCCTCGATATGCAAAACATTGTTTCCCCGCTAGTGTACACGCGGCTACAAGCTACAGAGGATTGTTAATTACGAGGACAATAGGGTTAATGCTAAACTCGAGCACTGACTATAATACCTATTATACTCGTAGGTGTATTTAGAAAAAAACTGCCCAAGTGCGTGTCGAGCCTCGCGCAATGTAGGGTTTCGTAGTATACACAGCTAACAACGTTATATAAGTAATTTTCAACGATATTTAATTTTGTACTAAAAAGTTTACTTCTAGTATAAGAGTAATCGTCGAGCAACTAAGGAAATACATTTATTTTGATTGGTCTATGATTACTCGTAAACTTGTAAAGCCTACTTAGCCGTGATAGTTTTCCTTTTAAATTCGTTATATGTACCTACTACTACCGAATTTTTTTTAACAATTCCAAAACCAATCCATTAGCTGGTAGAGGGGGGGGAGGGGACTTGACTCTGACTAAATTTAGCACTTTAAAGCTTAATATTTTACAAACGGATCCCTTAATCGAAAAGTTGTCTTTACAAACCCATGATGTTTTTAAAGACCTATCCAACGACTCCCTAAATCATAGGATATTCAAGAAAAAAAAAACATTTTAGGTGCACGGGAGGAACCCTACGAAAAAATGAAATTTTAACGTACCACTTTGTTAACGTGACTATTATGTATATTCATGCCAAATTACAGCTTTCTAACACTTAAACTCTCTGAGCTAAGCTGCGGACGGTCATGGCGAAACTATAAGGGTTTCTTGTAGGCTACGAAACCCTAAAAAAGAATCGGATATTCCTTTTTGCCAACTATATTACGGTACAGCTAACCAAAGCAGCTATTCCAAACTAACTAAAGGTTAGCTAATTACGTAATAACATAAGTCAGAAGGACCCTTAAAGTAGGGACTGAATAAATTAACCGACTTGGTATTACATGGATCTCACAACTTTTTACGGTAGAAGAACTGAGTTGCGTTGCGAGACTTGGCTTTTTTTACAAGTTATGTTTTTGATGGCATCTCATTTATTTTTGTAGATAGTACTTTTTAGGGTTCCGTACCTAGAGAGTAAAAACGGAACCCTGTTACTAATACTCCACTGTCCGTCCGTCCGTCTGTCCATCTGTACGTCTGTCCGTCTGTCCGTCTGTCCGTCTGTCCGTCTGTCCGTCTGTCCGTCTGTCCGTCTGTCTGTCTGTCGGTCTGTCTGTCTGTCGGTCTGTCTGTCCGTCTGTCTATCACAGGGCTGTGAACCATGATAGCTACACAGTTGAAAGTTACTTTACTTTACTTTACTTTACTTAAATACTAAAAACAGAATAAAATAAATATTTAAGTGGGGTGGGGCTCCCATATAACAAACGTGATTTATGGCAGGTTTTTTTAGGATTCTTACACTAAACACTAATTGTGTTTCAAATTTGAAGCTTCTATGTCTGCTAGAAGTGCCTTAAACTTTTGATGATCGGTCAGTCAGTCAGTCAGTCAGTGAGTGAGTGAGTGAGTGAGTGAGTGAGTGACAAAATAGGAAACTTTGACTAGTTATAATTCTTAGTCTACTGGTTCAAATTGAATGAAAATTGAAATATACCGTGTTTATATAGTGACTGCTTGGTTACTGAAAATTCAGGCTTCTAGTTCTCTATCCACAACGAAGTTATGTCGTGTAGGGGGTCGAAAATGGCCTGAACTGCTTCGAGAAAAGGATGGTACAGCCGTGCCGCTTTTTTGCTTGACTTGGCGACAGATAATAAAGACGTAAAAAAATGTAAAGTGATCTCGTTCTATTATATTGTTTCAGGATGTAATCTCTGTATTTTAGCCGGATTCGCCGGAGTCGCTTTCCGTAGTGTCGGATAGTAAATAGTAAAACTAAATCGATAGCTATTGTTTATTATTCCAAATCGATGTGAGACTCGCTTATTTATGTGCTAGAGATTAATTAAACCCTCGGAGGACATGGTACATTTACATATACACGGAGTGCGCATTTGCGGGCGCGTGGGAGGAGCGAGCGTGCGTGTTTGATTTGCCACTTTCGGATATGAACCTGAGATCATTATGTGAATGGGGATAGATAGCGCGACAGAGGTATCAATTTAAGACAGCAGTTACAGGCGCCGCCGCCGCTTAGCACGGCAGCAGTTTACCACCTGAGGCAGCCTCTTATGCTTCAGAATCACTTAGCGTCTCGATAAGTCTTTAGTGAATATTCTGCTTTGGTATTTTCAACTTGCGTATCCGGTCGATTCTTTAACTATAACTCTGAAGGGATCAAACGCAAATTAGGGCAACGAATTGTTGTTAGCTTTTGTCGCGTTTAAACTGCGCATGAATTCAGGAATCTGATATAACGCTAATGACGCTGCATAGGCCAAAGCTAGTGTGAAATAGTACGTCATATACTCTCAAATTTTAAGGTAAGTCCTAAAACACCTGTGTACACCAACTAGCTTCCGTCTGCCACAAGAAGTGTAATGAATCTTCCGCCACAGGTTATGAAATAGCGGCTTATTCATTTCATCACCATGCCTGATGCCTGTTTATTTGGAGGGCGTTAAATAAACAACGAGTTTGATCGTCTGATACGAGCGAGCAAGAGCAATCTCTTCAGCGCCGACGGCGAGGTTCAATTTACGGGCTGGCCATTGGCTATGGCCACAGTCCGCAACGAGATGGTTCATTACAAGAACGCATTAAAACTGGCCTGATGACTACCTTCACTTGAGTAGGTACTGGTGAGACCTAGCGGAAAGGATTATTTAATAACTAAACGTGGCAATATAATAATTATAAACACTTCTCTTCGCTTATTTATGGTTAGTAGACAATATTTTATTATTATTATTTATTTTATTTAATAGGTACTAAACTGTGCCTATGAAAATGTCCACGAACTATATTTATGCAAAAAATAATGTCGCTCCGTTGCTCCATAATACGAGCGGCGATGGGTTTGCAACCTGTCACGTATGGAATGCTAACTACTGTAAAATGTGGGCATGTGACAATTATAATGTTTGGGTTTGTCTCTGTCTACCCCCTCTAGACACCTTCCAGGATCTAAGCGTCTGGCGATCTGAGAGGATGTCCACCGTACTTGGGGATTACAGCCGCAATTTTTTTTTTCTTTTTTTAATAATACTAATTAATATAGTGGTAAAGTTTGTTTGTTAGTTTGGATTTAAGAACTACTGAACCGATTCTGAAACAAATCTCTTAAGTCTGAATAAACTAGTTCTAATAAATTATGTAAAGTACCTACCCTAAATGGACTTCAAAGTGACAGGGTATGAAAGTTTGGATAGAGTGTACTAGCTGTTCTCTACAGCCTGTGGCACTGCACCACTCGTTATATGCACAACAAACAAACAAATTATAATACTGTGACATTTCAGTTTAACGAGATGCCCGCGGGAGCCCTTTTTACGGATGCAGGCTGGAGCGTAGGAGAGAGACTTACCAGTTCTTCTGTTAAGTAAATCTGTTCTATGTTGTCTAATGTGGGCTAAAAGGGAAGGACTATGGTCCATCAGACGTCCACTATTTGATCTCAACTAGAGTTAAGAATTACAATGTTAACAAATCCAAACCAAGAAATGATTTCACAGCAATGGATGATGGACATCTAATGTCAAGGTGAGCTCCAATGATACATGCCCGGATTTAACCACTCGTACCGAAATACTCGTACATGCTTGACACACGCGACCTTGTATTATTAGTGCCGAGTATTATCTACGAACAAACAGGCCACAAGGGCTACAACACAACGTACACGAGTCGGCTTAGCCTTAGCGTAGATTGAAAGTCTTTTACGCACTTTGGGGTTGTTTAAATAATAAACGCATGACTGTTATGCTTACTATTTGATTATCTATTTACATAGGCACGTTGTTTATTGTTTATGTAGTTAGTAGGTTGAGACGCGTGTAGCCAGTTCAATAATAGAAAATGTAATGTCCGTAAGATAGCTGCAGTTGTAAATAACGAGAGTCGTTTGCCTAAGATTTGAATAGGAACATTACATAAACGAGCTCTCGCTATTTTTAATTTCATTTTAGACCGTCATGACGGCCTTTTTGTATTGAAAGGATGTCCGTACATATTTGGAAAGCCTTGTCCTGCATACCATCGTAACCCTGAGACCACCCTGCCATATGACCCATGTCCGTATCAAGGTCTGCACGTCACCGATTGAAATATATGGTTCCTCCAGTTATCACAATCAAAATAAATGACAAATGAAATCGTTGGTGCAAGTCACGCGGCCGGTGTGCTAGCATTCCGCTTTGTTGGGCCACACTCGACCGACAGATTTTCAATAAAACCACTCGTAGGGACATCGGCCTTATTTTTTTTCTTTTGATGATAGGAGTGAGTTCTCACGCACCTGTTACCCTTGCTCCGGTGGTAGTAGTAGTAGTTTGGTATTATGGTAATGGTAAAAGTTTTTTATGGCATCGATATTTTACAGCTGACTTTTGAGTAGTTACTGAGTTAAGTAATATTCGGAAGTTGAAATGCAATAATGGTTTAGTTTTAGTTTCGGACGTTACTGTTTTAAAAGTTTTTTTTTATTATGATCTCGCCGCGCCCTCACCCATGTTCAAATGCACATAAATCCTTTCAAACATATCAAAATGAGCCACCACACCATCAACTTGCTCGATAACCATCCGAAATCTGTTTCCGTCGATAAAAAGATCGAAACAAAGCATGTATCGATTCCAAACGCAATGATACTTTACAAACAGGCCGACGGATGGACGGTTGGACGAGCGAGCGAGCTGACGAATGGTGTCGATAGTGCATCATCACCGAGGCCCACAGCCACACAGCGCGGGTCAGGGGTCGCGAACTAACTGCTGCGCTATCTGTGCCTCTGCCCGCGGACCGCCTACTCGGCGCATTCCTCGCGCATTCCCGACCCTCCCCGCCACCCTGCAAGTTCATCTTCCGACTTCAATAATGATGACTTCGTACTTTTCTAATGCGTAAGGTTAATTGGACGCGAGCAGGGTATTTGAAAAGAATTACAAGTATCTCTCTTTCTTAAACGAGTTTTATTGTTTTATGCCAAAATCATCAATTTTTCTGCGGAGCCTTAATGATTCTATTAACTTGATTTGTATTTAATTCCTAAAAAATTCACATGTTCTTGTTGCTACCGATAAAGCAGCGTGATGAAACTTCAGCAGGATAAAGCATCGACACTCACTTGGCATAGTCCTGCTTGCAGTAGACTTGGCGGTCGCGCAGGAAGCAGGAGGGATGGCGGTCCAGTTGCACTGCGCACACGCAGCAGCGCAGGCAGGCGGTGTGCCATGCGCCGCCGCCCACCTCCAGCAGGAAGCGGTCGGAGATGGGCTCGCCGCACGCACAGCACGTGCGGTGCTCCGTCTGGAAACACCACAAACAATCATCTAATCAACCGAACCATCACTCTAATCAACAATAAAGTCCTGTCTGACCGTAGATGAAGGCTTATGCAGTGGTGCTTAAGGCCCTGTATGTCGACGATTGCTCTTTTTCGAAACGAAAAATGAAATACTTCTGAACAAGCCACATCTCCTATTTTTATAAATATATTAAGTCAGGTTCCTACCTAGATTACTTTTAAGCTGAAAACATAATAGCAGAAACTTTTCACGATAAAGATATTATTTCAAAATGATACGTTTTAGAATTTATGATCGAAATACTTTGATACCTACTATTAAGATCAACTTGTGATTTATTGTTAAAGATAGGTAATATGTAGATCTAGATTTCTACTAGAATAGGTTTTTGATCAGTAATTATATATAATTTATATCATTAATTTATTCGAAAAGCAAAGGCGGACCACGCGCCGCCCATGGATCAGTACCACGTGCAGATGTCGGTAGGAATGTGGCTTGTTCAGAAGTATTTCATTTTTCGTTTCGAAAAAGAGCAATCGTCGACATACAGGGCCTTCACACATAGATATTGTGTTCCTCGCGGACCAACCGGTGTGGAACGCACAACAGTGCTGTGTTTAATATTATATTTCCTCTAATCATGACTGGTTGATGAATTTTGTTCACTTTCCCTAAGTCATGATCATCATCTGCATTTTTATGATTTGTAACAAAAATATTGGCGCCTATTCATATTCATATTTGCCAAAAATAAATGTTGATAGGTAGGTACTACTATAATACCTAATACCTACATCTACAGACACGAGCAATTAAAAGTTGCGAGTTTACTAAATTGGTTCTTCATTTATCAAAAGTAATTATTATTTACAATAGGTATAGATAGCTACATCAATTTGATAAAATAACGTAATTAAAGGAAAACTGTTAGGTATGTATATATATAGGAGATCTCTGAAACAACTTGAATGAATTGGCATTTATATTACGAGTACCTCTACCTACGAGTACTCTGTAGGTACTCTGGTAGGTACCTACGAGTAGAACATAAGTTTGTATGTTTGTCTAATCATAACTGTCAAACCGTATGATCCCGATATGCATGAAATTTGGCAATATGAAATGGCTTATTACCTATTAGTAGACATTTCAAAATAATTTTTATATATTTCACAATTTATGAATTTTGAGATTTGGGTTCAATTCGGGTTCGGGTAGTTTCTGATACTCACGACCACGAAACAGGCAACAGAACACTACTTATTGTTGGATCAGAACTAAGTACCTAAAAGTATGTATGTGACTGATATATGCTTGTAATATATTATTGTTTTAAAAAAGACTAGCTACAACGTTGTTTCTGTTTGTTTCCCCCACGGGCCACAGCGCATGCGCATAACCTGATTATCGAATGTAAAGCTCCGTAATTGTTGCACACACAACAAATTATAAATTGTATTTATTTGTCGCAACATGTGCAATTGTACAATTTGGACACGGGGGTGATGACTCAATTGCCGGTAGGGCGGGGGTGTAATCTAATAATCGTAGCAAAACACCCCGGCACCGGCACCGGCGCCGCATTCATTTGTCTAGTAATCAACTTTAAAGTATGCGCATTACGAGTAGGTTCACGACTTCATTGAGTAACACTAATGTTATTGCCAAAAGCTTCTAGGAAAATTCTAGGAAAGTTAGTGATCCCTTGTCTTTGGAAGTCGATCAAAAAAATGAGCGTGCATTATCATTCTTTAGTGAGTTATCCAACTTTCACGCGAGTCCTTTAAAACGTTACTCGAACAAGTACGATTGTGAGTAGTCAGCAGTGTACGAGTCATTCTTCTCGAGGAATGTACCTACGAGAGTCAGCTACTTTTAAAATTACTTTTTTTTTAGTTTTTATTTGGTCTAAACTCTAAAGACCGTAAGTTCCAGGAAACAATATACAAAAAATAACTTTTTATCCATAGTATGTACTTTAATATTAGAAAGAGGAAGCATTTTTATATTTTTGAACGTGTGTAACGAATAAACTCAAAACTACTCGACTGGTTTCAATAATTCTTTCACCATTATCTCTGTTTTACATAGGCTATATTTATTACTTGATGTTTTTTAAATCCCTACTAAAATTTCAATAATGTAACCCAAGGTAAATAAATTGATATAAAATCATTTTTACTGCTAGGTAGTATTTAATATTATGAATCCGATGATAAATACCTTTATAGGATATCATAGATTTATAATAATTAGAATCGAAAAGTACATTACACAATTTACACACGCAAAACAATATTTCATTCGCCCTCTGAACTACCCCACGAAAGTGAAGTTCCGATTCTCAAACTAGATGTCGCTAGTAAAACTGTTCCATTCCTGAAACGCGCTATCGATGCGTTTCGGGTATAACATGAGGCTACCGTATACAAAATGTACAAATTACACTTTAATTATTTAATTTTCCCAGTTTTTGAGAGACACTACCACAGTGAAAACTGTGCGTGTGCCCTTTTCTTTCAGACATTACGTATTGACGATATTAATGGCAGCTAGAAAATCTGTCATTTTGGGAAAAGGTATTATTGATTTGGCGAGGGCACTACTGAGCCCCCAGATAAGATTCCTTCAAAGTGAGATTAGTTCTAAGATCGGAAACTTACATTGTAATTTTATATTAAAAACGAATCAAGCAAGACAATTACAATAAAAGAAAAAACAGCAACAATAATGAATATTTTGCAAATTGTAAGAAGGAATTCCTAAGTAATTATGGTAAACATCCTCTCAGATCTTCGTTTATTGTTATTCAATTAATAAGGATTATTACGAGTAGGTATGGGAATAGTTTGCATGTTTGTTTGTCATTCAATAATTTATGGCTGAACTGAAATCGATGAAATTTTGTATACTTATATAGGTACTAATTAGAAATATATTAAAAACAAATAAATATTTGTGGATATTTCAGTGCGATCTAACCGTAAACTAAGCAGAGCTTGTAGGTACTAAGAAGATCAGAATATTTATAGGTACATAATAAGGATCAATATGGTACGGATAGAATCACTTTTTATTCCAGTCCATGTTTTAATTGACTAATTTCAACAAAAAATGGTTATTATAACATAACTATAATACCTATTCTAAAAATACCTCCTCGCGGACTTTCTTGTGTGCATTGTATTTAGTTTATCCAATTAGAAACTAACTAATAAAAATACGTTTATAGATACCCAAACACAGAACAATCATGGGTAAATGAGTGTACAACCGTGTTCTGATTGTGACCCCTGATAAGGACCATGAAAACCTCCCTTATTAATCACAACATGACCGTAGCGTTCATTTTCAGAGGACGATACCTAATAACTATCTCTAGATATACCTATTAAATAGGGTAGGTAATGATAATGTAGTAGATGAACGCATGTAGCGAGCGCCCGCCGTCTTTAATGACAGGCCGACGCAATACGCAATACGTAATACGCAATACGCAATACGCATTTCGCATTTCGCATTACGCATTTCGCATTTCGCAGTATACGCACTGCATCCCAAACAACTTGTAATTGCTGGGGTTGACATTGCTGACGTATACAGAATCAATTTATACCGTTTTGTACGAATCAAATGAAATTATCATCCCCTTGTGATTGTAATCCTACTTGCTTTGATTTTATTTTCCGGATACTATTCAAAAACGTGTTGTAAATAGTCTTTGAATTATAAATTACAATGTGTGTATAATAAAATAGGCGTTTTTTTAGAATGTACTGTATTTTCACATAAATTATATTTTTTCATAAATATGCATGTCTTTACAGTTTGGTATGTAACTATATAGGAAGAGAAAATTGAAATGGATTTTGACAGTGAAATTAAACTTAATCTTGTCTAGATTAAATTTTTGTGACGTGGTGTATGGACCATGTCTGTTGAGTCGGACTGACAGGATGATTCAACGTGTACAAAACGCCTGTGCGCGTTTTTGTTTTAAAATTCCCCCACGCACTCACGTAACCCCCTTTTTAAACTCGTCTAATCTTTTAAAAATGAAAGCTCGTAGACTTCTCCATCTTGCGACTCTCCTTTTTGGCGTCATAAATTATAAAACTCCTAAATATCTATGCGATAAGTTTGTGTGGGCACAAAATAGATCTCATGTCGGTAGAAGAGCTTGTTCCCACGTATTTATTACACCGAGACATAAGTCTGTAGCATTTCGTGGTTCATACAGGTTTGCTGCTTCTCGGTGTTGGAATGACCTGCCACCACCTATTCGTGCCCTAAAATCTATAAATACTTTTAAGTTTGCACTTAAAAGGGAACTTTTACTTGGACAACAGAGCTCATAAAAAGATAAAAATACCCAACTTATACATACCTATGCTAACTCCGATCTTTGCCATTTTCTCTCTCCTTAGTCCAGGTTTCATTTCTAAGTTATTCTAATTGCTGGCCGTGGTATAAGGATCTGGTTCTTGTAATAATCTATGTATGTACTTTGATATCTTTTTGATTATTTATTTTTATATTATTTTTTGATTTTATCTTGTTTCTGTGTTTATTGCAATTATATCTAAATATGGTACTGGTTAGTTCGTGAGGTCACCCGTATCCCTATATAGGTTTGGTCTGAAAACCAGCGCTGCTGCATTACATAATGTGTAGCGGCTTTTAAGCTGAGACTAAGCCTTTTTTGACCACCCACAAACACAGGAGACTAATAATATTAAGATCACCTGTTTGTTTTATTTGTAAGTAGGTAGGTACCTAGGTAACCACCATAAATTCTGTGTCTTCTGTTTATGTTGTGCTGTGTCAAAATAAACTCTATTTCATTTCATTTCATTTCATTTCATTTTACTGTTTAGGTTATTTTCTGAACAGTAGGTAAGTAAATAAATATTCGTGTACTTACATTTTGTACAGCTCTAGCTAGTGCCAAACCTAGCAAACTTCTACTATGGGAACCAGTTAATTTGATCATTATTATCATGAACTTCTACTAATAATAACGTACCTACATATTTAATTACGTACCAGTCTAGGACACTACTGCCTGTAAACTCAAATTTGCATTTCTAGGTGCTCGTAGTCGTAGGTAGGTACCTTAATGTCCGTTGTAAGCTCGAATAAACTGAAAAGGTGACACGTAAACCAACATTTGAAAATACCTTGACATAAACCGTTAAAATGGCGTACAGAATGAACAAGCGATTAACATAGTGCACCCTCCACTCTCGAGTTCATAACTCACGCTTCACACCCTCGAGTTGTGATGTACCTACTTGCACCCGGCGCCGGCGTCGATCACCACCGCACTAACAATGCCACATAACATTAACGTTTAGGAACGGTTCACCAGTCAACCCCACAACAAATAAAACTACAAATTCATAGCAATAAAGGTATTTTGTGCGTATATAGCGGCGGGCGCCGTCCGCCATATGCTCCGTGTCTCAGCATCCTCTGGGGACACCGAACAATGAAACTATCAAAATCTTAACGTAACTTTCGTACATGGACAATAGATCCCCGGTGGCCGGATTGTGGTGATCTTCTTTTTATGGCGTTTTTTGTGGCGCAGATGACGTCGTTGGATCGCATTTAACGTGACATTAGAAGGGTTTTGTTTATTCTGCATTTTGTGGAAATTATGGAAATTAATCTCATTTTGAAGAGGTTGGGTAAGAGTAGGTACATCTATTGTAACCGTTGTTTTGTTGGAGGTTATTTATCTATTAAATAGGATCGCTAAAAGCTTTTATATCAATGCATGCAGTTATGTTAAGTAGTATACCCGTAAGTATAAGGTTATGTAATGTATAAGAGCTAGTTACAAAAGCAACATTGACTAATCAACAAAACAAACAATCACTCATTGCATAGTATCATAATTTTATTAAGATTCTAAGACTGTCTCTTTTTATTTTCTCTACACTGCGATTTACCTGAAAAAAAAAAACAACTTTAGCATCTAGCTAATAGTTCTGAATTCAAGAAGTGACCGAAGATGTAATTTTACTTTACCGAATTATGAAAAACCAGCTGCCCTCCCCGGCTTCACACGTACGGCAAGTTTTTGATACCTTTACATTAATTGCAATTTTCTTGCAGATCACTAATTTATATTGTTAATAGAAATACAAATATGGTATGACCCATGTAACTTGACTGGCCTCACAGCTCAGTTGGTACTTGGTAGTAACTCTGCCTTCTGCACTGTACCTAGGTTGTGGGTTCGATTCCCACCAAAGACAAACATTAGCGTGATAAACACAGATGTTTGTTCTGTGTCTGGGTGTTACAATGTATGTTATGTATGTATTTATAAAAATATTTCTTAGGAATTCTATCAGCAATCTGGTTCCCATAGTACAAGCTTTGGTTAATTTATCCGTTACAAATAAAAATACAAATTTTACCGTTTTTTATTAGTAGTGCAGAATTCATAATATTGGTTTAGTTACGCGAACGAAATCACCTACGAAACAGTTAGTAGTTTATAAAATATCATCGGGTTTAAGTCATCGATATCCAATGGCTGTGAACAAAGCTTTTGTTGTTGCTGAATAGAGTCGAGTGACATGAGAAGCATCGCAAAACGCACATTGTGCTCTGATTTGGGAGGCGTGACGTGACAACAGTCAGAAGTCCGACACGTACAGAACGGATCGCGGACGGGACGGTTTGGCTAACGTGCTCAACTAGCTGCCATACATTTTGCATTTCGTTTACAGATAAGTATACATTTCCCACAAGCTGAATCATTGCTATCATTTAAACCTCGGCAGCACGCTGTAGGTACCTACTAAAGGACCAAATAACTGATAGAGTAGAGTAGTGCGTAGCGTAGAGTGAGTGGAGTAGAGCTATAGGTATTTTTTTTTGTGGGTAAATATATAGTTATTATAGCTACCAATACAATAGAGCACCCATGAACAAACATCTATGTCCATTACAAAAGTGTTTGTTATTTCCCAACCCAATCAGCTGCAATACGTCAGTCTAAAAACTTTGGAGACTCTACCATTTCTTTAGACTGATGATAGTGCTTTAGCCCCGAATTTGCCATTTCGTTGGAAATTCAAATTACTTACGTCGTCCTAAGTATAACCTACCTGTAACTTTATAAAAGGTTCTAATAAACAAAAATTATATTAAACCTATTTGCAGAAGGCATTAACCGAAGCTCAATGGGGCTCATAGTACAATATCAAACACAAACGTTTGAATAATAGACCGCAAAGCTGACTTCATAATCCATAATAGAAAACATAATGGCAGAATCGGGTTCGGGAGACGTGTGACAGGACAGCGGGACAGGCGTGATAGCGAAGGCTTTGTCCCGCACATTGTCTCGCACCACTGCCACTATATAGCCAGCAGGCCGGCATCAGGCGCCTACGCCATTGTCACGGACTTACGTTTGCAAATCCGATTTATATTTGAATATAATTGACTTTCGGCCTCGCATCAGGTACGTACGGGCCGCTCGCTCATTGTGCTTGGCTGATCTCAATGGCATTTTTATCGACCGAACATGATAAATGTATTTGGGAGATTAAGTTTCGTGGGTGGGTGTCTGCGCTGGCCGCGCGGCTATTCAAATATTTTGAGGAATGTGTTTGAGGTTTGTAATTGTAATCGATCGCTGCATGTGTTCATTGTACTGAGAAGGTACTTAGGTACTCAAGAGGCACTCCTGTCTATCGTATATACTCGCCTAAAATATACTTTACCTAGTTTAACTTTGTTTCAGTATTTTGGACTCGAAGCACGTGACTCGTCAGCCCATACAATGGCCGCAAACGAGCCCCCTCGCCGCGTGTGCCAAAGATAGAACCTTCAGTGCCTCGTTTTGTATTCAAAGAGGAAACAATTTTCGACGCCGGAAGAAATCATGCGGAAATCGGACGCGATTTATTCAAAATATTTGTAACAACTTTGATCGAGAGAACTTACGATATTTGTTTTCGTGAAGGGTATTTCGATTTCTTTGTATTTTTTATTGTGAAATCAAGAGTTAAAACCAACTCTGTCTGACAAAAAATGGGGAATAAATGATGTGTGCACGTCAGCGAGGCTCGGCGCGGCTCTCTCGCACAATGCGAGAATGGCCCAGCGGGGCCTCTCGCTTCACACCATTCAGCCATTCACGGGTTTCACGCGTGACGGGGGTCGCCGGTCGCGCCATCCGTCATTGCCCATACACGTCCATGCAATGCATCCCCGAACCATGCAAATGTGGATGCAGCTTATCTCTACTAACGATCATCTATTCTATCTACCTTATAGTCGCGATTCCCGGAAACTTGTCAGAAAACTGGCAAAAGACCTTTCTTCCGCCCCAAAAGGACCAGTTGATTTTACAATTGAAAACATTGTAGGCATTGCGTCCAGATTTTGTAATTACGAAGTCTAACGTACTTAGGTACATAGTTCTAATCTTATTTGTTTGGTACCTATGAGTAGGTATTAAGGATGACCTATTAAAATGATAAACTTATATAGCTCATGGTAATGTAAGGGATGATGCTATGCTGGCTATAAAAAAGTATAGGTAGTAGCGTTATGAAATTCCACTCAAAATAAAAAGGCTGATTAACATATCCGTAACCCCGATAAGCATCTACAAGTAATAATTGTCAAAACGTCATAAAACTTTTTGATACGAAACCTATTGTTGCGAGTAATATATTACCTTTATTCTGAAGGCTCGAAGGTTTGACCCCACAAAACAAATTCGTTGGAATTTCGAGCGCAAATACTGACACTTGAACACCAGTCCCAGCTATCACATAAACCACGCCGGAATCGACCCTAAACCTTCGAAGATAAAGATGATTGTCGAGTAGAGCCATGTTCGCGTGGTAGTGATTGTCGACAGCGGGGCGGACCGGGGCGTGGCGAGCGCACGTGATGCCACGTTCAGTGTGTGAGTGAGCTATTTGCACTATGACGTCACTGAACCGCTAGACAATTTTGTGAAGGTGCCTGAATTTCTTAGTGTAGAAGTATCTATCAACAATACCTTATTCTATACTAGCTACCTCCCACGGCTTCGCTCGTGTGGTACTTACCTGAATAAAAAGTAGCCTATTTTGTAATTCCAGGGCAAAGGCATAATCTAAATTTCATACAAATCCGTTTGTTCGTTTGGTTGTGTTTGAGGCATAAACATCCACCAAACATGCTCCAAAAGTTCATAATATTTTACAACTGTACATACAAATTTAATAACATTTATGAAAGAGTTTTATTTTCAACGGAGAGGCAGTGAAACGAATTAAACAAATGATATCCCACCAAAAACATTTTCGTGAAAAATGTTGCCAAAACAAGGCCATAAATGGCTCGCACTGTCAAAAAGTTATCAGACATCATGTTGAGTCAAGCTTTTATATCTACACGCCCTAACTCTATACACACTCTACAGGCAAACTTAACAAACTCTACACCTGAATCAAAATACCGCATTTATCCACTGGACCATTAAATGGTTTAAATATCTTAGTTTATATCTACGAACGCTTTATATTTAAGCCATAGTCCCCGTCATTTTAACTACAGAAGACATAAGGTTGGATTAAACGTTGGCCACTAATTACGGCTATCATGTCACGCTCGCTTGACGTTTCTTGGCAATTGGCAACCAAAGCTTCAGTAAGTGTATGGTAATGTATGTGGAATCATGTGTGATAAATAAATAAGTGCAACACGCGGCTGGTGCGTAGGCGCCGCAAATGGACTTCCCGTGTCACGGGAGCCGTGTTTTAATGAGCTTCGTGGAGATTCACAAGTTCATTGGTATCTTTTGCGGGTTTAGAAAAAATACTCATGGAATATATCAATCGACAACCTGACCAATCGGCTTCCATTTGTCCAACTAAATAGAAACAATTCAGCGTAAATACATCTACCAAAGATCTAGTTGTTAATAGTTATAGATCGGGGTATTCTCTCTATTTTGTTTAATTGAAAACCAAATTAGTTACATTGACAAGAGTTGAGAGCGCAATCCTAGCTCAGACATTGTATCTCCAAAAGATTCGGTTAAGAAGTGTCAATAAATTAATATTTAATTGCTCAAAAAAGCCCGACAATAGGCTCACATTTGCGCGTTCTTTGTGTTGATCACAATGGGTAGAGTAGGTATAGTGAAGAGTAGACAATGTATGGGTAGTTGCAGGCAGGTGTAGGCGGCCAGCACGAGCCGGCAGCGCCCCGCTGTGACGGCCTTAGCCCGCACTAGAGTGGGACTCAACTCGATGACACAGTCTTGAGCGCTTTGAGATACGATACATAGTTGTATAACTACTATGTACGTAAGTAATATTAACCCTACTCATACTGATTCATACTACCTACTCACACAACTAATATTATAAATACGAAAGTGAACGAACTACGTTACCTGGAATAGTATTTTATCAGGCTATTATTTACTACGCGAGCTTCGAATATTACTTTTGAATCTACGGTCTTACTAAACAATATCAGAATCATCAGCATCATAATTTTAATTATAGTATATTATTTTCTATACAAATATTCGTAGATATCTATCTGTTTAACAAGTTTACGAATGACCATTGGACATTTTGCAATTTGTCGACAAGCTGCTTTCGGATGATCGCAGGTGGTACATCACTAGTATGTCACCTGCATGTCCTAGCCTAGGCGTTCGCGTGGCTTTCTAATAGGACATATAAATATATTTAGATATCTTCAATAGGTCGGTACAATTTCTGTAGATTCTGTTCTAGCTGTTCCGACAGACGTTGTATTGTCAAACTTCAATAATATCATAGAAAAAACCGCTTTTACTCTTTCTTGAACTCTACGCTAGTTTTCCCAAAAAGTGGCACGAAATATACTTTACGACCTATTCTCATACCTACCAAATATGTATCAAAAAATCATAAAAAGGTCCTCCGGTTGAGCCATTTCGGAGGAGTTTGGTTACAAAAAGTGAGACACGAGAATTTTATATATGTATATTAGAAGATATGACTTGTGTTTTGTTTGTTTCCTAAGAAGCAGCAGTATGCGTCAATTGTAACAAATCTGCTATTATTTATAACATTGACGAACTTCATCAGTTTAAGCTATCATATCAGCTGACAAAGATTGTATCTATAATATTATAAAAGATATATTTAGTAGGCACTGGTTGGTATGACGTCCATTGTTGAATGCCATAATATATATTATAATCCCAAATACAATACAGCCGCTATCAGTAGTGCCCGTGCCTGTGGCGAGTTGTTTAAAAACAATTTGTATTTGAAACTTCCGTGGTCATATTCCCGGTCGTAGGTAGACTGTCAGACTGACTTGACTCAATGATTGTAGTCATAATGCAAGATAGCACCGCTGATTTTAGTGCCAAAGGCTCTAAATCAAAATACCATTAAACACGTGATATTGAATAAATGTAAACGCAGCCAACTGCACAACAAACGCAAACAAATCGTACAGGACCCGCCGCCGGGCCGCGCCCGCAGGCGCGGCGTTCCATCGGCACCAATCGAAGCAACTTTTAATTAGTTTAAAATTTTGTTTGATAACGCTATGAATATTAAAAGGGTCCGATTAATTTACTACTCCAGCCACAGATTAAGTGGTACTAGCTCCGAGATCGTCGGTGTCGAATCGCAGGCACCATCATTGGCTATCACCACTAGGGATGCTAAAAGTCGGACAAAGCTGTAATCGTCGGAAAGCCGAAGCTCTGTAAAAATCTAGTCAAACGAGTAAAAAAACTACATCATATCAGAAACTAATTTACATTAGGTACGCTTAATTCAAAATTTTTACAAGAAACTTATACGCACTCTTTGTAATTTAGCCACTTATATTGTCACTGTTTCTCAGTGCTTTATATGTAAGTACGTTAATTCGTACATTTAAATTCGCTCTAATTACAGATGTGCTGCTATTCGTTTGCGTTTCGTCAAGTTCATACAAACAGAGTTATACAAAGTCTTTAAACCGAAAAACACGTACAAGTTTTCGCATAAAAATAAGTCTATACATATATTTTAGTTACTAATATATAATCTATAGAAAGTCTAAATAAGTATGAATATTTTGAAATGATCTTAATAATCAACTTTAGCCGGAAGTAGGTACCTAAGTAAGAGTTTGAGTATGGCAGCTCTATCCACAGTTCACAGAACAGTTACTACGTCGCGTCGTTATAATTAAAGCCGAAAACAGAGCTAGCATGGCATTATTAATATCGAACCAACTGGCGCCTTCGGCCGAAAAAACCTCGGAATTTATACGTCAATAAGAGTTGTTGGGCATCGGGCATCGGGTATTATCGTAAAATGTGAATAGTATTAATAGTTGGCACAAGGAGAGCCGCTCCTATTACCGGTTGAGTTATTTGACAGTTATAATGCGGCCTACAGACCAACCGAACTTGTAAAATACCTAAATATGTATATTAGAATACAAAGTGTAATTTATACAGAGTTATTTAATTAGAGATAAGAGAAAACATCGTGTTTGATGCGCATAGGCGTGAGTTGCAAAGCCGTTACTGAGCGGTTGCTTTTCATTTTGCCGACAAAATAGGTATTTAGATCAGAGAACTAAATTTAGATTTATAGCTATTTGACGCTTTATTGAACATTGATTCCTTTTGTTTGGGAACTAGATCACCAGTAGATACTTACAGGTCGATAGAAAGAAGCTTATTAATAATAATAGAGCCACACTCGAGACTTCATTTGCGTGTGTGAAGTCTATTTCAAACAATGGGTTTGAAATAGACAATTCATGGGTTCCAACCAATTCATGAAATTAAGCAACCCATAAGAGTAGGTACAAGGTACACCCCTACGGTGTGGAGGTGTGGAGTTCATTTCTCATTTACACACCAAAGTTAATCAGTATTTCATCTAGGTACATTTATTATAAATAACACTAGCTTTTGATCGCGGTTTTCCACACTGTCAACGAGTGGAACTTTTAATTTACCAATCGTCAACGGTGTTGCCGACCGGGAATTACTCTTTTATTTATGTACACTCATTTCTTAACTTGGATTCTTAATCAAAACAATTCTATCAGCTCCAGTCATTAGCCCAGAAAGTAAACTGGTTCCATACTTACCAAAAAAATCATTATGAAGGGCTTCACACACAGCAGCTATAATGTTAAGATGTACATTATAGCACGATATATCTCATTACATCTTTCCATAGAAATCGTCAGACCACACACGACAGTTATAATATACATTTTTACTTCTTCGTATCTTAAGATACAGAGCGATATGAAAATATATATTTTTTATCAATTCGTTTCCGTATAATGGAATGAAGGGAAAGATACATTACATTATAGCTGCCGTGTGTGAAGCCCTTTAAAGCGTCACAAGGAGGTAAAATAAATTTACTGCATGAACAATAATATTTTCCACACGACAGTAACAGTACAGTTTCAAATGACGTCTGTCAGCCGAATCCAGCCGAATCCAGCGAGTGCAGCGATACGAGCAAAGTATCGCGTACTCCACGCTTTAAGATAATTGTTTAATTGTCTGGGAACTGAACGCCCATCTCCACGGTTGCTTACAATATCGCAAATGATACATGTCTTTCTGTGATCGTCATATTTAATTATTATTGTTCCGTAAAATAACTAATTTTTATTATGATGAGGAGAAACTGAGCCCGTCGCGGTCGGGCCATCGAAAGCGGTACATAATTTGATGTTCGATCGCTAAAGCCAATAATTTATTGTGAAAAGCTCATCAACTGTCGATCGTTTGATCCCGACGAGGCATATATTCGATCGCGGGTCATCTATAAAGGCCGTGAAGCGTTTTTGTTTCCAATATGCAATAAATAGGTTAATAATGAGAATGGTCGCTGTCGGCGCCGTGTCGGTGCCGGTGCCGGTGTCGGTGCCGGTGCCGGTGTCGGTGCCGGTGCCAGCGGCCGGCGGCTGGCGGGGGGTGGCAATATGGCGATTAATTGTTTGTAATTAGCCCTCCTTGCTGGCCGCCGCCTTATGCTCTCGCATTTATAGACTGTTTATTACTTAATATGTTATGATAGCCGCTGTATTGAGAGATCGGGCAATAATAAGCCATTTCGTTGCACAATATCATTGAGGTTTGTGGGAATTTATGAAGTTATTCCATTGCATATGTATCGTTTCTCTTTGTGATGAGCCTGCCATGCCGCCGCCGGTTCTTCCGCTATAAATGTATCGGTGATGGACCTGTTTATGTTGATCGCTTAATTGGTTATTATAAATCTATGCAATCGAAAGGTACGAGTAGAGCATTGTCTTTGGCTCCTACGAATGACATGATACGATAGTGTTTCAAGTTGTATTTTACTGTATTAAAGCTGTCAACGTGAGTGGTCAAGTGCGAGTCGACTCGCGTACCGAAGGTTCCATATAATTTAGAAAACCTATTACAAATTTTGGGTGCAAATCAAGCCCTTTCAAATGATACCCCTTTTGACCCACCTCACACCTCCCATTTATTATGTTTTTGAAAAAGATAGTTCGAGATTTCGTATTGTTTTCCTGCTGTCAATTATGAAACATCAGTACCTGGATGACAGAGCTTTGCTCGGTATTTCATTGGCTGAAAACACGGATAAAACGTCATTTTATAAAAATGAAACTTAGCTAGATCGATTTATCGCCCCCTTTTCATGAAAATCGTTGGAGCCGTTTCCGAGATTCAGATTATATATATTATTATATTCATACATATATACAAAAATTGCTCGTTTAAAGGTTAAAGGTATTAGATATAACTGACTGTCATAAAACGCAAAGCCCAAACCGCCGAACAAAGAAAAGTTAATCATCCTATGACGAAAATTGGTAAAAACATTTTGGTATTTTTTGTAGGTTTTAGTGTTTCATCTATCTTTAACTTGCTAAGTGTACCATTTTGATATGGAACCCTAAAAAGGATTGTATAGGAACACAGTAATGGATAAATACCACAGATTGTCATTGTCTGTTCGGTTGTGTTTGAAGAGCGCCGATCCAGTACGCAAAACCGTGTAGCCAAGAACAGAGCCTTCCAGTATTTGGTCTCGTTGTTTGCTTTGGTTTGAGCGCCGAGCACCCATTGAAGGCACCTTGCCGCTCACAAACCATTTACACAAGTGCCGTGCATGTCGTGCAAATAGACCAAATGCCATTGTAAATTACAGTCTATTATTGAACGCCTAAGAGCTGAAGTTTGATTGATTGGATGAGACAATCGGATAATGTAGATGTCAGTGAAAGAATTGAATAATACCTAAGTTTGCGTTTCACACGTGTCTGTGAGGGTGACCCATATTTATAGCAGCTACGACACTCTTAACTAAAGTAGGTAAATTAATGAAAAAACAATAATACACTCTCACACACCACAGATGCTAGCTGCACGAAGCTGACGTTGATATATCTAATGCAAAGTGTCACTAAAATTAATTAATATTAAACGGCGCCAATTTGTTTACGATATATTTCATAAGTTTTTTTTAAATATATTTTTAAAATCAAGTTTTTATAAATTCTAGTAATCGTTAGGTATTCTAGGTTAGTACTCGTCAAGACAAATCCAACGAGCCCAAACACGACGTGGTTATGTTGTGTAGTTATGCACTTCCTATGGCTACATTCGAGCTCTATCATCAGACCAGCTCGCTAGTAACCATAAAGATTGATAGGTATGCAAAGTTTTATCTCAACCAGACTATTTACTGAGGAGTTACGTTGAACAGCTCCTGACTCCATCATCAGATCAGCTCGCTGTCACCATATTATTGCATTGTTACATAAGTATGCCAAATGTCAGCTCAATCGGTTGAAGATAACTGCTTCAAAATTGAGTTGCAAGATTCCACCTTAACAACATATTTACATAATATAAGTACATGCATTGCAAGTTAAATAAAACTGGATAGTGATGTTCAAAGTTACGAAGTTGCTTATTTACATCGCTTGCCTACTCTTCGACTATAAAATAAAGATTAATTGTTAGCTTACACGGCGCCAAATAAATACCTAATTCAATAAATCAAAACAAAATGTCAAAATCTGTACCTAACTGTAAGGTTGAAAAGCTTGTATACCATAGCAGAGAGACGACCGACGCAACAGTCGAAGGTTCTTAAAAAGACCGAGAACTAAAAACAGACTCGCCATATTTTTTGCCGTCGATTTTATGATGTCGAGTGAATTTTAATAAACAAAAAGTTATTATGTTTGTACCCCAGTCGATCATCTTTTAACAGCCGAACGATACGGATTTTATAGGTTTGTTTAAAACCTTTTGGATTTTATAGGGCCTACTTTTCAAATTAGATTGCAAGTTTGTAGCGGACGGACCGAAGCGAGGCGAGTGCAGCATAGCAGAGACAGACACAAATTGATAAATTACAGGAGGCTACACGGGTAATCCTCACGGAATGACCACTTACCGGGGATTACACTAGCTGGAGCCGCCTGCAACCATTTCACCCACTTGTGGGACTCCGGTACATGGCCGCGAACCTAATGCTTCACACATCGACTGTATGCCCAATCCATAAGGTTGAGAATAGAGGAGTGCGCCCTGTTTGCGGCCGTGCAGCCGCCGAGGAAATGATGTATGGCTTCCATTGTACGCCGGAGGCATTTTTGTAACCAACCTCAAATATACAGGATTCATGTAATAATAACTTTTTATAATGAAAAATGTTGTCAGATCCAGTTAATATAGTTGAAGAAATGATTCTAAGATGGTATCCGATAGGTAGGTGTTCCAACAGCGTTGGGCTCCGAACGTGAAGTGGGGGTTCTTTCACTAAATGCCCTCAAAAGTTTTAGCTTCCACCAGGAAACTAAGCATACCATTGAAATACCTTATCAGGACGCTAGCTCATTCTCACTCAATGGATGCCGATCGTTCATATTCTTACCGCATAAATATGTTCATAATCAAAATTGTCACATGTTTAATAAAATTAATGCAAAGTGCAGTAAAAAATACATTGGCCATGTAATTTTGATATAACGCTCAATTAACTTAAACGCGCCAATATGTTTTATTCCTGCTTAAAACGTAAAGTAACACTGAGACCATTAAAACGTATCGAGTTTCACTTTGAAATATTGAGCAGTTTATGTCTGATGAGAAGCACCGGCGCGGCCACGAGTCGACTATCCGCTGTGGAAACACATAAACCATTTCTTCTATATTTCAAGTCAAACCATGAGAACATCATAAAATTTTTAATCATTTAAAACAAGCTCGGTCGCCATAAATAAGGCACTCAATCGAAGAGTTCAAATAATCGATCGGCCGTAGACCTCGGGTTTATACCCACTCACAGATTATGCATATTTATATATATTGGATGTGTAATAAACCCGCAGTTGAAGTTTATTATTGATTTGTAAGCAAACCGAGCTCTCCGGGGCCTATTACCGCTTTTGGAAAAAAACAAGCGCCACAATTACCGATTGCTACGCCACCGCGCGTGTAATCGCGCGTTAGCCGTCGCCCCGGCCGCCGGCGCCCACTAATCGTCCATCGTCCCAATGGCTAGGTACCTACTACCCAACTAATACTCAGGATGAAAACTATACACTCGACACTTTTTCCACATTTTTTTTCACGATGTGACTGTCCGGTCTGGTGTCGAGCTGCGCGCGCGTGCTCGCTCCAATAAGGAGCCATCGGCCGCAAAGGTGCTAAATCAACCCACAACAATGCGAGCCCATCATGTTATTGCTGCTTAAATACCGGGAACCTGGTCGTATTTATCATGCCGTATAAAGCCTTACCGAAAGCGTTAATTCGAAATAATCCTGCATCAGATCGCTCGCTTTTTATAAACTCACGCGACGAGACGATTACGCCTTTGCCTTATTTATAAGTATATGCGTCGAGTACCTTTTCACATGTAGGTTCATTTTAGAGCCGCGCTGATATGGCAACTAAATGGTTTAACCTACTTACAACCTATGAACTAACTTATCATGTAAATATGTAGAAAGAAAGAAAGAAAGAATAAATTTATTTTGTGTCAACATAATCTCTTAAAACTAAACAAAAACATACATATTGGGAACATTGACAACAAAATTGGTCACCACTCAGCTATATGCTGCAACAGCGAGAGTTTCAGTGGAGCCCTATGCGCACTATGCGTGTGGGGCAGCATACTGTATAATCACACAGTGCATATTTACATTAAGTACTTAAAATTCTAAAATACCTACTATTTAACATTCTATAAAAATATATACCTAAACTAAATTGCAAAAACAAAATAATATACCTACTTTTTAATAATATAATAAAATAAAATATAAGGCCTAGAACGACTACCTATGGATGGACTTGTGACCTGTGGACTTGTGGACTTGTCCTTGCTATGCGGTCACCGTGCTTTGAGTTGCGGGTAAGCACTGACAGAACGCATTCTCGGCTCGGTCGCGTTTCACAAGCTTTTATTTTGCCCAAACATTCAAGATGCTAAAACCCATGCAAAACACGATTTACGGCAACCGTGCGCATAATTGTATAATATGAAAAAGAACACTAATAAAATAAGAATTAAAAAGTTTTATTCTTGAAGGTGAACAAAAACTCATCAACATATTTATTTTGTGAGTATGATTCATGTTGCGCACTTTTCGATGCAAACATTTGCCGTAACCATAGCCAGGTGTCACGCAAGCTGGGCCACGTCGAAAACATCATAAGACTAGATAAAATATCGACTTTATTCAACAATGCGGCTAAAAAACGGATCATTAAAATCGGAGTGCGTCCAGAATGAAATATTATGTTTGACGCGTAAACCACGAACAATCCAAACACTTTTTTAGAAAAGAGTTGGCATCCGACATCGATCCAGATGTAAGGCGCAATCAATATCCCACATCATCTCGCATCTGGTTCATGAAATATCGAATAGTTGGAGAGCCCGCGGAGGCTCTGGCTCTGGCTTGGCTAGTATGTAGCACACAGGTTTCTAAGTTTGCGGCGCCCGTTACATTTCAGATGTAATACGAGTATATGTATGTATATAGTTATTTTTCATCTGCATTGGCCAAGTGCGAGAAGTGACCCTGTTACTAGTGGAATGCTAACTTTTGCAAAAAGTAGGCACATGCCTAAAATTATACTCTACTATTGTTGGGGATTACATTGTAAACGAATATAATTACTGTTAAAGAAGAGGAAGGCTTCGGCAAAATCAATGACGTTTTGGAAAAAGACCTCAAGAGTTACTCTATAAACCAACAATTAGGTATTAATATACTAGGAATCTGATGAGAATGAATGAAGCAAAGGTCAAAAATCATTTATTTCAATAAAATCACAAGGATCATTTTGAAACGTCTTAGGAACTAGGTGAAGCTACGCAGAGCCTAGAAGAATCAGGCAACAAACACGGCTTGGGGTCTACCTTTTTTTTAAAGGTTCTTTCCTTAATGCTATGTAGAGCTCTAGTGTGGTGCCAATCGTTAAAAGTACCTTTCGTGTAACAAGCATGAAAGTATGTGTCTATGTTTGTACAGTCAAATAAATAATTCACATCATACCACATGAGCATGTGGCGGACGTCGTATGACGGCCAAAGATCTCCGCTGGCTTCGTCGGGCATTGGGCATTGGGCATCGGGCATCGGGCCTCGGACGGGCACAGCTCGTAGAGCATAGAGCACACCGCGCTATTAATCATTCCGCTATATTGTTGTATCGAGGCGCTGCAGCGCTGTGGCTGTGACTAATGCCTCGCCGCGATTATTCCGAGGTGTTAAATGTTTACAGGCGAGAGGTGTGCCATCTGTCTCTGTCCAAACAACGCTTATGGATGGAAAACAAAGAGACCACTTTTTATTTACATTAATCTTACGAAATCGAGCCGCTGCCTACTTGATGTCGGAAAATGAACTTGTCAAACTTTATTTACATCTAAGTCATGCCTTTTGTTCTACCGAGGTTGGTTTGTAAAGGTGTTTTTATGTTAGTAATAAACATGCAAGCACGTGTCAGACCGCGCACAGTGAAGGGTTCCGAAGTCAGTAAGTCGTTAGGCTTAGTTATCTCGTTTAACACAACAGCAAGTATTTAAATCCAAACTAAAATTGGGTAAGAGCTAACAGAACAATATAATATATGTATTTGTCGTTAATCCTAGGAACCGATCACAAACTCTACTATTACGCATAAACTAGTTCTAAGGACTTTCCTAACTGGGATAATTGTTTTAATAATTTCAATAAAATGCCTTTAATGGTACTATTTTGAACACTTTTCATGTATGTTTCGTATTTCCGCCGCAGTTAAATGCCGAAGACGTTTAAAGTGATTCTTGTGATGTTATTTATATAAATATACCTTTTGACTTTGTCTTAATTCTGTAATAACCTTTTCTTAATCTGTTAAGAAATGTAAAAAAGAGCATAGGATAAGAGGGTCTTGAAATGAATGGGTTTTGAAATGGTCTTGAAATGAAGATGAATTATTTTTGATGACGTTTACGGCGAGTTGTCTCTCATTCGATCGCCATGCTATCAACTGATTGGGAGGTATCATGTATGATGACTTGCTTCCTATTACTAAGCAATCTTAAAGATTTCAATCGCATAAAGTTCGTTTTAAATGGGCACGTTGAACGTGCGATGCGATCCTCGCGACCTTTAACTCCGCTTAATGGCACATAATATTGTATTCTAAATCGATTTATTTTATTATCTAAAATGATTCCAATTGAAAATAAAAGTTTAATACATTAATTAAACTCATGACAGCCAATCGTTGGCATGAAACGCGAACACCTTTCAAAAGTCTCTCGATAAAGGACATTCCACAAAAAATTATCAAATCAAAGTCCGAGTGTTCTGCTCTTACAATAATATCGTATTATTTTTTATTGTGATATTCCTTAGACGACCTCTGAGAGGACAATTGATTAGTGAAGTTCCTATCAACGTCGACAGCCGGCTTATTACCGAGCGACGGGTGAGCCACGTGCGCGCCTCATTGGTTCCGTATGGTCGGCTCATTTATGTTGTTACACCAACCTTATAAATACATAATTTATGTTAAATCAGCCCCACCCAATTAGCCACTTTGCTTGCGATATGCCGGGATGATTGCCGGATTTGGAATTAATTAAACAGATATATAAACGTCCCTGCATTAACTAAGCAAGCAGCTTATAGTATTTTATAATATTCCATTTGTAATGTCGATTTTCAAATTATATGGCAAGCTATTTGTTATTTCATTAGAATTGCACTTGAACAGCGCCAGCGGTATCTACAACTAAGTACTTTACTAACTATTTTACTAACTTTTTACCGACATTTTACGCGGAGTCTATTGGTTTTGCAGTTTTCACAGTTATTAGTTATTATGTATAATATTTTTTCAAAATAATGAAAAATCCTTGAAAAGTATGCTCGTAATAAATATGACATGGAACCCATTTTAAAATTTTCTTTAAGATACGTTTAAAGGGCTATGATATTTGGTTTGTTCCCATCTCACGGAACCCAGCTTGCGTCGTTCGTGCTCGTCATCGCTCCACAAAGCGTCGCGCCGAAGCCTTCGCCCTTGTTTATTGAATAAACAGGCCCGCCCGCCCCGCACCGCCCGCCCTGCCCCGCCCCGCCTGTCACTCCATCGCAGCCTTCTTAACTCTTTCAAAATGACACTACAGTAGCATCTAAAGATATTCACTTTGATCCCACTTTTAAGGAACCTTTGATTTTGTCACGAGTTTATATTCATTTATATTATTTTCCGGACAATAGCAACGATCCAGCTAAATTTAAATTCTGACATCGTGTCATATACCGTAGACTGATGACAATTTGATTCACTTAAAGTTATTAACTCCTAGCGTGGCAATAGGGACCAACAATATTTATTTTATTTTAGACTATTTTAGTCTTATAAAGACTATACAAATAAACCTTTATAAAAAAGGCTAGGCCTATAGTGTTCATCAAAGAAATCAAACGAATTCAAAACACAACAACAACAACTCCTGACTCCATTGTTAAATCAGCTTGCTGCCACTTTAGTATTTTATTATCACCAAAATACCATAAGTAGGTATGACAAATTTAAGTTGCAAGATTTGACCCAAACAAACTATTAGCAAAATTTAAAAAAAAACTTACAACAATATTATCTTGAAAAAAAAATTACCAGACGGACAATCAAACAGACAGACAAGAAAAGAGTTAATTGAAATTTACTGCGTAGTACTCCCAATGTGGATTTCACTGGCTTCGCTGGAGTCGGGTTAAAATAAACTTGCACTCCAAAGAAACGCCCAGAAAGAGAGATAAAAAAGAAACGTCCAGTAGTCTCACAATAAAAGTATTTCCTATTAGGTACCTACAAGTAACCATAAACATAGTATTTTCTTAAAGTGAAAATGACGAGCAAAATAAAGAAGCCAGCCCTCGTATTTTTTTTATTATGGTGCTTATTTGATTCCACTCAAATATTTAGATTTTATAGTTGTAAAATAGAAAGTTATTGAAAACAAAACAATTATATATTTTTATTTTAGGCGCATAGGTATGTAGGTATCTTATCTGCCATAAACCATCAACGTTTTGGCAGTTTCTAAATGTATAAATCGATTTGGCGTCTTTCGTAATAGGTACTCTCTGCTTGTGTGTTTGGAAAGACGCGTTCTCACGGGGCTCTCTCAAGTGAAGAGTTAACAACGTCGAATGATGTGTGCTTTGGTGATTAAGCGATACCAATTAAAATCATCTATAAATGTTTTATGTAGTCTGTAAATATTGAATCGTCATGTAGCCCTATCTATCTATCTATGACTGATGAACTAAACATTCCACGTGCTCGTGGTATACTTACTCGAAAGATGCTTGTCCCAGCTACATGCTATTTGTTGTAAATCTTAACCTAACCAAAATTAATTTGTACAAAGAAGTCGATCAGTTTTCTCCAAAAGCAATCATACTCTTTGAGCTAAAAAAAACAAAATAATCAAAGATATTTAAGTCGATTGATTGCGTTTAATAAGTTTCTTTGTAAAATTACTAAAGTTATTCTACGGATACGTTAAACGCATATTTTTCATTTTTTTTATATTTAATCTAAAAAAATATTATCATGAATAATTTTGTAGATAATATTTGAAAGAACTCCTTTTGATTTCAAAAATAAACTTTTTGGTCCTAATGGTTTTTTGGGTTCCGTTTTTCTCCAAGGGGTAAAAACAAGACCCTTACTATTACTTCGCTGTCCGTATGTCCGTCTGTCCTTCACAAGACTGTATCTCATTAGCCGTGATAGACAGTTCACAGATGATGTATTTCTGTTGCCGCTATAACAACAAATACTAAAAACAAAATAAAATAAATATTCTCCTAATACAACAAACGTGATTTTTTTTGCCGTTTTTTATAGATAATTGTACGGAACCCTCCGTGCGCGAGTTCGACTCGCACTTGGCCGGTTTTTTGTTATTGCCAAATGGTATACACTTACACACCTTTTCATTGCAGCTTTGAAGCCAGACAGCTCCACAAAAGTTAAGAGTTAGCTAAGCTAGATGTTAGTATTTATCTCAAAATATTATTTTTCGTTTTGTAATAACTTTCGTGGATTAAAATAAATATATTTCAAATTTTTGTTATGTTTTCCCATTTGTAGAAACTTTATAGATAATAATTTATGACAAAAATTGTTATAATCTCTGATAAGAACAATCAGGACTTTTGTTGATCATTTCATAGTCAACAAAACTCCTAGTACCTAGGTGCTTGAAATAGGTGTAGTTATTTTTTGTACCTCAAAGGAAATTATTTGGGAATAGAACGAAACCTTACGACTATAAAAGAGTTCATTTAACGCAATCGATTTGCACACGAGTAGGTACCTACAGCTAGTGAAAGACAACAAGTTTAAATGTGTTTTTATAACTCACTTCAGGTAAATTAAAAATAAAATATGCACGATTACAGAGCGAATAGGTATATTACGCTAAACTGCAACATTATTCACAGTCCGAAATGAGTCTCATCTCTCGAGAGTCGAGACATTGTGAACAAAGCGGCACCGGAGACCGCGCCCGTGACCGCGGGTTAGCGGTGGTTAACCCGTCAAGTGATCGATGTCGAAGAAGACATTCGCCAGGTCCTGAAGAGCTGATACATTCTGACCATTAATATCCGCATTGAGCCAGTGGCAGCGCCGCGGGATGCCGCGAGGCCCTTAAATAACATATTAGTCCCAAAGCCACCGCCGCCATATCTCTCCGCATGCGTTAAGTTCGGTAAAGCGGGACGTAACGAATCGACGACGACAGAAAGGATTTATCGCGAGCACCCGACTCCGCTCTAATCGGATTTGGTGACGGCCGCAGCGCTCTCGCCCGCCACCCGACACGTTGCCTCATTCGGCTGGACCACTGCCGACAGCTTTGCTTATCATGCATGTCCATATGCATGATGCATCTCATTACGCAAAATTATGACTAAAACTCTCAAAGTTGCCTCATGTGTTATGCTCTGTAGGTAATCAAAATAAAGTTTTGTTGTTAATAAAATAAATCTATTGCTAAAATTAAAAGATAGTAATCCTCTTTTTTTTTAATCTCTTTTTCAAATTGTGACATTGGTGCTGACCCGAACTCGACCCCACGACTAGGATTGTCTAGGATCGAAATTTGAGGCACCTCTCTAGGCCATCATTCTTAATTACACGGATTACTTTTGTAAACGGTCTGAGCTGAACATTGTGTACCTAACACTGATTAATTCATACTATGAATTAATCAGAAAGACAAATGTATTTTTTTAATCCTAAAATACGATTTTTGTTTAAAAATATTTTTTCTATGAAATGCATTTGTATAATCAAGTGCGCTATATCACCTGTCACATAACATAAAATTGTTATCGGAACTTGACAAGTATGCAAAGTATTAACTCAATCGAGGTATTTTCTAAGAAGTTTCGTTGTATCTGTTGAACACCTCGTTGTCATCAGTATTATTGTATTGTCATTAGAACTATGCAAAATTTCAGCTCAATCAGTTAGAAACAAACAAACTTAAGAACAGTGCAAGTTAAATAAAAGCTTGTAAAAAAAACTCTCACTCATTTCACAGAATCTCGGGCACTCGACAAAACCACCTCCTATCCTATCCTATCCTATCCATCCGCAAACACATCACTCATGGGCTACATTCAGGAGAACATTTTGTTTGACCCAGTGAGCTTATTTAATTTCATCCCTCGATAACACTGATCAAATCTCGCAAATAAAATAATAAATACCGCTTTTAATAGTGATTTGAAAAATGAAAATGAGATAATTTTGCCAACTGAACCATTTTCCAATTTTAGTTTGTGCCCCAGAGCCGTTCCTTTGCAATTGGCAATGATTACTGATGGGTTTGATTAATAGGCAATTGATTGACTGATGATTGACCCTCAAAAGATTGCTCGATGTTGGGTGTTGATTTATCCAACATTTCTATTTTTTGTTTCCAAATATATTATTACTTTTTACAACTTTTGAACTGAAGTTGTAGTGTAGTTGTAGCATATTTCTTTAACTTTGATTTGCTATTTGTAGGTTCAGCATGTTCACTTTATAGCCGGAAATAACAAAAAAAAGCTGTTCCAAATGGGGTCATTTTTAGATTCCAGAAACAATAATACGATGCATTGAATTATCTCACATTTTTAAGTAGAGAACATGATGACCAGCTGACAAGCGAGTAAAGTGGTAGCAATAAATAACGGGCCGTTGTTAGGGTTCCGTTCCCAAGGGGTAAAAACGAGACCCTATTACTAAGACTTCGCTGTCCGTCTGTCTGTCACAAGGCTGTATCTTATGAACCGTCATAGCTATAGACAGTTAGTTTTTTTTTACAGATTATGTATTTTTGTTGACGCTATAACAACAAATACTGAGAATATCAAGAACTAAGAATAAAATAAATATTTAAAACGGGCTCCCATACAACAAACGTGATATTTTTGCTGTTTTTTTGTAGATAATGGTACGGAACCCTTCGTGCGCGAGTTCCACTTGCACTTGACCGATTTTATTAGCGGCTATTGTCATTAGTGTAAGAAATATTAAGGAAGTAAAGTGTCGAAGCATCCCGCGAAATATATTATTGAATAAACTAATTGTGGACAAAATTTTAGAAAAAAAATATCAATTTTGTTGTTCTATTTTTTACAAGCTATTAATTAACTTGCAATGTATGTATGTATGTTACTATGTTTGTTCGGGTGGAATTTTGCAACTCAATTTTGAAGCGGTTATCCCCACCGATTGAGCAGAAAATTTTCATACACCTTTAGTTCTGGTGACAATACAATAATATGGTGTCGGCGAGCTGATCTGATGATGGAGCGAGGAGTTGTTCTACAGTAACTCTTAAAATACTTCGATTGAGTAAAAATTTAACATTATTGTCAAGTTTCGATGGCAATGTAATAATTATGATGTTGCATGTGATAGCGCGCTGGTGCTCAATGAAATAAATGATTATTGCTTGTCATTGAAAATATTTTTCAACAGAAAACTAAATCTATTTCTAAACAAACTGTTTTCAGGTTTTACCTTATTTTATGATGATGCATGTATGTTAGAAATTTAGTATATTAAAGAACGAGTAATTAGGTAATCTAGGTAAACATGAGTTCTAAGATTTTAAATTATCTGAAAAATATTTATATTTTAAAATTTATTTAATTGTATTTTTATACTCCTTTAGAAAAAGAGGTTATTAATTTAACGCTATACATATATGTATTTCAATATTTTTTCCTAGTGTACATCACTACATAGTATAAAGCAAAGTCGCTTTCCGCTTCCCGCGTATGTATGTATGTTTGCTTATATCTTTAAAACTACACAACGGATTTTGATGCGGGTTTTTTTAATAGATAGAGTGATTCAGGAGGAAGGTTTATATGTATAATAACATGCTACCCGTGCGAAGCCGAGGCGGGTCGCTAGTTGCAAAATAAAAACAAACAATTTGACATTAATGTGTTTTGGCCTACGCAAGGGCTACGAGACTTGCGCGTGCTCGTTGAAGTCTTTTATATGGAAGATGTGTTAAACAAAGTTTCACATAATTTTATTAATTTGTTCTTTGTTCTTTAACAAAAGTTATTTAACAATAATATACGAGTAATTAAATATATGAAAACGTTCTCTTAAAGTACCTTTAGTGTAGGTCCCAACTTTGAATAAGTGCCCAAATAATAATTATAATTGTTCTGGATCAAACCCATGGATAAATTGTAACCGTGTGAGAATGCAGAAGCACATAAAGTTTCTTGGAATAGTTCGAGGAGGTCCTGCTAAAATACGTATTGTCGTTCTACGTTCGGATGCGCGCTGCTACAGTTACTACTCGTATCCATCCGGAAACATTTTGAAACACCTAACCAGATTGTTTTATTCATCTTTATTTGAATATCAGTTACTCTAGGTACTGTTACTGTATAAAATAATATTTCCCGTAAATACTCACGTTCACTGTGATTATACATATGAGGGCTTTATATATTATTCTATTGGAAATAATTTATGTAGAGTATCTCTACCTATTCAAATAAAAGTTCACCTAATTAGAGCTTGCACCACCGGGAAATTATAGTAGGCCCTAGGAAGTTCGTATCTTAGACTCCTTAATCTAGCAAGGAAAACAACAAAGAGTTGAAGGTTTACTTGCAAATTTCTAATAAAAAGGTAAGCAGAGGAGACTTACCTTCATCTCCAGCTTTACGGCCAACACTTTGACAGCAATATCAATAGATCACACAAACTAAACACATTTGTATCGGTAGCAACAGCGGCACATGAGAAAACGCGCAGCCAGCCGGGGCCTGTGTCGAGCCGCGGTCCGCGACCAGACGACCACTCTCTCAGGCTTAAGCGTTCTGACTGAGTTTTTACGTCAAAGAAGGCGGTCCCGAAGCAGAGCACCCGTGCCAAAGTGCGCCCATTGGCGGAGGCGTGCGTTGGCCCGACCCTCGGCCCTCGCATCTATGTAAGCTGCTGCACACCACCAAGCACCACCATCCATCCACCATCAGCCTGAATTATCGGTACGCGCGTTTAATAACATCCGAACCGGCTTTTCGCGTGACGTATAGGATTTCAATTATCTATCCGATTGAAAAGTATGGCTGATCCGGCGCGGTGTGCCCACTGACTGCCATTTATTCGATACAAATTGCGCTAATTGTTTAGATTTCAAAGTTCTTGGAGCCGATTTATTACACATAATAACTTTATTCGTATTAAAAATAAATTATTAATAATATTTCGATAAATTTTAATCGGATGCGCCGAAATATTTATTTTGAATAATTTATGGAATCTAACAATTGGATTGATTGAGGAATTTCATAATTGTAGTGATTTCATATTTTTATCTTGTAAATGCCATTTCATTATACTCTAGTGGAGCCCCTCTGACATCGTTTGCGTTAAGTTATTTTCCATCAGACATAAACCTCTGTTGCAACCTCATTTCAAGATTTCAAGATTTATTTATTTATTAAAAAAACAGTAGTCATGGCGGTCGAGTTTCAGAGATTCCTTTCTCAGTTGAAGGTTCAAGTTTCTATGATTGCTAAAACCACTTAATTACCACCATCCCTATTTTAAGACTACAAGGTTTACTTACACTAATATAATTAGTACGTCAAAGTATCGCCCCCGTAAATTTTCCATAAATAATTCGGGAAAAACAGAAACTTTTGACGTGTTCAAATAGATATCTGTATCAACGTTTTCCGTAATACAGAGAATTTAATTACACACAAATCCCCATTTTAAACTCCTTAGGAGAAATTGTCCCAATTAATTCCATAACATGTGCGTCTACGCTTTTAAGGAACAAATCATCTAAATTTAAGTCTACTCTTGAAAGTCTGCAAGCAGTCAGCCAATAGATCATTTCCTCAATGATATAAATACCGTACTTTTACCGCCTTTAGATATTATGAGTACAGCAAATCAAATTTTGTGACATACTGATAGCAGCGCCACCTACCGGGTCCAATTATGTTTTCAAACCATCCAGAAACCCATTGAAATGTTACGAAATTTCATTCAAAAATTTCCAGCCGTTTACGAGTTAGGTGACAAACACACGTACAGAAGAATCCTACTAATATTATAAATGCGAAAGTTTGTGAGTGTGTGTGTGTTTGTTACTCTTTCACGTAAAAACTACTGAACGGATTAAAATGAAACTGTACAGTAATATAGCTTATACATCAGAATAACACATAGGCTACGGTACCGCCCGTACAAAGCCGGGGCGAGCAGCTAGTAATATTATAAATGCGAAAGTAACTCGTGTCTGTCTGTCTGTGACGTTATAATGGCCAAACCGCTGAGTCGATTGTGATGAAATTTGATATAGAGATAGTTTAAAGTCTGAAAAAGGACAAATGCTCTGTTTTTTCAAAATTTTCTTTTGATTTTCCGAAATTTCAATGTTTTAAGAGAAAGTCGTTTAAATTTTCTAAATCTACGCAGATAAAGTCGCGGGGAAAAGCTAGTTATATATATTAAGAGAGAATATAAATTTGAAAATCAATTTTCAGCGTGTAGAAAATCAATACTTTTTTTCTAAAAACCACAAAGAAATATACAGTAGGTAGTACAGTACGTACAAATATTAATATAAGTAACTACATAGGTACCTAACCTAATCTTAATCCTACATTCAATATTTATGTTGGGAACCCATGTCGCAAATAAATTATCATCCTAGGATTAACAGAAGCTGTGTTTGCCGACCACATGGTAGGTATGATTACCTACACCGATAATGACGAGGCAAGGTGTCCAGCCAATTATGGTCTTCATCCAATAGACACTTGTTTACACTAATTAGCTAATAGCTATTACCAATTACACGCACACCGCATTGCAGTACGGCAGCGGCTGACGATGCTATTTTGGTGTCACTTTTCTATCCATTCGAATCATAACAAATAGATGATATATTTTTATTTTTGTATGTTTGTAACGGATCAACTCAAAACAACCTGGACCGATTAAAAAAAACATAAACATTACAATGAAACATTATCTCTAGGTAACATAGAGCCTATATTAATTAATAGAAACAAATCTAGCCATAGTAATAAACCCGTGCGAGACGTGTCGCCGGGGCGCACTGCTGGTCATATATAAAATTATTATTATTTCCCTAACAAGGGCAGACATACCTCTATTTAAACTGTTTCAAATTACAATTGAGTCTAAATTACTCTCTATTTTGATATTTTGAATAGTGATCAGGTAAGGTATCCAATATAACTTAGCTAATGATCATAGCCTTTCTAGTGCTACGCTGCAGTCGGATAAAAAAGATCTACGATAAAGTAGACAAATGTGACAATCCTTCTTTCTAATATAAATGCAAAAGTTTGTGAGTGAGTGAGTGGGTATGAGTGTGTGTGTGTTTGTTACTCTTTCACGCAGAAACTATCAGAATAACACATAGGCGAAACCGGGGCGAGCAGCTAGTTATCTAATATAGACAAATTTAGTAAAATACGCTCAATCTTATTCAGTTGACGTTAAAGTCTTGTATAATTTAGGTATCTAGTATGATTATATTATCCAACGAATTAAATAAAAATTAAATGATTAGCAATTCAGAGTTTTTATTAAAAATGAAACTAGTGTTTTTGAAGAGCCAACTTTGGAAAATAAATCTATCGAGAAATGTTTCGACAATCGTGTTTCTGTCTATAATTTATCTAGACTATATCTTTAAGTTATCTTTGTCTTAAAAAAACTGTATGTTTTGCTGTTATTGAGAAAAAACGATTCTGCATTCATCAAAAACTTTTATTACTCGTCTTAAGAAATCAATTTAAAAATCATCTAATAGAGCTACGTACTTGGAAGCTGATTAATAATGAAACAGGTAAATCAAAACCCCTTATTCAACATATTAGCACATGCTAAAGTCATCATCTAGATAAATTATAGACAGAAACACGATTGTCGAAACATTTCTCGAAAGATTTATTTCCCAAAGTTGGTTTTTCAAAAACACTAGTTTCATTTTTAATGAAAACTCTGAATAGCTAAACAGTTCATTTTTATATAATTTGTTAGATAATAATAATCATACTAGATACCTAAATTATAGAAGATTTCTTTTTAAGTTCGATAGTTTTCAAGATAATGCGGTTTTCCGTCTTATCCGGGTGGACCAGCCGTTACAAGAAAGTTTCACATACCTACTGCTTAAACTTTTTGATGTGTGATTGGTATAGATTTACACCATGGTGAATTGGTGAGTCGTGTGTCATTGCTACAACTGCCAACATGTGATTGTGGAGCACGTAATGACAACATGCGATTGTGGAGTACGTAATGACAGGGATTAGCGAAGTCGACGTCGTGCAATCACAGCGCTTGTCGACGAGCAGCAAAGCAACGCGTCGAGTGGCACGAGTGGGTAACGAGCGGTCGAGTATGGATTTACGGTGAGCTGTTTTCAAGTATCTACCTAGATGTATAGGGATAGAAATGGCAACTTGCAGATGCAGAGAATATTATTAGCAAAATTTATTTTTGACAATTTTTTTCATTTTTTTTTTTATTTATAGCTGAATCTCTATCCAGGTCATATAGGCTTGTTAGAAACTCACATGAAACATGAACTCAACATGAAAATATAACAAATTGGATGTACGTAAATGTAAACCTGTGACGGTAAAATTATTTTATGCCATCTTCAACAACTCCAACACTCCTCCAAATGCGGATTTGCTTCAATTTGTCTCTTGACTATTAATTTGGGGGTCACGACTTCACGAGTCACGACACAATATGAGGAAGGGGTGCTCGCTCATCAATTGGTACGTCAGATGATTGGCTGTTCTAATTATCTGTGACAAAATACATACGCGAAAACAAAACACTAATTATGAATCGCTTTCATAATAAAAAAAAACTGGCCAAGTGCATGTCGGACCACGCGCAATGTAGGGTTTCATAGCACAGCTAACAACGTTACTTAAGTAATTTTCAGCGATATTTGTAATTTTTTTTTATTATTAGGTACCTACTTGATATTTGTACTAAATTTTTAGTTTCTAAGTTGGTCGACGATTACTCCTTAGCCGTGATAGTTTTCCTTTAAAATTCACTATATGTGCTACTACCGTGATTTTTTTCACACTTCCAGAACCAATAATTTAGGTAGCAGGGGGGGGGGAGGACTTGACACTTGACAAAAATTAGCATTTTAAAGCTTAATATTTCAGAAACGGATCTCTTAATCAAAAAGTTGTCTTTACAACCCCATAATATTTTTAAAAGACCTATCTAACGATACACCACACTATGAAGTATGCGCGAAAAAAATGACATCCCCACTTGAGATGTAGGGGAGATACATTAAAAAAATATTTTTTATAATTTTATTGTACCTACCATTTTATTGTATTTCTGCGTGACCAATATACATATTCATGCCAAATTACAGCGTTCTAGCACTAAGGGCTTCTAAGTAAAGCTGCGGACGGACGGACGGAAGGACATGGCGAAACTATAAAGGTTTCTTGTTGACTACGAAAACCTAAAACGGTTCTTTATTATTCTTTTTAGCATAGGTAGCTACTTACGAAGGTATCCTGAAAATATCCGCCATTGAAACTATGCGCCCATCTAAACCTGATTCCGAGCACCCCAGCAACCCCTGTGTGGGTGGGTTGATTGCCTTCCTGCCTCCTGCCTCCGTGTGTCCGGTCCGTCTGTCCGGTGGTTCCTGGCAATTCAATCATAACGAGACTATTGATTCCTCTCACCGTATTCTCTCCGTATCCATCTGTGTGTTTTAAACAAGGTACATAAAGATTCACACAAGCATAATCACATAGCATTATTTTTTAAATTTCATTTACACTGGGAATATAAGTTGTACAAGTAATACTTACAAGAAAAATTTATCATATAATTTAACCTCGTAAGGCCCACAGTTATTTTTAAGGTACTCAACAAACATGGCCATTCCGGCCCAGCCTATTTTCTAGCTTTGTACTCATTATCACCCATCGGTCCTTTACAGAGGACCTGAAAATACACTTTGGATGTCTGGGTGCCCATAATGGGTGTCATGCCATGTCATGCCGTGTCTACATTCAAATCAAGAAAATCAAAATCAAATAAATCAATTCTTTCGTGACCACAACCTTTTTTGAGGGCTGGATCCGCGCCTGTATAAGTGTATAGATAGCTCAACTGCTATGGCTATGGTTCGCTTTCGACTGATAGCAATATGAAAATATTGCTATCAGTCGAAAGCGAACCGAAGTTGCTGGCAGTATTGATTATTTAAAAAATCTTTTTGGCTATATATACGAAGTATATGGGAGTAAATCTCTACCATTTTCATCAAAATATAAGTCGGAAAAGTAGTACTAGTATTAAGTACTAATAAATAGGGCAAAAATTTACGAGATTGTAAACTTGTCCGAAAGGTAAAAGTTTCTCAAGTGACGTCATGGGATATTAATAAGTATATATTTTATTCAGTTTTTAGTATTTGTTGTTATAGCGGAAACAGAAATACATTATCTGTGAAAATTTCAACTGTCTAGCTATCACGGTTCATGAGATACAGCCCTGTGACAGACAGACGGACAGACGGACAGACGAACAGACAGACTCGTATGTATTAGTGACTGATTGGTAAAACCCAAGCCGACGCAGAAATCTTAACAAAATGTTAGTTTTCAACTAATCGAGAATTTGAATTCGATTGCAATTAGTCGTTTCAAGCGCTTTCCGATATCCGAGAGGCACTTTCGGTGCTGATTCCACTTTTAATTTAGTATTTCAGTTCACAAAAGGGTTTTTTATGAATTCCGATATTGAACGGAAACGCCACCGGAAAGATCATTTCGACGCGGCGCTTCGCCATTTGCAATTCTAATTTACAACTGAGCCTTCCCTGCCGAATTCCGAGTCAATATTTTCAGAATGTTTTGATTATAATTTACCAGTGGGGGGGGGGGGGAAGGTTTCAAATTAATCAGCTAGGTGGTAAATATTACTCAAAACGTATCTTAATTTTAAAACTTTAGCTGTTTTGAAAAATAATATTATATTGTATTATTAGCAGTCAACTCCGACGTCGCACTAAAAGAATAGGTGTATATATGTAGTGATTTTATAGCATTTTTTTTTAAATCTTGGGTTACAAATTTCATTAGTCTCACAAAAAAAAACTTTCAGTTTTAAATAAACTTTACGCCACCCTTATCACTTAGGGGTATAAAAAATACCCTACGAACTATTCTCAGATCTTCTGAAAAACACAAAAAGTTTAATAAAAATCGGTCTATTCGTTTCGGAGGAGTTTGTTTACAAACACTGTGACACGAGAATTTAATATATTAGAATAGAAGAAAGAAGAAGAAGATAATATAGATAAGTAATAGTATAAATATATAAATGTTTTTTTTAATTATGTTTGGCTTTTCAAAACAACTTTTGTACATAATATCTACTACTTCTCTAATATCACTTGCATGTAAAACAATTCGATGGCCTTTCTGCTAAACATCAACATCATCATCAGCCATCTCCACCATACTTATAACAAAACATTATTGAACATCGCAGCATTTCGCAACACCCTATCCCTATTCCTACTGCCTAACATCCGCCAGCGCCTGTCTATTTACACAGACAACGCGACACTTGCTCATGGAGGTGGTGCCCAACATTTGCTTTATCTGAAGGATTTTTTACTTAAAACTTCTATGTATCTATCGGATACAACGTGGCATGCCATTGCCATGTGTTAAATACATGCATGCATGCCACATTGGCCGCAAATGAACTCAAGCTAAAGCGAAAAAAATGTACTCTATTTCAAGTATTGGAATTTATTTAATAAAAAATAACAGCTATTTAGTTTTTTGTTGATAATCGCTAATAATTGGTTAACGCTAACATGGTCTAAACATACGGTTTCAGTTTCGGGAGTACTATAAATAAAAAAAACTCAATTATTTTGAGACAGGGTAAAAGCTGGCTACTATTATTTAAACAATCCTATCGGCACATGTTCACTAGAAACGTTGAATCAAAGGAATAATTGTGCATCCCTCAGGATTCCCGTCACGTTCTCCAAATCAATACCCCCCACACCACCGCCCTTCAGGGGGGAGGGGTGCTCCGTTCTACGCAAACATCGAATAAATACAGATGATTCAATTTGTGTGTTTGTACGAAATGTCCGAATTATTGCCGCGCAGGGACTGTTTGTTTGAATTGTAATGATGCTGTTGCAACTAAATGTTTGTTATGTTTTGCTGTTTATGACTCATTGTATTTGCTACTAGTACGTATATTCGTTAGATTTGAGCAATTCACTATACCTAACAGGTGCATTACATACTCGTAGTTCAACAAAACCCACGAGTTCAAATACCAACTGGCAAACATCATCATTCTTTAGTAGTTCAGTTCAGTTGTTCAGTAGCTTTAGAAAATGTTGCACAAAATCGGTATTTGTGATCGAAAATAGTCGGTGATGCTTATAAACATCTGTTTAGTAAAAGGTTATCGAAATCAAAATGACCTAATAATGCCTCATCTTTAGTTATATCACAGGCCCGTTTCACCTGCGGACTAATTGCAATGTTCAATATTTAACAATAAATATGAATATCTACCTATCATCCCTCCGGCGCAAAATACTATTGTTACTTGCGGAGGGTAGATATCAATCAAGTTGTACCTATTGCCGCGGCAGGTGACCGTCTCGGTTGATGATGGTGCCCATTCAAAAAAATACTAATTTTAATGACTGTTTTGTTTAAAATTGTAATAATGATAATTGTTCAGATAACTAATGAAAAAATTATGAAAACACTCAAAAAATTTTTGATAAAAAAGGTGCTTATTGACGGTAGGACAATACAAAATTCAGCTAAAGGAACCAGCCAATACGCAGTATCATTTTGTGATTGTGATCAGTAAGTATTATACTAGTTTTACCACTTAATGAATTCGTGCGCGTAAAAAGAATGCGTTTTCATATAAAACTTGACTTCTAAAGAACGTAGAATAGTTATTTGTTATACAAGAGTGCAAAGTTGCTTTTTAACCGCGTGTTCAATTTTGATGACCGAGCAAGCGAAGGACTAATCCTATCGAATCCTAAGCGTTAGCGAGGGAATCAAAAGAGCACGAGGTGAAAAATCTTTGCACTCGAGTGCAACACGTAACTTTTCATTCCACCTCAGCGAGGAAATGACTAAATGCAAAAAAACGTTTACAATCACAAGATAGGTACTTTTATTTCAGTTTAGGTATTAACTACTACATTATGACAGGTAAGTATTACAGAATAATCTTAATAATGACGTGAAAAAATACCGCATAAAGAACCGCGTACAAAGCAAATTGAAAAAAGAACAGCAAGAAGGTTCCGAGTCTGAGTTTTTAACAAATTAAAAAAAAGTTGTATGATATATTCGGCACCATAGAGGTTAGCAGTAAATAGGTTTAATGATTTTTTTAATTCACAAACTTAGTGCACACGATGTACTAAATTCAATTTACTTTATCCTCTAGAGAATAAAAACGGCTTTTGCACTCAGATATTGAAGAGCAAAAATACTCTTTCCGAGATGGTGGGATGAAAATACTCTTTCCGATATGGTGGGATGAAAAAAATATTATACCTTCGGTCACTACTTCGATTTTAACATATCCGTTGCTCTTTTTCTGCGTGAAAGAAGAACAAACCAACAAACGTACAAACACACTTTCGCATTTTTTATATATAATAATACAAAATAATGTATAAATATTTAAACCTAAAAACGCTTACAATGCACCAAAAAGGCAAATTGAAAGCGTGGACAGGTGTAAATAATGCTTAATCCAGCACGATTATAGTAATCATAATCCAATAAAGTGTAATATTATTGTGTTTTGCGCGTCACTGGACACCTCCATCGCCACAGCGTGTCGAAGAGTGCCATGTCCACAGACGCTTGTGTCTATTGTCCGTCTATTAACTACGTTTAGCCTCCGACTTCCCCTCGCACTGTGGACCCCAGGGATAAGGTGCACCTTTATGAAACAGTAACCCAACTGCAATTCGTGTTTTTTGTGCAACTTACTCGTAGTTCGTAAGGTCCACAGTTACTCTGGTACTTAACTCTCTATGACATATCATATATTATACATCATAATGTATAATATATGATATGTCACACATATGATAACACATATGTAATATATACATATTATGTATGTAATATATGATATGTTATATTATACATCATAATGTATAATATAACGCATCGATGTTTTTTTGTGGGCTGAACCCAGAAGTCAGCCATATTACAATAATCTATCAAGGTTTTGTAATACAGTTCATGAATAACAGGTTCTTTCACCTGAATATTTAAATATAATGAAAAACTCGAATGTGCTGTGTGTAGGTAATCGTATGAAACTGTGCTACTGTAATTTGTGTACTACTACGGCCCGAGATCGCTCGGGCATGCGGCATGTCCCCTTTATTTTATTGAGGATTTTTCAACGAAGCCGTTTCTTCGGAGTTAGTAATTTGATTGGCGCGATTTGACGGTACACTGCGCTTTTGAAGCCCAACTTGTCCTTCCGGGCGGTTATGGTTGCGCCAAACTAGAAATATAATATTTTTACCTACTTAGCTACAGATTTTTGTTAAAGGAAACTTTAGACTCCTTAAAAAAAAGAAATTAATTAAAATATTAACATTATTCACTTTACTTCAATTTATTAAGATAAGTATAGGTGGGTAAAGTAGAGTGGATACCTAAGTGCCCTCAGTTTCAGTTCTCTTGTGAGCAACTAGCTATAGTGTAGCTACAGCTAGTTCATTTTAGTTAAACTCGTATCTTCCAAAAAGGGTTAAATAAAAGAATCCAACAAATTGTATATCATTAAGATTGGCTTTAGTTTCGACATTTGGTATAAAATTGCCGCGTTAGCAGGCACGTCCTTTGTGCGCGTAAGACTATTAGTGCAACACGATTAGGGCGCGCGCGCACCCGACCGCGCCGATGCGATTACACCCTCTCCCCCTTCCCTCCCCCTTATCCCGCATTTGACCCTGGAATACACCCCCATTTTTTGATCTGTAAATGGATTTGCCGCTAGTATCTGTGATGTGGTAAAATGACGCATCAATCGTTGGAATTTGCGAACATTTCGGTAAGTATAGAAAATATTACATTATTTGATACTTTGATAATATTTATTACTAATACAACTAAATAGTATTCCGAGCTATATTCGTACAAAAAAATGTGATAAGCACGCAAACTACAACTTTGTGAGAATAATTACATGCAAATAGGTACCTACGTCAAATTAAAGGAATGCAGGTTTACAGACAACCGTTCTTTGATTATATGTACTTTATCCCAGCCCATAAAACAGCAACATTTTAGCTACCCCGCATCCTCGTCACTGCATACAAATTAAAACTTTTCACTTTGACGATAGAGTCCAAATCCGCATGCGCAATATATTTTCAATATTTCTAAGGTATCAGTGTGGATGGCGTCTCGAGAGACTTGTTAGTGTGTAACTGGTAGTTATGGCTATTATTGTTCTTATTAGAGGTCCCTGGGGCACTTTGCTATAGAGCTGTCACTGCATACATACATACATACATTTCCAACAACGTATGTTAAATCCATGAAGCATACATCAATACACCAAAAATAAAGTAACATATATGTAAACTCGACCGTATAGTATTCTTATTATAAAGGAATAATTATAGACCTTCAAAGTGGTTTTATCCGTTTTCCGTGACGTTACTATCCACATATTTGAAAAATGGATCAAAGTAACATTATTATCTTTCCAAATGAGCGACCAGGAGTCACTTTAACAAGCGGCACACTCCACAATTTACGCATTAATTCCTTGGTGACCATTGAAGCTGGCAACACTATTGTAACAAGTGACGAACGAGCGACTCGCGTGAGAGAGTATTGGCACGTGCACACTTCACTGCCTTCGAATTGTAAAACTTTCACATTTGAATTTCGACCTTACGACCCTAATCCTAAAACTGAAACTGCTATTCTCAGACCCCCGCCCTCGATATACAGTTAGAACATGAAACGGTGTGCAGTAGAGTTCCTAGTTTAGATACCTACCTACTTACTTACTCTCTGCAAATACGGGTGATAAACAGTTTTACAATGGATTGATATTATCGCTATTTTGCCACAAATATAAATTACAGATTTAGATGAAAATATTATTAGTTATGTATTCTTTTTCACTTGGAATAGCATACAGGTTACTTTTGACAGAGGATATAGCAGGCATGAGGTACCAAAGGCGGGGCATAAGTTAGTGTCCCATACTTAATTTGATGGCGGGCATTTTAGTACTAGCTTAAGTATTGTTGAGTGAGTGACTAAATAGACGATAGACCCATATAACTCTGAAGATAAAAGATAAGATCCTCCCACTGGCCCATTTGCATCGGCTCCATAGTCAAGTCACGTCTCTGTCTGATACACTGAAGTAAACATCGCAGGATCGCTACAGTTTCCAGCCGAGATGGGGGATCGGGGGCAGAAGGGGGTAGATTAGATTACCTGCCCCGTGAGTTGCAAACACTTCGTTATACGAGTAAGTAACGAACTTAAGGAAAGTTACCTGTACCCAACAAAATGGAGACCAGTAATTTGGGCCGAGTAGGCAAGTATCTAAATTGCTCTTCTTTATTTTATTCAAAGCGAAATAGATGTTGTAGAAATACTACTGGTAAAAGGAGCGTAAATTTTAACGACTAGGTAGGTAAGTACCTATAGATACATAACGACTCTTGATTATTTGACAAACCTAATTTTAGTAGCAATATTTCCCTGTTTGAACCTGACATCAACGACTCGCGTTTTGTTGTAATTGAATCACTACATAGTATAAAGCAAAGTCGCTTTCCGCTTCCCGCGTCTGTATGTCTGTATGTATGTTTGCTTATATCTTTAAAACTACACAACGGATTTTGATGCGGTTTTTTTTAATAGATAGAGTGATTCAGGAGGAAGGTTTATATGTATTAAACCCGTGCGAAGCCGGGGCGGGTCGCTAGTATTACATAATAAAACTAAGTTTTTATAGAGTTCAGAGAATGAGATGATGCGATTGGTTTGGTATGGCTTGAGGTAATTTATTTTCCCATCTACTGCATAATAAACGGTACTAATAAAAACATCACGAAGTATGCCTCAGGAATAATATGCCTTCGATATCGCCGTGTTTTTCAATTACTCTACATTGTGAGCGAGAGGTGGTGACGTGCCTGAGGCCTAGGTCTGGAGCGGGGCAGTAACAGTAACCAACCAGCACTAAATCACCTTTTCATTATGAACTGGCCAAAAGCAGCTTAGAGCCGTTACCGCCATAACTCACACTTTGATTACTGCATAATATCATTATTGCCCACTGGTTGGTATTGATGTAAGAAGTCAGATGTGTAACGTTCATTGAAATTCTTTTATTTAGTACACTAAGTATCTAATATTTTAAGGTCACGTGGTCTTGATGTTATTGTGGACGGCAGGTGAACAAGATTGATTACCAACTCACATTTCAAATTATACCTAGGTAGGTTAGGAAGGTACTCTAGGTACCACCTAACCCAAATAAATCCGACCACTCCCTGCTAGTATACAGGGGCACGGGGTACGGCGTTTGACCACGCATGGAGATTTTAATAGAAGATAGAAGATTTACATTGTTTGTATTGTAATTTTCCTTGAATTATAACATGAATCTATCACTTTGCCCAGCCAATCTGATGGACTGTTTGTTACTAGTGATAAACAAACTACTAGTGAACAAACTAGATTACCTATATTATGCAATTTTGATAGGAATTTGTAATGTTATTACCTAATACATTTTTAATTGTAATGTGTAATCTTATATCTTATCCTGCCTGTACGTGTGTACGTACTGTAGAGTACACGTCTGTACGTGTGAACAAATAGCCATAAATACTGGTCTCCATATATCTGTCGGCGCCGAGCGAAGTTATTTATAAGCTCGGGAATAAATCGCACGGCGAGTAAACACCGCGGCCGCGCAGCCTCCGGGCGGTGCTCCTGCGTTTGATTGCTTCGGGATTGACTGGCGATTCAGTTCGATTTGTGAACTACTGTTATAAGTAGGTATTCAATTCAATCATCAGAATTACCATTGCCTCGATTGGGTAGTGATACCATAAGATTTAGGAATTAGTTGTACGCACATATGTTTATGTTGTAACCCAGTTCAAAACAATAGTTTTATGGTCCCTATTTCTAAGTGGTTGTAACGTGTTGTGTGCGTCTTAATAAATAAATAAAATAAAAAAGATGAACGCCCCCCAAGATAAACATTCGATCGATACTTAAGTACAAAAGCATATTATTTTATGGTCTTTACACCAGTACAAAAGATTCATAATTAGATTATTAGAACCCATTATTACTTCGAGTCGGGAATATCCACTGAGCAGGTATTTAACCAATCCATAGGCATTAAGAATAAGGATCGTCCCACGACAAATCCAAGCGTTTATTTGACAGAAGATATAATGCACACCATGCATATCCACAGATTATATCACTGATCTAAATCACGCTTATTGGTAACGAAGCGTGCGCGTGCGCTGGTACTTGGAGAAAAAAGTATAATGTCGTGTTCACCTCCCACTCGCATGCGTGAAGAATCGTGTATGATTTATGGTGCCCTTCTTGTATCCTCAGCGTTTGCATAAATGTCACGTTCCGCGATTCACACCTTAAACATTATTAACTAGAAACTTGCCTCTGCTTCGGTTACTTTATCTTTCGAAGCTAAAGGCAGTTTCCCTGTGATTCTTATTCATATTCAAATTCAAAAGGTGTTTATTTCAATGAAATCACAAGGATCACTTTGAAACGTCTTAGGAGACAGGTGAAGCTACGCCTGTTCCACGCGACCAAGCCTAGAAGAATCAGACAACAACTTGGCTTGGGGCCTATAATTTTTTCTATGTAGGTAGAGCTCCAGTGTGGTGCCATAAGATGAAGGTGAAGGCTTATACAAACTTACGGCAGTTTTCAGACACGTTGATAATTAATTACGTATAATAGCACTAAATGTGGAACAGGTGGCCAATAAGACCGCCAAGTTCGTTAATAAACACTTCTCTCAGTTTGGTGACCACTATTACTAATATTATTAACTATAGCAGTCCGCCCCGGCCGGCGCGCGGCGTCTCTCACGGGTGTACTCGTGATTTTATGGCAATTTTTTTACACCTTGGGTTACATTATTAAAGTTTTAATAGGGATCCCTGATTTTAAATAGTTTTTATTTAACTTGCAATGTATGTATGTAATTATGTAACTATGTAACTAACTATGTTTGTTAAGGTGGAATTTTGCAACTCAATTTTGAAGCAGTTATCTTCAACCGATTGAGCTGACATTCGGCATACTTATGTAACTTCGGTGACAATGCAATAATATAGTGACAGCGAGCTGATGATGGAGTCAGGAGCTGTTCAACGGAACTCCTCAGTAAATAGTCTGATTTAGATAAAACTTTGCATACCTATCAATCTCCAATGACAATATATGGTACTTACTAGTCTGATGATGGAGCTCGAATGTAGCCATAGGAACTGCCTAACTACACAACATAAGCACGTCGTGTTTGGGCTCGTTGGATTTGTCTTGATGAGCACTAGAGCCCTAGAAATTATAAAAGCTTGATTATAAAAATATATTTAAAAAAAAGCTTTTTCTAGTAATAAATATAGCCTATGTTCATCAAGCATAATGTAGTATTCTAATGGTATTTTTTTTTTCAAATCAGTTCAGTAATTTCGTAGCCTATTCAATGCGAACAAACAATCAAATTTTTCCTCTTTATAATATTAGTATAGATAGTATAGATAAATAGGTACCTACTACCTACCCAGTTACGATTACGAGTGATCTAAAATAATTTGACATCCAAAACTTCCAAGAGCGAGTATAGTAGGTACCTATAATACATATAGTCACAACTACTGATGTGCCGTTCCCGGTAATATTGGGAACTTTGGGAATTTTGCCAGTAACGTTACCGGCAATATTCCCAAACACGGAAATTTTAGGGAATTTTGCTGAAATATTTTTTTAGATTTTTTCTTATTATGCTACTTAATAAACCTGTAAAAAATACATCACTGATAGTAATGTCAACTAAAACTACAACATTTTTATAGTACAATTCCCAATGTTTCCAATGTGCCCGGGAATTTTCAGAGTAAATTTCCATTTTTCCTTGGAATATTCCGAAAATTACTGACCTAAAACTAAAACATGAAAATAAAAATAATCATTTATTTGTACTAATAACCAACACAATTACTCCATAAACATAAAAATATTGTTTTTTAATGTCCTACATGTGAATAAGTTACTGTAGGTACCTACCTATTTTAAAAATTTTAAACTTTCTGGATCAAGGGGGTCGTCAATTTCAATAGTTATTGCTATTTCAGATTCATCAAGATCAAGGCGGTAGGTAAGTAGCTCAAAGACAGATAAATGTGATTCTTTAGTTAAAAAAATATATGGAGATAAAGTTTGGTACGAGAACTTTGGGGAATTTGCCCGGGCACAATGGAAATTTACTAGTAATTTACTAGTCGGTAAATTACTGGGAATGGGAATTTTCCCAGCGGCACAACACTAGTCACAGCCAGCGAGCGGATAGGAAAAACGACACAAAGAGCGCAATCAGGGCATATTTGGGGAATGAAACGAGTATATCTAATTAGTTCGCGTTTCAACTTCCGATGCGAGGTTTATTTTGGTACACCATGTTGATTTCATCGAAATCCGTAAACGCATAATATACGTAATATTGTTACTGTGAACGATAAAACAGATTTAATTCTGCAAATTCTACCCATGTACCACAAACCGATATATACGAGTTACCAGTTGTTCACTTAGTTAGATATTGGTCATAACGAACCATTGAATCTGGGAACTGGTTATCGGTTGGTCACTTTGTTCAGTATGTAACGTTTACATGGTAATATACGCAATATACTCTAAGTTCTAATCGAATCCCCCGTTTGCTGTTCAAACTCGATCGGTTTATGTTATGATGCATGCAAGGGCCAAATGGGTATTTCGAATTGATGTGATACTGATGAATATGATTTGGTATAATATTTATATGAGGGTTGTATTTTTTTTTTCAACTAAGTAATAAATAAATGTTTAATGATTGATTTATGTATTCGTTAAGAAAGCACACATTTAGTATTATTGTGCGGTCTAAAGAGATAACTTCAGGGAAACATTTTTTATTTGCGTAAGTTTCCCGTGAAAGCCAAGACAATCGTAACAATTATGAACCATGCCGCTACAAACGAACGATTTGTCGTCTTTAAAGTCTTCATTAGTGATCCCCCGGGGTGGGACCACCCCCGCCCTCTGAAAGCAAACATCCACATGCGGGCTATAAAAAAACTAAATCCCTTTACCTACACCCTTATGGAGATTTGGAGCTTTGAAGTTGAACTTGCTACAATCAAACAAATGTTGTTGTGGTTCAATCCTGGAACAGGTTTGCACAATTTTAGAACATTGAATATGAGTACTTGAGTACCTACCTACCTACTATCCTGGTTATGGCTACGTAGGAATTCGTACTTGAAAAATATGTTACCTACTTGGGTATGGTATATATCTAATGAGTGTGAACGGATCGCTATAATATGATCACTCTTGAGTTCTCTTGGTGATCTGGCTGTCTGACTCTCTGTCACAAGCTCTTTAGTTTGCACAAAAAAATATAATTAGTTTTAGCCGGGCATTCAGGGCCGCTACAGAGTTCGTCATTTAGCGATTATTAGCACCCACCCGGCAAGTCCCCATAGTCCATTCCATTCCATGCGTATTGTCTCCGACAAAACATGGATTACTTCAATAAAAGAGTAACAAAACCGATTGTCACAACAGTGGCACCCCCGAAACCGTCGAGGCGTGGTTATAATTCGATAAATATAGGAAGGAAGCTATCGGGACCTTGTTGTGGAGTAGTCGCGTGCCGCGCGCGTGCTGCGACTGCCACGCGCGTGGGACGCAACTCTACGGCTCCGGCTAATTGATCAGGAAATCAGCTCTATTTGACAAAAGTCATAATCAGGGTGATTCTTTGATATTGCTCAGTAAATAGTGAACTCTTTTCGACATAGTACTCGTAAGTAACTAATTTCACACGCATTATTACAACAACGGGAACGCGTTCGCGTTTAATGGTCCACTCACCCTGAAGAAGATTCTCTACATGAATCGAAACATTGTCGGTGTCCTCATTGTCAATTTATCATTTACGTGAGTAAATTCCCGTTGTTGTAATAATGTGTAGTACAACTCACGAAAGCTTCCCGAAACCCATGTCTTGACACGAGAAAATATTATCATTCGTTGAAATAAGATGCTGTAGAAATTAGTTACCTAACGAATCGCAATAGAGTTAAGTTTCGCCTTAACTCTACTACTAACTACTACTTACTAGCGTAAACTCGTAGTAGAGCCGAGCAGGATTCCTTTTTTTAAGTCGGTTAAAAAATAGCTTTACTTTAAACATTAATATAGACTATTAATAACTAAAGAGAAAAGATAAAGTATTAGAAAGTATTAAAGAAGAAAGATAAAGTATTATTATTTATTACATAATAATCAAAGCTGACAGGTAAATGCATTGTATTTGACACTAGCAAACCACAGAATAGTAATCTATTATGTATGTCATGAACTATCTCTAGGCAAAATCATGCCGTTCTTTTGTTTCGTTGCTGCGTGAAAGCGTGAAAAAAGGGACCAATCAACAAACATATTTTAAAAAGTATGAAGGTACTCATAGGAAAACTAGATATTCTTGGCGTAGCAGCAGTGCTACGCGTGTTTTTTACGTTCATAGGTAGATTAGTAATATTTTCTTCAACTTTATCCTTTTTAAGAAATATAAACGTAAAATAAAAGATAAAAACAATAATGGCGTTTTGAAAATAATAATAATAAAAAAAAATGTGTAGCGCCCTCTACGAAGGTCTACGAAAGCTATAAGAGAGCCTATTGTGGGATGCTGATTCATAAATTATATTTTTCTAGTTTTATCTTTGCTGCAATGACTACTCTACAATATGCGGCAATCGGTCGGTAATAGTTGTGAGGACCACCGAGTCTCTGCAAGTCACTCCGCCTTTCCCTCCCAACGGATAATATTCAACTCTATGACAACGCCCTAAAATACAAATTAGAATGGATTTTTGAAGAGCTTGTATACAAGAATCACGGGCAAAATAAAGCTTTACTTTCAAAAGATTATGGTTTAAATTTCTTTGGATTAGAGAAAGGATGTGTATGAGTGGGCTCAACAAAACATCGTATCGATAACTGTCGATTTTGATTTCGGTAATCGAGATGAGTGAACTTGACGCATGACGTGTTTGCCTATAGATCTGTAGATATTATTGTTTGAAGTACCTCTACATATCCTAAACATAGCCAGGTAGATATAGATATTTGAATGATACAGCAATAATAAAATATTGTAAACACTCGTATCTACAAAATGTCGGTTGATTTCTTGAGGTTGACCTACTTACTTCAGGTTAGCTTACAAAGACTTACTAGACTCGACTTTAACAAAAATTAGCACTTTCATATTTAACAATCAATTATTTCAATATATCAGTCAGAGGAAATTCCAAACATTACATTGAGCATTTTGCAGTAGTTAGCATTCCACACGTGACAGGATGCAAGCCCGTCGCCGTTTACAAGAATACTAACTGGTTTCCTTACGATGTTTTCTTGCACCGTTTTAAGCACGTGTGTGTTTGATGATATGGGATCGAACCCACGACCTTCAGATTGAAAGTCCAGGTAGGTACCTCCTACTCGGCCTACACGGAGATATTCTGCAGAAAATATATTTCGCTACCTTTTTGTGAAAGGGGTCGCAGGCTCCTTTCCTATAGGAAGCATTTTCAAAGCTTTTATTTAAGGGGCTCCCAGTCGACGATTGCTCTTTTTGGAAACGAAAAAAGAAATACTTCTGAACAAGCCACATCTCCTATTTTTATAAGTATATTACTTCAGGTTCCTACCTAGATTTCTATTAAGCTGAAAACATAATAGCAGAAACTTTTCACGATAAAGATATTATTTCAAAATGATACGTTTTAGAATTTATGATCGAAATATTTTATATACCTACTATTAAAATCAACTTGTGATTTATTGTTAAAGATAGGTAATATGTAGATCTAGATTTCTATTAGAATAGATTTTTGATAAGTAAATATACATAATTTATATCATTAATTTATTCGAAAAGCTAAGGCGGACCACGCGCCGACGTGTGTTTGTCGTCATTGCAGCGGTCGGTAGGATTATTTATCGAAGTGACTAAAGATGGGTACATCTTTATTCACATATACTATACATTATAAAATAGGAGATGTGGCTTGTTCACAAGTATTTCTTTTTTCGTTTCGAACAAAAACAACCGTCGACTGTGAGCGCCTTAACTTGTAATGTAAGTTTGTTCGGGTGGAACCTTGCAACAAAATTTTGAAGCAGTTATCCCAAACCGATTAAGCTGAAATTTTGCATAATTATGTAACTTCGATGGCAATGCAATAATATAGTGACAGCGAGCTGATATGATGATGGAGTCAGGAGCTGTTAAACGGAACTCCTCGGTAAATATAAGGATTGAGTTAAAACTTCGCATACCTATCAATCTCCAATGACAATGTAATATTATGGTCTAGCGAGCTGGTCTGATAGTGGAATTTGGATGTGGTCAACTACACAAAATAATCCTGTCATGTTTGGACTAATATATTGTTTGAGGTTGTTTTTTTATCTTAGCTATAGGTAGGTAGCATAAAAACTCCAATGAGTATTCAATAAGGTCCTAATCACCGGGGCTCTGGCTCTGTGCCGCTCACAGCCGCGTTATTTGCATAGCTAACGAGCCCCCGCACCCCTGCACCCTCGGGATGCCTCTGTTGGAGCAGGCAGGCCCGGGGGTAGTCTATGTAAACGAGACTTCATACCTACCTACCTCTACCTACCTAGTCAAGGAGAACGTCAAAGGTTGTCTTAACACATTTAACGTCGCTGCTGTTAGAATTTGTGCTGAAGCTCTTTAGTTCATTTTAGGGTTCCGTACCCAAAGACTCTGCTGTCTGTCTGTAACTTAACTTCCTTGTAATCCATAAAAATATCTAGTAAAATAAATAAATAGGATGACGACTGTAATCCCCAAGTACGGTAAACATCCTCTCAGGTCACCTTAGGTCAGGCGCTTAGATCCTTTGAAGATTTCTAGAGGGGGTAGTCATAGCACGTCCCAACATTATATTTGGCACATGCTCACATGTTGCAGTAGCATTCCACACGTGACAAGTTGCAAGCCCATCGCCGCTTATAAAAATATACTAACTGGTTTACTCACGATGTTTTCCTTCACCGTTATGAGAATGTGTTTTTGAGTGTGCATTACCCCAGCAAAATGTTGACTTTAATTAGGATTTGATGTATGCAGTAATGTAGACCATGGTTTCGTGTGATTGTGACCGAATTTTAGAATTCGAGTGTCCACAGGCAAGAAACATATTAATTAAATATACACATTTTGCTGGGGTAACGTTACTCCTCATGTTATCGAAATAATGAATGTAGCCAAAAAGTAATTAGTAGGTTGCGTAGCTTTTATTTGTGTGTGCTTATTTATGAGCCAAAAATGTAACTCTGTGTGTCCACAAGGACTCCAAAGATATTCAGGATTTTGTTATGTATGGCGAAACTTCATAGTCATTTTACATAAGTGAGAGAAGAATGTTTTACACAAAAAAGAGTATTACAACATTTTTGCTGAATATCATACCTAATAATACTGTCTGTAGGTATTATACATTTATATTATACTAGCTGACCCGTGCCCGCTTCGCTGGGCGCCAGACATTTCTAAATGTGATTATTTTGAATAGGTATGGCTATGGTATAGCTTAAATGGAGATAGGTATCCGCGGATATACGCAAGTGGTCCCGCTGCCGGCCCCGTGAGTATAGTCATTGATAGCCACGATTATAGTATCCCGCAACTTTTATATCAGTACTTATGACTTACCCATTATGGAGTAAACCCGCAGCAGAGCATGCTGTGCATGGCACGCAACGCATCTAAGCTGCGTGGGTTAATTTGTTTGATAACGTGAGTCTACATTTCCACAGCTGCACACGCTATACACGAATGTGAATCCACAATCACAACTATGTAAAACCGTAGTTCGAGTTTCCTAACAGGACGATAGGAATATCGCGACAGATTTCATTTTGTTTTACTTATCATAACTTCAAAACGAATCGACCGATTTGAACAACTCAAAAAATGGTTTACTCCTAAATTTATAGCCTTAATTGCTAATTAGTTAAGTTGGATAAGTAATATCATGATATGGATAGAAACAAAAACGGTTATTATATCTAACTATCGTAATATTTAGATAATATACCTCCTCGCAGACTTTCTTATGCGCAATAATGAGGATATTCAATAATGTATCATTATTTGTTTATGTACTATCTATAGTTTTTGCAGCACACGCGAAAAATGCAAAAAAAATGAGTTTATCCATTACAAACATAAAACAAACAATACAGACAACAATAAATCAAATCTTTCCTCTTTATAATATTAGCATACCAACTAAAATAACCCATAATGGTGTAGCAAGCCTACACAAATATAAAGAATGTTTGCGCCTATTATTATATAGGTAGGTTATTAGTAGATAAGTAGGTATACAAATACATGTGCTGCTCTGTTGAGTTTTTTATGAATTAATGTATAATACGTAATTATTTTTTAGGGTTCCGTACCCAAAGGGTAAAAACGGGACCCTATTACTAAGACTTCGCTGTCCGTCTGTCCGTCTGTCTGTCACAGAGCTGTATCTCATGAACCGTGATATCTAGACAGCTGAAATTTTCATAAATGATGTATTTCTGTTGCCGCTATAACAACAAATACTAAAAACAGAATAAAATAAATATTTAAGTGGGGCTCCCATACAACAAATGTGTTTTTTTGCCGTTTTTTATAGATAATGGTACGGAACCCTTCGTGCGCGAGTCCGACTCGCACTTGGCCGGTTTTATTTTATTCCTTTTCTTTCGATTGTCGACAGCATGTTGACCAACTTTGCCCTATATATTAACTTTGCACTAGGTATATATTAATATCTCTTATAAGATTACCCAAACCCAGACCGCTATAGTTCCACATCTGGTATTCCGATCTTCCAAAATTATAGTCTATAAGTTGCCTAGGACTAATAGCTATATAACAAAAAAGTTTCATCAAAATCCGTTCAGTAGTTTTTGCGTGATAGCCAGAGACAGACACACAGACAGACAGACAAAAATTTCATAATGTTTTTTTTTGGCTTGTGTTACTTGTATGAAGACCCCTAGGAGTATTTTTTTCGTTTTTATTCAATGTACAGAATTGAACTCTTCTACAGCTTTATTATATGTATAGATATAGATAGATATATATATATATATTATTAGAATAATAGATTATTTTTAGTAAAGTTGCTGGGGTAATGCACACTGCGCATATTATTTTTTCGAACAGGGATTTTTCTGTTCGATAATATGGGCATTGTGGCTCGCCAAGATTTGATCACACGACCTAGGAAATGAAAGTCGAGGTAGGTACCTCTCACTTGGCCAACTCACGGCTCATAAGTAATCCTTAGGTTTTTATAAACCTTGCCATAATAAAATAAATTACGAATAGGTGACCTACTGACCTTTTTAGTAGGTTCAACATTTTTTGTAGATTGCTTAGCATGTATTCGTCAAAACTTATGTTTAGGTTGTTAACAGCTAGCGCCATCTACCTATTCGTATACGCAAGTCAACCTTATGCGGTGTTTTTATTTTTATTTTAGGGTTATAATAATAACTATAGTTTTTTTAGTGTACCTTATTTTTAACCGACTTAAAAAAAAGATGAAGGTTCTAAATTCAAATGTTTTACTTTTATGTTTGTTAGGTAGGTACCTAATTAATTACCTAATTTAAAGATATCTTTTAATTTTAGTGGATTCACCATATTTGGTAGAATGCGTATTGTGCATTCGACTAAACTGATGTTTATGATGATTTATTTATTTATTTATTAAGGCATCGCCAACAGCACACATAATTGAATACGTAAACATTTATGAAAAAGTAAATTATAGAATGTGAGCCAATTACAGGCATGCACAGCATTACCTACTAATAAAAAGACAGACAACAGACACAGGATAAAATTGAACAAAAATAATATAATTCAAGGTACGAATAAAAAATTAAAATAAAACTATTCTGACAATAAAAATAAAAATTATAAAAGAGGAAAGAAAATCTCATGTTAGAAGGATGCCTAAAAACTTCTTCATGATTATTTTACCACCAGCGCCATCTACCTACTCGTATACCCAAGTCGACTTTTTGCGGTTTTTTTACTTTGAATGCATATTTATTATAAAGTGTAGCTGTAGGTACCCTATATTTAAACGACCTAAAACATTCTTAATTCAAAAGATTTTTTGTTTGAGTAGGTACCTTTTAATTTTAGTAGATTCAACATTTTTGGTTGAATGTTTGATTTGTTGCACACAAGCGCCATTTATACCCAGCCAAATAAAAAATAAAAAAGTTATGTCTTTTTTTCTACTTTTTTTTTATTTATTGAATATAAAATAGGGTTTTTTTCTAGTTTAAAATAATTCTTTTTGAATGAACATTTTTGGAAACATTATATATCGTCATGCATGATAGCACCCCCATTCTGATATCAGTTCAGTCAGTTCCTGTACTACTGCCACAACTCTCAACTCTGCCCAATATCAGTTTTTATTTTTTGACTGTCTCTTTGCATTTGCCATTTTATTGCAGCTCTACTATTGTCCGTTTCATGATGTCACGGGTAGAAAAAAAGACTGGCAATTCGTCTTCTTTTTCTTTTGGCGTCTGTGGTCAGTGACCATAAACAAGACGAAAAATAAGTATCAGTACTGTCAGTTTCAGTTTGAAGTTAAATTCTTACTTATGTCAAAAAACAAAACAAAGCCGTTTTATGTAGGTTACGTGGGTATGAATGAATACAACATAGTGATTACATAGTCTCTGCCAGGTGCCAGCCAGCTTGCTATTTCACGTTCGTCGTTCCGCTTTGTACACGCCCAAAGAAACTCGCAAACTAAATAAACACTATGAAAGCCTATTGATACGTCCAAACAAAGTATTTTTTAGTTAATTATTGTTTCTGTCCAGTTTATGAGGACAGGATGTCCGTGAGTGCGAGCGCCGAAAACCTTTCTACGGATGCCCAGGTGAGAGTGTTACGAAAGTTTAATTGTAGGTACCTATAGATATACATTTTGTAATTGTTTTAGCGATTACGCATATAACGACGACGTATTTAATTTGAGTTGTGATTATTGGAACAGTTTTTCTTTGTAGATCGATGCGCTTGTGAGTCATGCTATTAGGGTCCTAAAATACGGATACCACGGCCCAACTCACATCCGCTTAGGGAGCGCTCAGTGCTCGTAATGCTCGCAACAAAGTTTACAAACTTTTTTATAACTTTTTAAAACTTTTAATTCAACTCTCAAGTTATTATTGCTTTGCGGAAATTAGGTCAATATTACGTAAAGTAAAGACTCGCAATTAATAAAAGTTTGAATTGTGTGCAATAATCAAAACAAACCCACTGGCTTGAGACTAATATTGCAACTTGCTCAATGAGTGCACTTTTCAAGTACAACTGTATTGCATAAGTACCTACATTTTTTATTTAATGAAGTAATTTTATTATTTAAAATGCACCTACAAATCAAGTGTTACATTTGCAATCCAGTGACTCACAAATAAACATCTAGTACTCTATCCTAACTGCTAAGGACTCACAGCACATACTAGTACCTACTTATATTTAGTTTCCTTGTTTGGTAGTTTAGTAACGTAGGTAAGTATTTATTTAAACTCAGGAATAAATTCAACTATATTTAAGACACTTGAAAATTTACATTGTGATTACATTTTCAAGTTTGGAAAAAGTTTAAAACCTTTTTATGTCACACTGCTAGTTGTTGATTATATTCTTGCTTTAATTTATGATACTTAAAATTGACCAGTTTTTGTATGAGCAGAGCCTATACTTGGAAAATTTAATAAAAATGCATTATATTAAAAACTTGGTTTATTAATGAACTAATTTTTTTATGGAATTCGGAGATAAAAACTAATAAAACTGTTTTTTTTAAGTTATTCTTTTTAAGTTTTATAATGATATAAAAGTTTCACTAATTTAATTATGTTTCTGTCTTTAATTTAGGTAGGTAAATAGTTATCATTGCCATTAAATCAAAGCACATAATTAATAAAAACATGATCAAGAAAACAAAAAAATTTATTGAAGTCACTATAATTTAAAAAACATTTCAACTTAGCTTTTTAGGGTTCCGTACCCAAAGGGTATTTTGATTTGCATGATCATTTTATTATTATGGGTTTGTTCTCATTTCTGACTATAACCATGTTGTTATGAAAAATCATCTGTTTCGTAATCTATAGAACTAAATAGTTAAATAAATATAATAATGAAAATGTTTGAACAAAAAAATCATAATCAAAAAAGCGTTTATTCATTGAAATCACTTGGATCATTTAGAATCGTTAAATTTAGTTTAGTTTAATGTAATTCATTGATTGTTTTTTTTTAAGTCTTTGTCCTTAATATTTAATACATAATTCATCATAATTATTATTTATTTGATATTGAGTTGGAGCAGTCCCAAGCTTTTTTGTCGTCTAAGTAATCAGATATTTTATAGTAAGCCTTTTTATTTTATAGTTTTTAAATTAGCTAATAGCTAATTAGATAGCTTTTGCATGTCATTTGGGACTTTGTTATAGAAGTGTACACATTGGCCTTGAAATAAAGTTTTAGTGAGTCTAGTCGTGGGAACAACAAGTTTATCTTTATTTCTAGTATTTGCATCATGATTATCAATATTTTTCATAAACAAACTAATATTTTTACGAGCATATATTTAGATTTTATAAATATATTGGCTAGGTACAGTAATTATATTTATTAGTTAGTTAATTTTAATTGATTTTAAAAATTGTCCTTTCTGTGTATGATTTTTTCCAATGAAGAATGAGAACTACCCATATATTTATGTTATTACTTAAATTGTTTTTACTTTATTGCACAAAAATGATTTACTACAATAGGTTTAATGCTGAGGCAGTTTCTACCAGCACAACATCAGTATCCAGTAGATAGGCACAACATCTTAAATAGTTCAGCTACTTTTTAATTAATATTGCTATGAACTAATTTTTCATAGAAATAAAATAAATCTCACCTGTTTCTCCAAAAGGGTAAATGGAGCCACATTGGGGCAGATTTGGCCCCCATTTATTGACTAAAAGTATAAAACAAGGCAATTGCAATAGTAATCAGGTATGTGTAAATGAGGTAGCACATTTCTTAAAAGATCATAATATGCTATATGTGTTTGTTTTGTTTTGTAGAGTTGCGATGGAGGTTCCATGTGCCTGGAGCTTGCCCTCGAAGGCGAGCGGCTCTGCAAGGCCGGGGACTGCCGCGCCGGGGTGGCGTTCTTCCAGGCTGCCATCCAAGCCGGGACAGATGACCTACGGACCCTTAGTGCCATCTACAGCCAACTGGGGAATGCATATTTCTACCTTGGGGACTACAACAAAGCCATGCAGTACCACAAACACGACCTCGATCTAGCCAGGTATGTACTGTGCTTGCTGCTAAGAGAGCAGAAAACGCCCGAATTTAGCAAAACCTTTTAGGATAGAGTTATGAGAATATTTCGATAAGAGTAAATAATAAAGAAAATATAATTTCAGTATACACGCTATTTTGTTTTCCGCTATTGTATATGAATTTTGATTTAACTACTAGAATAATTAGTCAAATGATTTAGCAACACATCAACAATGCTGATGGTGCTGCAGATGTCAATAGGCGGCGATAACCACTCACCATTAGACGAGCTGTATGCCTTTTGACCCAAATTATATAAAAAATAACTATTATAATTATAAAATAAAATTGCCTATGAAAGTTTTCTTATAACTCTAGCTGTTTAGATTTAGCCGGGGGTGTTGCGTCAACGACCTAGTTTTTTGTGTGGCGACCTGAAGTTTTAAACCAATATTAGATGTTGACTTTGACCCTTCAACAACGACAAAGTATCGCAAACCATAGAACAATGCCACATGAGTTATACAATACGTGCATGCCGTCTTTTAGTCCAGATAGCCAAGCATAATTGATTTCGCGTGACCTTTAACTCCTCCGCCGCTAGCAAGTGATTAAGAATTCATTGGATCCAGGCAGTGTCAATCGATAGATCGCGAATGTAGGTCGGCACTAACTGGATTTTGCAATAACTGACGTCAGGCTATTTTCACCTTGATGCCTTCTTCATACATACATATGTTTTCCGGAGGGCTAAGCAGAGACTACGGCTTTCCACTTGCTATGATCCTGACATACCTCTTTTGCTTCATTCACACTTATTACGTCCTTTACGTAGTTCGAATCAAAGAATTCCAGGTCTGGCAAGTCTAAGCTGCTGGTTTAAGGTTATATCACGGTCTTAAGGTTTTTTTTATCTCTTACTTACAACTCGGTTATACAACCAGCTCTAGCAGAGTTCTGTAAGAATACATCAAAAACTTAATTATTTCAGAACAATGAACGACAAGCTTGGCGAGGCGAAAGCTTCTGGGAACCTCGGCAACACCCTCAAGGTGATGGGGAAATTCACCGAAGCCATCCAGTGCTGCAAGCGCCACTTGGAGATATCGCGCTCGTTGGGTGACCGGTTGAGCGAAGGTCGCGCACTTTACAACCTAGGGAATGTGTACCACGCACAGGGCAAGCAGCTGGGGAGAGTGGGCCAGAACGACCCGGGACACTTTCCCCAGGAGGTCCGCGACTGTCTTCTGCAAGCCGTGTCTTACTACGAGTGAGTGATCTGTTGTTTTCCACTTAAATAAGAGCTTATGTCATAATGGTATGGTGTATCTTTCTTGGCTTTTCATAGCAGATCATCTAAAATTTTAGACCAATCCAACGTGCATTTACATAATTAAAATTACAATTGATTGTACCATTAGCCATGTCAAAATTCCAATATTAGTTACTAAAATGTTGCAGTATGATAGAGGATGCACAAATAATATAGTGCCAATAAACCCATGCTTTACTCGCCCTCTTTTTATTTCAGAGAAAACCTGGAACTAATGCGAAGCCTGGACGACCAGCAAGCCATGGGTCGAGCGTGCGGCAATCTCGGCAACACGTGCTACCTTCTCGGCGAGTTCCCTCGCGCCATTCGCTACCACACGGAGCGACTGCACATCGCGCGCTTGTTCAGCGACAAACCAGCCGAGCGACGAGCCAACAGCAACCTCGCCAACTCACACATCTTCCTCGGACAGTTTGAGAATGCCGCCGAACATTACAAGTATGTACACTTTGCACTAACGTGCGTCGATTACGTTTCAAGATCAATGTTCACCAAACATTCGCTGGAGTATGAGTGTGTATGCCTTTGGTCTTTAATCAGCCTAAGAATCTTATAAATGCCTTCCGCAACGACTCTATTACCTTTCATGCGAAGTTGCTAAGAGTCGGTCAATTTACGAATGCCGCACAGTATTTGTTTGTGAACCTTGAGTCTATGACACCGAAATCGATCACTGTATTATGCACGAGCAGAGCAGCTTCAGTTGTAGGTATTTAGTGCCGTTGCTGGTAAAACGACGTCTCAATGACTTGTACCAAAAGTTAAACCTCAAAATTCTTCCAAGATTTCATTAAAATCGCTTTTAATTAATAATGTTTGTTTGAATGCCTATTACAAATATCGCGAGACGATTTTGACGATTAACTTGAAGTTTACCAAAGCGGTGGTAGTTGTTGGTTGGCTCTGCAAATTAATGTTTAAATTTTATAGTTTCCTGTAGGTAGACAAGGAAAACATAATCACGAAACATGCTGCTATCGGCGTCCTGGTATGTTGTACATTCTACTAATAACTGGTCTGTAATAAAATTGAACTTTTGTCTTGGTTGGAACATTGGTTGCTGATCCTACCTTCCAATCATGGTCGTGAGTTCGTATGACACAACGCGCCATGGGGTTTCGAATACTTACAACATGCTTTTAAAAAAACATCGACCATGAAACCGACTTCTAAAATCAGATGGAGACTGGAGTTTAACGTCAGCCTCGATTCCCTTTCTTTCAGTTCCTGAGGAGTGCCGAACGCCGTGCTGAAATAGTTATTTCATTCTCTTGCTTTTATTATCTTATTGCAACTGTTCTAAGCATGGCCAGACTGTTGCGCACTTTGCGACCATCACTCATTGCTCGCACACGATTTAATAACATTTTGGATTAGTTAATAAACAAGTCTTATACAAAATCAAATTTCAAGTGGGTTCATCTGTTACATCAAAAAATACGTAAACCTCCACGGGTTTTATGCAAAGTCAATGAAACGATGTTCCAAAATCCATTATTCAGCTTGCGCAAATAACTCGCTATCCATATTATCTGCTGCCTTCCTTATTTATTTTCATATGCATGATTAAGATAGCAATGCACATAAGTATAATAATAGTCACGTTTTGCATTATGAATGAATCACTTATTTATTGATTTCGTGATTCATTCATAGTGCAATGACATTTGTCATAAAACCAGTTCCATCTCTAACTACTATTTCTCAATCACCGGCGAGATGGATTAATATTTTATGAGTGCATGTTTTAGTTATTTAGGCAAAATTTAAAAATTCGATTGCAATACAGATGTAACACCTACGTTTGTTTTAGTGGTTTTCCTTGGCTAAACGTGAATTCAAAAACACCAGATAGATATCTATGATTTTAAATAAAAAACTGAGCAGAGTGATCTAATTTGATAACGAACGCGTGTGAGATTAGATTTACATTATTGTATTGAGGAGACTGTAAACTGGTTCGAAATCTCGAAAGACTGTACTGTATATAATCTGCTGGGGGCACAAAAACTGACAAGTACATTAAATTCATGAATATGTCTTGGTATGCCTGTTTGTTTGTAAGTGGGATTAATAGCTTGTAAGATTTTGAACAACACAGAATATGCATATCTGCCAAGTTTGATGAGTGAAAGCTCATCGGAGGATTGCGAAATTAACAATCCATGCACATTATCCAGCACTGCTAAGTCGAAGTCTTGCCTAGACAAGGCAATATTGTTGAGAAGCTAGATAATTTTTGCAACCATAGCTTACGATGCCAAGCATAATACACCCTCCATATGCAACATGTGCTGCGAAATAAAAAAATCGTGAAGAAACCAATTACTATTCCTAAAAAGCGGCAATGGGTGGCATGTATAACTACTACAAAAATTAGGCTTGTGCCAGATGACTACCGCTCTTAGACAGATACAAGGACATATTCAAATAATTTTAAGTGCCTCGAGAACTAACAGGCTTTACTAATTTAGGATACTGTCTTATGCTGCTCTTCTCATACAAACGTTACTAAGTAGGTATTCGTCCCATGTTTTGTAAATTTCGCGTAAGTGCATACTTTTTTACAGATTTGTATACATCGCTTTTAAAAATATTGAATTGAAGAATATATTAATTTTTAAGTTTTAAGGTGAGTTTATGAAATACGATTTATTAATTCATACATTTTCACCTCTATTCTTCCTATTTCTGAGTAATCTTTTATGTATAAAAATGGACATTTGCGATCAGTTACATTAATTTACTAACAAGATTTTTAGCCCTAGCCCTAGAAGCAATTTTCTTTGCTATTTAATGTATACTGGTTCTGGTTATTAATACGTGCCACTCATTTAGCTCTTATGATCTCTCTGCCATATCGTTATAATTTAGCTTTACCAATTTCACCAACTGACTGTGGCAGCTTAGGCGGTTGGTAATGTGTTTCTTTGAGAAAGGGTCAATTCAGACCAAACTGAAAAATGCTTCTGAATAAAGAACTGTATCAGCATTCATTGACAAATAGTAAAAAGTCAGATGACAGACGCTTAAGCGCTCGAGCTCGTATTAGAGCAATACAGAAAATAGATAAGCTTGCAACCTGAAGTAGTAATCCTACGTTATAATTTACGTTTAGCCACAAACATAGTTTAAGAGCGGTTTTATTTTATCTTGCAGTCGAGTTTTTCAATGTTTTAAACTTCGATAAGTGACACCATTTGTCGCGGCAGTACGACTAGTTTGATTAAAGTTTATTTTATGAAATTAAGCATGGTGATCGCAAAAATGAACGAAAGTGATTTCTAAACTTTCCTCGACCATAATGTCACGTCTACGACGCTAGATTTTCGTCTAAATTTCTTGTCTATTATTTTATAGACAGATCAACTTCTCGGGTCAACATACTAGGCCTGCAGGATGTAGTGTAGAGCCTTGAAAGTGAATGATCGTTAACTTCTGCCCATTCCAGACGAACGCTCGCTCTAGCAGAGGAGCTTGGCGACGCGGCAGTTGAGGCGCAAGCTTGCTACTCGCTCGGCAACACGTACACGTTGCTGCGCGAGTACCGCGCAGCAGAGCAGTATCACGCGCGGCATCTAGACCACGCGCGAAGGCTCAACGACAGGTACATTTACCAGCCTCACAGCTCGAGAGGTCCTAAAGTAATATAGTAGTAGTATAATAAGTAATAAAGTATAGGCTCGCGGTTGTCACTATTGCACCGCGATATTTTTTTTTATATTACTTTAGGCCCCAGTTGGTAGTAACTCTGTCTTCTGCTCTCTAGGTTGTGGGTTCAATTCCCATTCGGGGCAAACGTTTGTGTGATGAACGTAGATATTTGTTCTGGGTCTGGATACTCTAAAATATGATAAGTATGTATTAAAAAAAAAACGATCATAACTAGTCTTGATTATGAAAAACTACATACTACTAGCGAACACTATCATTTATTTTGGTACGTTACCTAGATATCAAGTTATGTAAGTAACCGTGTTTGTGATAGTAGCGTGGTATAACTAGAACTGGAACATAATTATCATACTTCCTTCTAAATTACAATCCATAGAGAAAGACCAGATTTTTTGAAAAAAATAAAGTTTCTGTGTATTAATGATTTTATAATATGGAGAATATTTGGTAAAAAAAAACCATAATATGTATACAAAAATAGATTATACTAAGTAGATTGTAGTAATTTCATGTTGTGAAATATTGTATACCTTTTAATATTTAGAACCAACTGGTACATACAGTAAATGAGTATAAATATGGTTTTTGATTGCAGAGTTGGCGAAGGCCGCGCTTGTTGGTCGCTCGGCAACGCACACGCAGCGCTTGGCAATCACGAGAAGGCGCTTTATTACGCGAACGAACATCACACTATCTCTAAAGAGGTTAGTTAGATCAGTATATATATTCCATACTTTTTATTTTTATCTTCAGAACTATTCTCTACATCTACACAATAGAAAAGTTAATTCATAATTTACGAAATATTTACAAAATACACAAGAACCTTGATCTAGATAACTACCAGTCGAAAGCGTGCCCAAGATACCAAATTATCGAAAAAAAATACTAAGTACTAGTGTAATACTGTCACAGATAATACTAACGTTATTGGTAATTTTAGTACCACCTGTTTTATGTGTCATTGAAATCGCAAAATATACATGCCGAATTGAAAACCTCCTCTTTTTACGTCGGTTAAAAATAAAATATCAAAGTAATTCTTTATTGACACATCTGGATCACCGTTTGGTCACTACCGTTTGGATCTAGAACAAAAGCCATTATAATGTTTTCTTTTTTGGTAGTTTTTTGTATCAACAAGTCATTTTTTTAAACTATCGTGATTAGTAGACGTAACTATAGATTTTTACACGGATCTTTATCACTGGAGCTCTACATAGTATTAAGGAAAGAATCATAAAAAGAGATAGACCCCAAGCCGTGTTTGTTGCCTGATTCTTCTAGGCTTGGTCGAGTGGAATCAGCGTAGCTTCATCTAGTTCCTAAGACGTTTCAAAGTGATCCTTGTGATTTTATTGAAATAAATGATTTTTGAATTTGAATTTGAATTTTGTAATTACATTTAATATATTAACGTTGGGAAAATAAACTAAAGGTAACTACGTGATAAAGACCCATTTAAAAATCTATAGCTTAATATCAATAAATCATATCTGTTATAATGTTGATTGATTGCAGCTCGGAGATGTGCTAGGCATGGCCACAGCCCAAATGAACATCAGTGACCTTCGCAAGGTGCTGGGTCTTCCAGCGGAGGAGACGCCTACTCCCTCCACTATATCCCATGACAACTCCTCTCGAACGCCTTTCAACGCTCTCAGGGTCCGCAGACAGAGTATGGAACAGCTGTCTCTCATACAGGTGATACTACACTTTTAATACTTTCTTTTTGACATTATGTGTGAAACTACACTGGTGGCGATTATTAAACCTAAAATTCCTAAAAACGATTGCTAATATTCCTTTTACATAAACGTTATATAGGGCGTCCTACGGATATTCCACATGAAGGGAAAGTACTCTTAATACTGTAGATGGAACATTTTACTGAAAGAAGACATTATTTGAATTTATAAAACAATTTAAACTGCATTCATAGATATTTAAATAATTACATGGTTGAACCGGGAATCGTACCCATTACACGAGAAAAAAAAATATCCTGTGACTTTATCATACCGATCGAAAGGCTTCATCATAAGGATTACTTTTGCTAAATAACATCGTGTCAGAAATAAAACGAAGACCATGAATTTTAACATTTTTAATACAAAATCAATCAATTTATCAAATGCTCAAAATGAGTCCCTTCCTGTTGAATACAAAGTCGCACTCTTTTGATTATTTCGCTCCCTGTCGATTTTTTGATCTTGTTTAAATGTTAAAATTCATGGTCTTTCTTTTATTTCTGACACTATGTTATTTAGCAAAAAATAATCCTTATGATGAAGCCTTTCGATCGGTATTATAAAGCTACAGGATAATTAATTTTCTCGTGTAACGGGTTCGATTCCCGGTTCAACCATGTAATTATTTAAAGATCTATGAATGCAGTTTATATTGTTTTATAAATTTAAATAATGTCTTTCAGTAAAATGTTCCATCTACAGTATTAAGAGTACTTTCCCTCCATGTGGCATATCCGTGGGACGCCCTGTATACTAATATAATATAAAGTTCAAATCAGCGTAACATCAGAGTGACAGTTCTAAAACATAGCATAGTTTTGAATAAATTGACGATTTAGTGATTTAGACACGTCAAGCTAAATTTAATCAAAATGTTAATTATTGATGTTGACTAAGACAGTACATTATATTATAACAACCAGACCCAGAAAAAACATCTATGTTCGTCACACAAATTATGCTTGTTCTTGGTGAAAATCGAACCCACAACCTACAGTACAGAAGGCGGTGTACTACCAACCAACTGAGCTGTGAGATCTGTCAAGTTTTTTGGTATATAACAATATATTCTGACTGTACACTCTCGCCCATCAGATAACACCGGACGCGAAAAGCAAAGGCGAAGACGGCGACCAGAAGAACGAAATGGCGCGCGCTGACTCCGAAGACAACCCGGAGCTGTTCTTCGAGCTGCTGAGTCGTTGCCAATCGGCAAGGTTGGACGACCAGCGCGCGGCACTCGGCAAGGAGAACCGACCGAAGCCGCCGGCGGCAGCCAAGCTGCAGCGCTCACAGAGCAACGGGAACAAACACTGCAGGTGTGACTCCTACTTTTTATATAGAACTTACTCGGGGACAACAGAATTCCTTTTTCTACATTCGCATAGAAGTGTCTAAAAACAGTCAAAAGGCACTTACGCTAATGGTGGCGATTCTGTTGTGTCCAAGTTAAAGCTAAAATGTTGTAGGAAACGATCGCTTTTATTCATGTTAAGTTAAAGTCTAAATTAGCGTAACCTCAAAATTAAAGTTCTAAAACTCAGTGTAGTTTTAAGTGATTTGACGATTATTTAATTTTCCCGTTTCCCTTCCATTTGTAAGTTACGCTAATTTAGACAGTAACGTAAAACGAATAAAATGTTAATAATTAATGTTAACTTTTATATATTACTTACTAACAAGTTTTTTATTTCTGTTACAGCAGTGACGAAATCACAAGGTATGTACTTCAGTCGACTTACTACATTGCAAATTAGACAGGTGTCGTCAAAGTCGCTTGGATGTGCAAGAAATAAATTCCATGGAAAAATCACAGCAAACTAACAATGGCGTCTGTTACATCTATTGAACTGTGCCCACACGAACACATATAATGCTACCTACCACAGGAGCCGTACCACAAGCTCAAAAGTAATATCGAAACAATATTACTCGCTGTGCGAAAGTGGCAACGCTTCGTATTGCGTTGTCACTTTCGGGCCATGTTTTGATATTACTATCAAAAAACATGGCCCATGGTATGGCTCCAGGGCTATGAAATTATATACAATAACTTGTTCATGTTGTAAAAAAACCATCACCAAAAACTAAATGGCACCGTGATTCTACTTTAAAAACATTTTTACAAAAGCAAAACTTAAGTGAAATATATACACGTACTGTATGTAATATATTGCTCGCAATGACACCTAACCACATGTCCTATCCAGTTTCTATTTTGTTGTGTTGCAACCCTAAAAATAAGGAAATATTTTTCTATACATAATTTTGATTTAAAATTGATGGTTCTATTGGATTCGCACAGGTCATTTATGATTACCAACGAAACACCACTGGCAGTGCAGCTATATTTATTTAATTATTTCATTTTAAATAAAAACAGTCTTTTATAATCATTTATAAACCCTTAAAACTTTTCTCAATCTGGTATAAAAGGAGGTTTCGCTTTGAGGCCAACTGTATGTCAAGATTTTCTAACTTAACCAATGTTAAACTTTAGTACTTATGTGATTTTTCAGACCTTTGTTTTTCCATTATTAAGATAGTACAATAGCAAAACACATTCAAAATTTTACTCTATATATTTTGTTTCGTAATGATGTCAATTTTATTTGAATCTGCTTCACGTCCAAAAAACCAGTAAGGCTAATATGGTAATTATAAACTAATTATTATTCTTTTAGTAAACGAAAAAGAGGGGAAAGCTTAATTTAACGATGAAGTCTTCGGCCGATCACGTGATCCAGCTGTCTCCAGAAAAACGCCAAGTAATAATGGTCTGCAGGGCTATTTTGTAAAAACATTATTATTTGTTGTTATGAATATCATAACATGATAATGTTTTTACAAAATATCCCCACTGATCAGTTTGTTAGTGATGTCAATGCTATTACTTGAGCAAGTAAAATTAGTGTCCCTGAAAAACCACTACGTAATTTAATAGAAGACATAAAAGCGAATTAGTAACATGTTTTTTTTAAGTAAGAAAAACTTATGACAAATTTCGTCAAGCATGGTAGATACCCCTTAATCTTGGTACCTAATTGCTAGAAGATTCCATGTTGCACATTTACACTTTTTGGTCAGTAGTTAGTCTACTCATAGACTCATTGCAGTCTTTAAGACGCTGCCAGTCGACGATTATTTTCGTTCGAAACGAAAAAAGAAATACTTGTGAACAAGCCACATCTCCTATTTTATAATGTATAGTATATGTGAATAAAGATGTACCCATCTTTAATCACTTCGATAAATAATCCTACCGACCGCTGCAATGATGACAAACACACGTCCGCGCGTGGTCCGCCTTAGCTTTTCGAATAAATTAATGATATAAATTATGTATAATTACTTATCAAAAATCTATCCTAATAGAAATCTAGATCTACATATTACCTATCTTTAACAATAAATCACAAGTTGATTTTAATAGTAGGTATATAAAATATTTCGATCATAAATTCTAAAACGTATCATTTTGAAATAATATTTTTATCGTGAAAAGTTTCTGCTATTATGTTTTCAACTTAATAGAAATCTAGGTAGGAACCTGAAGTAATATACCTATAAAAATAGGAGATGTGGCTTGTTCAGAAGTATTTCTTTTTTCGTTTCGAAAAAGAGCAATCAGCGACTGGCAGCCTCTTAAGGTCTCAACCTTAAAGACTGCAATACCCCTTCCTTCACTAGCTGTCTGAAACAAAATTACAGAAACATTCCAAGGATACGGAAAACGCTACTATGTGCGCATCTGGAGCACGAGATGATAAATTCAAACTAATACAGCGCGTGATAAATCAATTTAGGCGGAAAAAACGAATGATCAATGACACGCTTGTACAATATAGTTAACAGACATCTAGTTTCTAGTTTTTTCCTAGCATTAAAACCTTTTTGTCTCATGCCTGATGATGCGAGGGAGAGGCACAGTCGAGTGGATGGATGCGATAAGATTCGATGCGTTATCGCGTCATCGCGCTATCTTCGCTAATCGCGAATGTCTCTCCGCCTCGTTCAGACAATACCACATACTGAATACAAATATCTACTGACAATACGACTTGACCTCAAATATAAACCTTCACATCGGTGCCTGACAATTGTATATTATCTATTAACACTATATATTCAGATGACTTTCGTTAGATAAAAATCTAACACCGAAATGTCATTTGACGATCTTGATAAAATTCGCCTTTGAAAATTCAGAGTTATTCAATCGAAGTAGTTTTGTTTCTTTACACTACTGATATTTAAGTAAAGTGGTCTCTGTTCGCGCACCTAACAACTTTGTTACAACTCATAACCAAATGGGTGGTGCCCAGTGATCGACGTGATCTCAAATTGATTCTCTCTGCAAGTATATAATACTCGTAGTGTGTGTTGTGCTAACAAACATGAAGAAAAATGATGATTTTGGGTACGTTTTTGTAAAGGAAAGCAGTTTTTGCGCTGTTAATATTCTGCAGAGGATTGTGGCAAGTCCGTAAAGCTAGTTTTTAGTGGTATCTTTTATTTTGATAATAGTCGTAGTCTAAAAGGCTAAAGGCTTGTCTAGAGAATTACATAATGCACCTATAACATTTTATTCACTCAAATATACATTATGCAGGAACAGTAATGTATTTACAACCGTCAGTGAACCTACATATTAACAGGTAAAAAACTAAGACCATACATATCACCAAACGCAAGCACCAAGCAGTGTGCCAAAAAGTCAATACCATGTAGGTACCCATAAAATAACAGTACCGGAAAAAAACAGAATACATGTTTTTGTAGCGAAACTTGGATGCAAATAATATTACCCAAACATTGTATTTAAGGACGTGGCCTGTCTGACTGTTTGTATTATCGCTATTTACTTGAAAACGTTCTAATTCTACGTAGGTACTACCTACCTACTTGCTTTGTCCGTTTAACGTGTTGCTGTTGCAATGCAATGGTGTTCCTAAAAAGGCCGATTATACGAACTTTCTGGTCGTAATTTCATATTAGTGTCACCTACCGAGTATCATACTCGGAGAAGGTATGTGTAAGCAATTTGCTATTTGGAGCGGCATAGTGGATATTTCACGACACGTGCCCTTTTCATTAGGCAGGCACTCCATTCAATTAGCGCCAAGTACCTACCTAAAGGTCGCCTGGGCTTGCATTTCTTGAGTAGGTAGGTCTTGGCTAATATGATCAGTTTGTAAATTGCCACCAAATTAATATGTTATTTATGATTGGTTGTTGTTGCACGTGATGTGGTGTCCGGTCGATTCATGCGCGGTGCAGGTTACACTTACCAGTTTATCATCGCACTATCGCACACACGCTCCCAGCGTTGTCGGAGTTGACGCGTCACTCTCTCTGTCGCGATTTGAAGCGGACACTTGTAGATCGCGCGAAATTTCAAACAAGTGATGTGGTCAAAGTTATCTTGCTGTGTCGACGGTGACATGTATGTATTCTATTATTTATTTTGTAGTTCGAATGATGAGTTTGTGGAGTTACTGAGCTCCATGCAATCCAATAGGATGGATTCGCAGCGTGCGGAGTTGGCCCCACCTGCCAAGAAAAAGGCTGCCAAGCCAAAGAAAAATCCACTACCGGGACCAGGGGCCTCCACGTTGCCGGAGCGCGATTTCATCGAGCTTCTCGCCAGGGTCCAGGTATTGATTAACCTATTTGCTTACTGACCTAGATTGCTTTAGGTAGGTACTAACCTAATTACCTAGGTACTCGTCTTCAAGATCGATAGGAAGGCAAGTACTATGAGAACGCACAATATGCAAAATCTTGTTTTATAAATTCACTAGTGTGTTGTTATGATGATAATTATTTTAATTATTATGTCCGACAAATTTCGTAAAATACTTTATTGACTTTATTATTATTTTTATGTTAAAAGTCTAAATTGAGCGTAACCTCGAAATAACAGCTTTACAATTATGGATATTTTAGTCATTTCATTTTATTTTTTTATTTCGCATATCTTAAACAGCCAAGTGACATTTTTAACTAACATTAAGAAAATCAAAATTGCACGAGTCCAACCCATCACTGTCATTCTGAGGTAACGCTAATTTAGACTTTATCGTAAAAGAAATAAGATTGATTGTAATTTACGAAATTGTAGTCAGTTTGTGGTAACAAAAGAATGGCCGCTGTAGCTACTTTACCGACAGAATAGTAATGGCTGTGAATCTCGCAACTAAATGCAACAAGTTAAAAATGTGTGAAAGTGACAAAGAACTTGTTGATTTTGGGAATATGAAGCGGTGCGTCGAGGATGGATTACTATGTCCCTAGACTACAAGGTGTAAGGCGAGTTACATTAAAGATTTTCAGGACCTTTTTCAATAGAATTCCATAGTGACGGTAGGTTCAAGAGATATCGATTTCGCAATGAAACAATACATAAGAGGATTAGACATCCTGCTACTGTTAGTTTATCACCATTTAGAGAAACTGACAACAAGAACATTTCCGATTCCCCCTGTGTTTGGTACCTATGTACTTTCCTATATTTTGCCGATTGCACTGAGATTTTACACCTAAGAGAAAACCAACAGTTTCAAGGATTGTGACAAGTGTGCCTTAAAAAATATATAATTAACAGTTAATAGAAGAAATGCAGATACATTGTACAGACAGGGATTGGTTTATTGAAAGACATTTCTAATATTTAATGAATACATATTATTATTTAATAAAACAAAAAATTATAAAAACAAAAACACGACTGCAAAAATGTATTAATAAATAATTAAAACAAGATAGATCAATACTAAATTCTGTCAAAGCAATTTAAAATGCACCATATTAATATTGATTCATAGAAATATATTAAGAGACATTAAATATTATGTGGTAATACAGGTGGGGAAAAATTAATAAAAAATTAAAAAAAAAAAAAAAAAAAAAATTATAGAAAATAAAAAAAACAATTATAGAAAATCTAAACTTACTAAATCCTTGTTTGTCACTACTTGAAGCACCATATTAATGTTTAATGTCTCTCTTAATATATTTCATTATTTCCTTGAATAAATATGTCACAAAACAATATATCATAGTGCATTTTCAACCACCTTCTGGCACAGTCAGTTAAAAATAACCAGCCAAATGCGAGTTGGAATAGAGCATGATGGATTCCGTACTATTATCTGTAAAAAACGGCAAAAAAAACACGTTTGTTGTATGGGAGCCCCACTTAAATATTTATTTTATCTTGTATTTGTTGTTATAGCGGCAACAGAAATACATCATCTGTGAAAATTTCAACTGTCTAGCTATAACGGTTCATGAGATACAGCCCTGTGACAAACAGATGGACAGCGAAGTCATAGTAATAGGGTCCTGTTTTTACCCTTTGGGTACGGAACCCTAAAAAATAACATTTATTGCAGATTTTTATTTTAGACAACCAATGCAATGTTGAAATAATATTAGTAGGCATGTATTAATATTTCCAATTTGTTCAACTTGTTGTTTTCAATTTGTAACTTCTGCTCCATGTTCATGTTGAAACACTTAAATATTATTATTACCTGAAATAAAATAACACAATAATGAGACCAATCAATGAATTATTAGTAACAGGAATCCCCGGCTGCCTTTCTTTTAAATTCATGTAAATGATCACTGCTCAGTTATCTAATTATTGTTGTAAACTGTAGTGTTCAGTCACAGTAAGATAAGTCTACTACTTGAAAAAGATTATCGAAACTAAAATTACATGCCTATTATAGCTATCAGAAAGTCTCTTACCCAATTCATTCTCATCAATGTTGGAATCATCAGCACTCTAGCTTGATGACCTGAGAAAACTTTATTTTACAGAAGTATACAAAAAACATTATTTTTGCGAAAAATAAACAATAAAATAAAATATATAAACGATAGATAAAATGCAAGAATAAACGAAAAAGTTATTTATTAAATTGCCTCAACCAAAATTTCACGTCTACGACGCTATATTCTTCGTCCAAATGTAATTATTTTCTACTAGCAGTCCGCCCGGCTCCGCACGGGAGTAACGTATTATAACGATTTTATGGGTATTTTTTTACCCAGGTTACATTATCAAAGTTTTAATAGGGATCCCTATTTTTTTCAAACAATAAATATAGCCTATGTTATTCAGAGATAATGTAGCATTCTAATAGTAAACGATTTTTTGAAATCTATCCAGTAGTTTTTGGATTTATTCCATACAAATATACAAAACATCTTTCCTCATAATAATATTAGTACCTATAGATTATTACACTCATAATAACTTTTGAATGGTATGGAATTTGGGAATGGTATAATTAAAAAAGTAATTTACAGGTACTGATATGGCCTTGAAAATGAAGTAATTTTTTTGGATAAGGATTAATACCCAGGTAACGAATAATGTGGCCTAGTTTGTACAGGCGGCGTTACTATTGCATATTTTAACATGAAATAGTAGTTATTGTGACATAACTGTAATAGTTGGACATAATTATGGTATTGCTGACTTATTTGTTAATATTGATGTAATCTTTAAATTTGCAGTACATCACTTTGATCTATTGTCAATAATTTTTGCAGCGTACGTGATATAAGGATTTTTTTGCATTTTTTATCACACGTTGGGTTACATTATCGAAGTTTTCATACGGATCCCTAATAGTTCGACATATGGTATTGTTAACTTATTTGTAGATATTGATGTCCTCTTTTAAAACTGTACTACATCACTTTGCTCTATTGTCAACAATTTCCGCAGTGTACGCGTTATAAGGATTTTTAGTGAATTTTTTTTCACACCTTGGGTTACATTATCGAAGTTTTCATACAGATCCCTAACGTTATTCCAGGATCTTTTCTCCTGACACTAAAGGGCAGTCCCTTTAGTGTCAGGAGAAAAGATCAATGATTTAATAAATGAATGTCCAAGATGTTCCCATTCAGCCCATTTTAGCATTGGATTGATTGTTTTCAATGAACAGCGGTTTTATAGTCAAACTGATTAGGTACCTACATAATAATTTATAAATAATAAATAAATACATAATTTTCGAACGAAAGTAAAAAACAACAACAAACAGTAGAAGCCGAAGCCGACATGACATTTGTTTATTTGATTGATTTGATGTTGACGTTTACCATTTTTTGAAAATAGGTCTAAAACCAACCACCAATCACAACGCTGCTTGCCTTACTTTCACTGAGCTAGGGTAGGGAATACAATTTGTACGTTCGAGCGTCGATTATCCGACGAACTAATTGAGATAAAGGGGGTGTTCGAAAAACTGAAATAATTTAAGTGCAACATATATTTAGAGGGAATCTTAAATGAACTGAAAAGAAACTTCAATTTAAAAGTTGAGCTTAACTTCTGTTAAATTTACTTATTCTTCTTATTCTACAGGTGTAGTCAAGGACAAAAATTCAGCTCTTTGGAAGTTTTTGCTATTTAATAACTATTCTTATGTCTATTTTGACCGGACTAATACTCCCACCTGCTTTTAGCACTACACTACCTTGTTTTCAATTGCATAAAAAAGACTAGTGTTCAGGAGCTTTTGTGGCAACTTTAAAAACATGGTGATTCCTAATAAATATAAGTATTAGGACTATTTTTGTAGATAATTGTATGCCATCAAAAACATAACTTGTAAAAAAAGCCAAATCTCGCAACGCAACTCAGTTTTTCTACCGTAAAAAGTTGTGAGATCCATGTAATACCAAGTCGGTTAATTTATTCAGTCCCTACTTTAAGGGTCCTTCTGTCTTATGTTATTACGTAATTAGCTAAGTAGGGATTGAATAAATTAACCGACTTGGTATTGGTATTACATGGATCTCACAACTTTTTACGGTAAAAGAACTGAGTTGCGTTGCGAGACTTGGCTTTTTTTATAAGTTATGTTTGTGATGGCATCTCATTTATTTTTGTAGATAGCCCTACTTTTTAGGGTTCCGTACCCAAAGAGTAAAAACGGAACCCTGTTACTAAGACTCCACTGTCCGTCCGTCCGTCTGTCCATCTATCTGTCTCTCGCGTCTGTCCGTCTGTCTGTCTATCACAGGGCTGTATGTCATGAACCATGATAGCTAGACAATTGAAAGTTTCACAGATGATGTATTTCTGTTGCCGCTATAACAACATACTACTAAAAACAGAATAAAATAAATATTTTAACATACAACAAACGTGATTTATAGATAATGGTACGGAACTCTTCGTGCGCGAGTCCGACTCGCACTTGGCCGGTTTTTTTAGGATTTATACACTAAACACTAATTGCATTCCAAATTTGAAGCTTCTATGTCTGCTAGAACTGCCTTAAACTTTTGATGATCGGTCAGTCAGTCAGTCAGTGAGTGAGTGACAAAATAAGAAACGTTGACTAGTTATTATTAAACTACTGGTTCAAATTGAATGAAATTTCAGGCTTCTAGTTTTATCCACAACGAAGTTATACGGGGTCGAAAATGGCCAGAACTGCTTCGAGAAAAGGATGGTACGGCCGTGCCGCCATTTTGCTTGACTTAGCGGGGGCACTGCCGTACCCCCAGATAATGTACATTTTTGGACTGGGCTATATTTATGATTAAAATTACCGCTTTCGAGAAAAAACCAAAAAACTTTTTAACCAAAGGGTAAAAAGCCGGCCAAGTGCGTGTCTGGTCACGCGAAATGTAGGGTTTCGTAGTTTACACAGCTAACAATGTTATATTAAGTAATTTTCAATGGTATTTGTACTAAAAAAACATTATTTCTTTTTCAAGTACATTTTATAAGTTGATCGACCATTACGTCTATTACTCGTAAACTTGTATAGCCGGACGGACATGGCGAAACTATAAGGGTTTCTTGTCTTGTACACAAGGGCGGAACCAGTGGGGGTCATGGGGGGTCATGACCCCCCCTGGGCTGGGTCCAGGACCTATGTGGACCCCTAATTGAAATTGTTAAACATAATGTTTTATATATTTTTGGTCACAATATAGATTTTAGTTAAATACCTACTTTCAATATTTTATTAATTGCAGTAATGTAGACCTTGATTTCGTGTGATTGTGATTGTGACCGAATTTTAAAATTCAAGTGTTTAAATGCAAAAGAGATATTAATGAAATACACATTTTGCTACGGTAACGTTACTCTGGCAAAATGTTATCGAAATAATGGATGTAGCCAAAAACTAACTAGTAGGTTGGGTAGTTTATATTTGTGTGTGCTTATGAGCCAAGAATTTAAATCCAAAAACTCCAGATATATTATGGATTTTTTTAAATATGGCAAAACTTCAAAGTCATTTTACGAGAGTTTTACATAAGTGAGAGATTTCAAACCCGAAAAGAGACCAAAACCAAGAAACCTGACTAACGTTGAAAGACACTAACAAGGTGGAGGCGCTAGAGTACATGATGGCGACCTTCTCAAATTGTTTGCATTATAATGAAATAAGAAATAACTGATGTTTACCACATAGTAAAATGTGTTCTGTAAATCAGTAGCGCAACGTTTTTAATACCATCTCGAGCATATAAAAGTTATTTATGTAGGTATAGATGTACTGTACCTACTTGCAGGCTTAATATGTTAAAATCTTTATTTGATTTTCTTTTTTTTTTCTTTGTAGTTCTGTTTTTTTCATTAGGTACTTACCTACCTACCAGAGCTCTGAACATCGATCGAATTTGGAGAATACCTTTTTCATAGTCTATACTATCTATATCTATACTAATATTATAAAGAGGAAAGATTTGATTGTTTGTTTGTAATGAATAGGCTCAGAAACTACTGGACCGATTTGAAAAATTCTTTTATCATTAGAATGCTACATTATCCCTGATGAACATGGGCTATAGAATATTTTCAAAAACGTTAGGGATCCGTATGAAAACTTCGATAATGTAACCCAAGGTGTGAAAAAAAATCCTTATAACGCGTACGCTGCGGAAATTGTTGACAATAGAGCAAAGTGATGTACTACAGTTTTAAAGAAAACATCAATATCTACGAAAAAGTATGGAATACCATTTGTCTAACTATTAGGGATCCGTATGAAAACTTCGATAACGTAACCCAACGTGTGAATCAAAAGCAAAAAAATCCTTATATCGCGTACGCTGCAAAAATTATTGACAAAGGAGCAAAGTGATGTACCTACTACAGTTTTAAAGAAGACATCAATATCTACAAATAAGTCAGCAATACCATATGTCTAACTATTAGGGATCCGTATGAAAACTTCGATAATGTAACCCAATATGTGAATAAAAAGCAAAAAAAAACCTTATATCAAGTACGCTGCAAAAATTATTAACAACTAGCTGACCAGTGCCCGCTTCGCTGGTCGACAGAGAGTTTCACATCTGGTATTCCCATCTTCAAAATAAATTATAGCCTATATGTTGCCGAGGACTAATAGCTACATAACAAAAAAAGTTTCATCAAAATCCGTCCAGTAGTTTTTGCGTGAAAGCCAGACAACAGACAGACAGACAGACAAAAATTCCAAAATTGTATTTTTTGGCTTGTGTTACTTGTATGAAGACCCCTAGGAGTATTTATTTTTGTTTTTATTCAATGTACAGAATTGAACTCTTCTACAGTTTTATTATATGTATAGATAGATCAAAGTGATGTACTGCAGTTTTAAAGATTACATCAATATTAACAATTATGTCAGCAATACCAAAATTATGTCCAACTATTACACTTATGTCACAATAACTACTTTTTCATGTTAAAATATGCAATAGTAACGCCGCCTGTACAAACTAGGCTAAATTATTAGTACATGGGTTTTAATCCTTATCCAAAAAAAATACTTTATTTTCAAGGCTATATCAGTACCTGTAAATTACTTTTTTAATTATACCATTCCCAAATTCCATACCATTCAAAAGTTATTATGAGTGTAATAATCTATAGGTACTAATATTAATATGAGGAAAGATGTTTTGTATATGTGTATGGAATACATCCAAAAACTACTGGATAGATTTAAAAAAATCGTTTACCATTAGAATGCTACATTATCTCTGAGTAACATAGGCCATATTTATTGTTTGAAAAAATAGGGATCCCTATTATAACTTCGATAATGTAACCTGGGTAAAAAAATACCCATAAAATAGTTATAATACGTAACTACTGTGCGGAGCCGGGGCGGACTGCTAAAAAACTAATAAAGAACCATAGCATAAAATACATGGATTCCACAAGTTCGGCAATTTTTTAAAGTGGACAATGGTTAGAATTATTTGCATCTTACTTTGACATTGATTTTTTTTTACAATTATTTTGTCTAAGATTTTAGAACAGGGTACTTCCAAGTTGCATCCAAATCAGTGTTGTCGTTTGGGCATGATTGAGGTACAAACATTCGAATTTATACTCGCATTAAAAGTATTGGTAAGATTATTATAACAAAATAAGTAATTCCGGAAAAGTAGGTAAAATCTATACTTCTATACTAATATTATAAAGAGAAAAGATTTGATTGTTTGTTTGGTTGTTTGTTTGTTTGTATCGAATAGGCTCCGAAACTACTGGATCGATTTGAAAAATTCTTTCACCATTAGAATCCTACATTATCCCTGATGAACATAGGCTATAGAATATTTTCAAAAATATTAGGGATCCGTATGAAAACTTCGATAACGTCAACCAGTGTGAAAATTAAAAAAAAAATCTTTATATTGCGTTTGCTGCGGAAATTATTAACAATAGAGCAAAGTGATGTACTACAGTTTTTAAGAAGACATCAATATCTACAAAAAAGTATGCAATACTATATGTCTAATTATTAGGGATCCGTATGAAAACTTCGATAATATTACCCAACGTGTGAAAAAAATCCTTATATCGCGTACGTTGCTGAAATTGTTGACAATAGAGCAAAGTGATGTATTATAGTTTTAAAGAGGACATCAATATCTACAAAAAAGTATGCAATACCATTTGTCTAACTATTAGGGATCCGTATGAAAACTTTGATAATGTAACCCAACGTGTGAAAAAAATCCTTATATCGCGTACTCTGCGGAAATTGTTAACAATAGAGCAAAGTGATGTACTACAGTTTTAAAGAGGACATCAATATCTACAAAAAAGTATGCAATACCATATGTCTAACTATTAGGGATCCGTATGAAAACTTCGATAATAATGTAACCCAACGTATGGAAAATCCAAAAAAATCCTTATATCGCGTACGCTGCGGAAATTATTGACAATAGAGCAAAGTGATGTACTACAGTTTTAAAGAGGACATTAATATCTACAAAAAAGTATGCAATACCATATGTCTAACTATTAGGGATCCGTATGAAAACTTCGATAAAATAACCCAACGTGTGAAAAAAATCCTTATATCGCGTACTCTGCGGAAATTGTTGACAATAGAGCAAAGTGATGTACTACAGTTTTAAAGAGGACATCAATATCTACAAAAAAAAGTCTACGATACTGTTTTATTAGGGATCCTTATGAAAAATTCGATAATGTAACCCAAGGTGTAAAAAAATTACCTATAATATCATTATTACACCCGTACGACGCCGGGGCGGACTGCTAGTAATAAATAATTATACAAAATAGATTATTATGTCGTTAAAAGCGCAAATAGGTTTCTAAATATCGGTTGCCTCGGTATCACGATATTAAATACATCGCGCTGCTGTAGGAGAAGTACACTATGTTTCCAGTATTGTTCTAAAACGCAAACTATGTGGGAAGGTCGCCATTATGTACCGTATCGCCTCCCTGTTAGTGTCTTTTGACGTCAGTCGGGTTTTATAAAAAATATAAAATCTCTCACGTAAAACTATCGTAAAATGACTTTGAACTTATGCCATAGTTAACAAAATACTGAATATCTCTGGAGTCCTTGGACATACAGATTTACAGTTTTGGCTCATAAGCACACACAAATATAAGTTAGTTACCTACTAGTTAGTTGTTGGATACATCCATTATTTTGATAACATTTTGCCAGAGTAACATTACCGCAGCAAAATGTGTATTTAGTCTTTGGACACTCGAATTTTAAAATTCGATCTCAATCACACAAAACCATTGTCTACATTACTGCATACTTCAAATCCTGATTAAAGCCAACAATTTACCCTAGTAATGCTCACGTGAACCTCCACGCCCTAGCGCCAAAGCTGGATCCGCCCTTGCTTGTACACTACGAAACCCTAAAAACGGGCCCTATTACTAAGACTCTGCTGACCGTCTCATAGCTAGACAGTTGAAACCTTTACAGATGATGTATTTCTGTATACTAAAAACAGAATAAAATAAATATTTAAGTGGGGATTTATGGGGACTTTTGACACTTTATTTCTTCTGGTGTACCCAAGGTCTATACCAAAATTCAGCTCTTTCGAAGTTATTGTTATTTTGACCGGACGAATATTGGTTATGGACATGAATTTGGTTGTTTGAGTTGTGCGCCTCACTGACCAGTGACCACGACGCGCTTGTACACCTACTTCACGTACGACGGCAGCCGAACTCGATACGACACATCTATCTAACCTAGTATAGTGCGAGTGGAATGTATTTATCCTGCATGGCCGCATGGGGAGGCGTGTAGGACTGTAGGTATATAAACGTTGACCGTGTCGATATACCGGGTGTATTGATTATTGGTGACTATTCCCTGAAATTCTCTTGAATACGATCAATGAAATAATCCCTTTGATAAAACTTGCCGTTTTCGAGAAAAATAAAAGAACCGTAAACTTTGACGTTTGCCCTTGAATAACTTTTTCAGCGCACATGGGATTTATGGGGACTTTTGTAATTTTATTTATACTGGTTTATCCAAGGTCTCTACCAAAAGTCAGCTCTGTTGTAGTTCTTATTAATTAAAGTGTCTATTTTGACCGGACTTAAGTGGGCGAGTGTCCGACCGAGAAGCAAACTGTCTTCTGAAGCTTGTCCACTGTTGGTCTTCTTTTAGACTATTTGAAAGATGCGTAGAGTAAAATATCTTTATATTTGGATGTTTCGATTTATATTCATAGGATTCATAGTTAGCAGCCTGAAATGCTAGTATTTCTAAATAGATATTGAGGCTTGTGTGTGTTGCTTTCGATAGCAAATACGCGATATTCACAATTTTAATCCCCTAAAACGTGTGGTGTACTTTGAGCGGATTAATTACTGTTGGTATTGGTAATAAATGGGGAACAACGTTATGAATTTCAACTACCGCTCTATTTGCTTATTTAATTGCAGGCAAAGCCTTTACATAAAAATATTTACAACATTGGATTTTTTATTTTCAATTATCTGGTCATTCTTTCTAGTATTGCAGTCCTGCCTCAAATGGAATTAGTATTAATTTAGCCATCGTTAATTATTTTTTTTCGATATTGTTTTATACCTGAGCTGATTTCTTATTATAGTCCGGACAAAATAGACATTTCAATTAACAAAAACTCCGACGGATCTGAATTTTGGTAGAGACTTTAGGTACACCAGTAGAAATAAAGTGCCAAAAGTTCCCATAATTCCCATGTGTGCTAAAAAAGTATTCAAAGTCAAAGGTCAAAGTTTTCGGTTTTTAGGGTTTCGAGTCTACAAGAAACCCTTATAGTTTTGCCATGTCCGTCCGTCCGTCTTTCCGCTAGTTAGCTCAGAGACGCTTAGTGCTAGAAAGCTGTAATTTGGCAGGTATATACTATACATATTATTCATGCCGACAAAGTGGTAAAATACAATTTAGAAAAAGCATTTTTTTCCTACACGTATAGTGGAGATGTTTTTATTTCTCGCGTACCCCATGATGTAAGGTTTCGTTAGAAAAGTCTTTAAAAAATATTGTGAGTTTGTGAAAACAATTTTTCGATTATGGGATTCATTTGTGAAATATAAAGCACAACACAACTTTTTTAACATTTTGTATCGTTATATCTCAAAAACTATGGGTCTTAGGAAAGAAGTTTTGAGGCAATTTTTATTGATTGTTAAATGATCTACAATTTTTGACTGGGCTATATTTTTGATGAAACTTACCACTTTCGAGAAAAATCCAAAAAAACGAAAACTTTGACGTTTGACTTTGAATATCTTTTTAGCACACATGGGACCAATGGGGACTTTTTGCATTATCTATTGATCTACTTATCTATTTTTTACTGATGTACCCAAGGGCTACCAAAATTCAGCTCTGTCGGAGTTTTGTTATATGATCACTATATATATTTTTGTCTATTTTGACCGGACTATTTAATGATATCTGAAAAATACAAAGCGGGTTAAAAAGGAATTTAAAAAAATACACACAGATACTGCACACGAGAACAAAATAAATTCATAGTGATAAATATTTTGTCGATACTTTGTGTAACTGCCTTTATTTAGTAGGTCACGTCATTCCCGCAAAACCAATATATGAAAATGAATTTGTGGAATATTGGAAATGGAAAAGCTTTTATGATATACCTTTGTACTACGAGTATGACTAGTCTAGGTATATCTACTGATTGATTTATTACAAGTTTTTATATAGCATACCTATTTTATTCGTGTGTCTATCTTTCCGGTTGAATATTTGTAATCAATTTTTAAAGCAATTGCTGAATTAGTTGAATTTTCCTAGTTGTAGGTAGTTTCTGATGATTAAAAGGGAATGAACACCTCCACCATAGTAGGTACCTACCTACATTTAGGATAGCAGATTGTGTTTGAAACTTTGGATTCATTTTAAGTAGCTTCCAATTTTACAAGAGATTTCTTTAGTTATCTTTTTTAGCATATAACTTTTTACCTAATACCTACTAATTTAAATATTTCTCGCAAGCCTTCGGAACGTTTGAACTGGGTAAGTATACCTAAATTAGTGAAGTTTAGTTTAACTGGTTAAGATAAGTATTTGCCATATTATGGGTAGGTCGTGAGGAACTGAAGAACTTTTCATTCCAACATCACTAAGTAGGCGGATATTTTATGTTGTAGGTAAGTATATGCAACGAGTAGGGATAGTGCCGACACGTTAATGTTTGTACTTATATGTCATTACCTACCTAAAATAAGGTAGACAACTATTATTGAAAAAATAAACAGACTGAGTTGACGAGACTACGACACGACAGACGGTACCTTTGGCATTGGATATCCGTCGCTGGCAGCTACGTGCGCGTACGCATCTCGTGCTATAACATCGGATTAGTACCTGATTCTGGGTTAATCTCCTACATCCATACTTATAAAATCAGGCTTTACAAATTACCTATCTTGGAAATCGAATTAAACTTACTTCTAATTGTTGGATCAATATCAAATTTGGTACCTAGTTGGGTGTAGTTGGGATGACAATACAATAAAATATGATATCATCGGGTAATAATAGAACTTGGTATTTTAAATTCGAATCTACATTGGTGGTCGAATCGATGTCTATTAAATGTAACATTGTGCATTAGGGATCGCGCATTGATGACCAGCGCACTGAGCTGCCGCGTCGTCAACCGACACCCGAGGTGTTGGCGGCCCCAGCCCCAGCTCAAACCTCGGCACCAAACCCGGCCCGCTTGGCTACCATCTCCAGAATGATGCCAGACGAGAACTTCATCTCGGCGCTGATACAGATGCAAGACAATACGAGGTTAAATGACCAACGCTGCGTCGTAAGTGTTTCACATTTTAGATAGTTCCTGTTTATGCCAAATGAAAAAAGAGTAGTCGGCATGAATATATTTATATACTTTTTTCACGCATATCTTTTTACGCATACTTTTTTGCGGATTTTTATGTTTTTTTATGTATAAAGAATAATCCCTTATTGGTCCAATTTAAATTATATTCATGTAGGACAAATAGGTCCATCAGAAAACCTTAAAAAAAAATAAACAATCGTCCCTTGACTTTTCGATTGGTTGAAACATTTTTGTCGTGTAGCAAAGCATGACAAGTTCAAAGTAGAGAACCAAGTATTTCCTTACAGTCTTACCCCCGTATTCAGGAACGACACTTACTGTTACTGTGGGTGCGTGTTCTCATAGTGTCGTTCCTGAATACGGGGGTTAGTCGCCAACCTCAGTAACAAACTGAATAGTTGATGGTATTGTTTTGATAAGTTTTTTTACACGTAGATACCGGTGATGAAGCCTGCTCGGAAGGGCGATGAGGAAGAGCGCGGCGGCGGCGGCGGCGGCGGCTCAGCCACCAACGGCGGCAGGATGTAAATCTACCATTCCCAGCCACGGCCTAAAACCCTTTAAATATGGCTTATAAAAAAGATTTGTCTTTAACCCCTTTGGGCCTAAATTCGTTAATAACAATGCACTAGTGTACCTTTTACGATTTAACTTCTGTTTTGTAATACATTTAGAAGTTAAATGCACAGTTTTGACTTACAAAGCAGTCATAATTTATCACTGATGTATTTTAATATTGAGGCTTTAAATTATTGTTGATTCCTTCACATTCCATAGATCCCCAACTCCTTTCTGCTTCATAACCTAAACTTATTTTATAATATATAACTGTTATCTAATTATGTAAACATAACTTTTTTTTATTCTTTTATATTTTTCATAACCAGCTTTAAATGAGTAGGTACGACGGTTTATTATTCTATTTTTTTATACTTACAAAATGTGTGTTTAGCCTTATTATTTTTTCGTTTAATATTTATTTATCGAAATCAACACCATTCATGGTTGTAAAAAAATAAATAAATTTATTAAGTTAGATTTAAGAGATATATATGTAGATATTGAAGCGGCTCGGTATCTCGTTTATAGGTTCGCCCCAGAGCGCGCCGGTCGCTGATCGCTGAATGTACTCGAATAAGACATTATTATTTTGTATTTAATTTTAAGTGTATTCTTAGTAACCGCAAACAAAAATGAAATTCTATAATTGAAAAATTGTTTACCTACAATTTTCCAAATTATTGACCTGTCAATTAGTAATCCAAAGAACTTGAGTAACTATTACGTTTCATTGAAGAACATATTTAGGTTATTTCATTTATTACCACTCTACCTACCTACGTACAATATGGCTTAAGTTAAAAAAATATTTGCTAGCAAGGTTTCTATTTCTAAACAATATAAACTCCCACCAATAAGTAAATTACCTATACCTACTACTTACTCTAAATGTGTAACAGGTACATAGTTGCTCCATCTTACAAAGGCGAACAACCGTCTTAATTGTGTGTGTTTGTAGTGCTCAGTAGTAGGTATCGTACAAGCGGCCGTTACGCACACAAACAAAATAGCGTGTCTCATCACAACTACAAGTACCTACCAAGCTACCAACCGCCATCGTGAGATAGAACAACTATACCTACTGATACTCCACTGATTCTTATTTCTGTAGCTAATCAAATTATTAAATCAAATAATAAAGATACTTTGTAGTTTCCTTGATCCTATCCTATTCCATTTCTAGTAGGTATTCCGGTAAAACAACATAGGTAGGTACCTACTTATACACAGGACAACCAGTTTTGTGTACCTAAGGCTACCAAACAAAAATCAAAATTGACTATATTGATTGTAGAATCTTCCAACCCTATACGAGTTCGTATTGCATTGTCACTTTCGCACTGTGAGTAGTATGTGTGTTATAATATTACTTTTGAGCTTGTGGTACGTCCCAAGTATTTCGAAGTTCAAGGGTGCGGTGACGCTGTACTGGGCGAAGTGGAGAGAAGCGGACATTCAATTCACAGACATCGGCTGGCCTCACAGCTCAGTTGGTAGTAGCTCTGCCTTCTGCGCTGTAGGTTGTGGGTTCGATCCCCACCCGGGATAAACATTTGTGTGATGAACATAGATGTTTGTTCTGTGTCTGGGTGTTTATGTATAACTAGCGACCCGCCCGGGCTTCGCACGGGTGCAATGCTGATACTAAATATACTACAGAATGTCTTTATATAAAACGTTTTTGGAACGAAGTTCCTTATCGCGCGTTGTGAAAGGGGGCTAGACGGAAAAAATTCTCACGAAAAGTTGTCACGACACTTTTTTGCTATAGTATATCTATTAATTGTGTCGAGGTCGAGGTCGAAGTCGAAGTCAAAGTTGATTCCCCTTCCCTTGTCCCACGTTATTTTGTGAGAACTTCGTTCCATCCGGGTGTCCCTTGACACCTCTCAAGTTTTTTTTTTCACAGCTTTTTTTGACCCCTTCTAGTACAATTGCTGATTAGTATCACACGATTTCTATGATTCTTTTTTTATGGAATAGTTAATAATGTTAACTTTTTTAATGAGGGATGACTGAGAGTGTTATAAAAGTAAGAGTAGACACATATAATCAGAAAGCTTCGAACTGCTAAGCTATCGGGAGTTACACGTGTTATTGTAAGTCAACCATAAAAGATAGACATATGCTGTCGTGGGATATTTTTTATATAATTTTAAGGAGAACATTTCCGTCATACATGATTTTTGTGTAGCTTTAACCATTAAAGTTGCACACGCGACGGAAGCTTAAAAAATGGAGTAACTTCTCCCGTTTTCCCAACATTTCCCTTCACTGCTCTGCTCCTTTTGATGGTAGCGTGATGAAAAGTATACTATAACCAGCTCAGGAGTATGAAAAATAATTGTACCAAGTTTCGTTATAATCCGTCGAGTAGTTTTTGTTTCTATATCGGTTATACAGACAGATAGACAGACAACAATTTTACTGATTGCATTTTTGGCATCAGTATCGATCCCTACTCACCCCCTGATAGTTATTTTGGAATATATATTTCATGTACAGAATTGACCTCTCTACAGATTTATTATAAGTATAGATAAGTAGGTATGTATTTAAAAAAAAAAAAGGAATATATGTATCCTATTCTATTAGTTTGGGGCTAGATGGCGCTGTGAGAAATGTCCACAAAAAAAAACAATTTAAATTTCAAGAATTAAAAACCGGCTAAATGCTTATCAGACCACGCGCAATGTAGGGTTTCGTAGTTTACACAGATAATAACGTTTAATAAGTAATTTTCAATTATATTTGTGCTTAATTTTTATTAAAGTCACTGTGGGCAAGTCCGGCATAGTTTTCTAAAATATAAATTCAATTTAACTTTATGAATCGAAATACGCTTTCTAAAGTAACTTGAGTAGTCGGAAAATATTGGTAATATATTCATATCTGTGTAAAAAAAAAGATTAATTGTAATTATCTTAATAATTATAGCATATTTTTTAAAACTCGGCATGTAGACGGACATTCCGAGCAGTTTGAGGTAAGTCCGTCTAGTAGCAATAAAATCGTAATTTGTGAGCCATTATGTATGAAAACAGTATCGAACAAGGATACAAAACTGCCGTTGAAATATGTGTTTTAAACGTTTGTATTTAAGGTATACTTTTCAAGGAAAATAAAATTATTTAAATTAAGGGCAAGACCGTCATATCTTTGGTGACGACGTACTTTCAGTGATTGTAAACATTTTCACAAAGGTATACCTAAGTATTTTTTTGTAAATGTAAAACACAAATAAATAAACAAGAATCTTCATTTGTACTATAAACTCCCTCATAATCATTAAAGGGGTTATAATTTAAAAAAATTAAACAGGTAAGTATCGTAAATTCAAGTATGGTACCTAAGTATTATATGCTCTAAGATTCGAACCCGTTTTGCAACAGGCATTAGCTTAGACTATACAAATAATCATAGGAAAAGAGATCAGTCTAATTAGTGAGAATATTTAGTCTTTAGGTAGGTATTGATCATATTATTTTTATTCATAAATCAAATACGAAAAATCACTAATAGATAAGTAATACCTACTTATCTTCTCAAAATTGTCTACAAAAATTGTGACATTTTGTCCTTAATCCTAACGTCTTTTCAAATCTTATAAAATAATACCCGCATTTTTAGTATAACAAATGCACGCGTAATAAAACGCATAATTATATTATGCATTTTTTTCGCGAATATTCACGATTTGAATATTTTGAGAAAATATGAGCTACTGAAAAGGTTGACAATATCTGATATTGAGGCAAGACCGGCATATGACGGAGTTGCCTTATCCATGGTAGACGGACTTCCCAACTATCACATTATAAGTAGGGAATGCAATCTCGATCTCGCGAGATCTCGTTTTCACGAGATCTCGGCCTTTTTTAGCGAGATTGCTCTCGGCCGAAAAATGAGCGAGATCTCGCGAAATTAACGAGATTGCACTTTATCATAGAAACGTCTTATTCGAAGTGAACTGAACAAGCCTTTCATATGATTTGTGTATTTTGTTAATTTATCCCTAATTTCTACTGGATCTCTGATTAGGTATAGGTATAATATCTCAGATTAATAGTCAACTCAATTTACTTACTTAGTGAGTTTTATTTTAGTAAGTATTTGACTTGTTGTTGTTTTGTTATAAAAGAACTGTTTTATTATTAAAAGACTTTTGTTTGATTTTAGACAAGAAGACTGGTTAATTATTTCATTTCTTATTTGATTAGATACGTCAAAGTTTATTAAAATAAATGATAGATAGATGATACGTTAAACTATGTTAAACTATGTTGTACGTTATACATAAAAAGTTTATTGAAAAAATTCATAAGATAAATGTTTATTTCATAATACCTCTAATTCTTATTATTTTTTTCCTATTTCATTAAAATATTAATTTCATTAAAAATTATTTGCAAGAATATACACACAAAACTGCCAATCTCGCGAGATCTCACCAGGGCTCCAATCTCGCGAGATTGCATTCCCTTATTATAAGGTTAGATTTTTTCTGTCGGTAATAATAACGAAATTAATGCGTTAATAATGAATCTTAAACCAGAAATCAATTCATGGAACTGTAAATGTTTTAAGTTATCACAGATACTCAAAAAACTCCTTAGATTTTCCACCTTTTTTTATTTTTTGACGAGACGTCACACCAGCCAGACTCGTGTAAAACGCGCGAAAAAAAGTGACTGTCAAATTTCTTCCAACATAAAGATATTAGCGACATCTATGATCCCCAGTTCTAACTAGCTCCATGACACTGTTTTACCGACCTAGCTATAGGGCTCTAGCTATTCCAAAATGGAAGTTATTGCCGCTAGACGGACTTAGGGCCTAGACGGACTTCCCCACATTGACCTTATTTTAATTTAATTTTTATTAGTTTTTTAAGAAACCCACAATGTTTTTTAAAGACCTATTTAACGACACCTTACGTCATGGGGTATGCAAGAACGACTTTACATGTTCCCCTTGTAAAGTTGGGATGTTATTTTTATTTTACCCAAATAAATTTGTTTTCCAGATTTTATTCTTCCACTTTTTCAGCGTTACTATAAGGTGACTGTTAAATTTATGACAGCTCGCATTTTTTGTACTCGGTCGTATTCTGTGGCCGCACACTAAGAATAGTGCAAACGCACACATTGAAACTACTTCACACTTCATTTACCAAGACTAAATAACTAGTCTTGATACTTGAAAATATTTGGTGCAATAGGTATGTCATATTTGTATAGGTAGGTATGTACTTAATAATTTTATAGGTTGCACTTGACAAAAAGAAAATAAATATAGAAAAAATTAATATATATTATAAGACAGGTTACAAATCGTAAAGTGCTACTACACAGTTACTAATATTTGACTGTGCAAAAAATATTTGTTAGGTACCTACTAATAAAATACATTATGACAAAACGGTAAGTATCGTTTTTTTACAAGCTCTTATTTAACTTGCAGTTTATGTACATATTTATGTATGTATGTTTGATAAGGTGGAATCTTGCAACTTAATTTTAAGCAGTTATCCCCAATCGATTGAGCTGAAATTTTGCATACATAATATGGTGACAGCGAGTTGATCTGATGATGGAGTCAGGAGCTGTTCAACGGAACCCTTCACAAAATAGTCGAATTGAGGCAAAACTTTGCATACCTATCAATCTCAATGACAATGTAAAATTATGGTACTAGCGAGCTGGTCTGATGATGGAGGTCGGATGTAGCCATCGGAACTCCTCAACTACACAACATAACCACGTCGCGTTTGGGCTCGTTATTTTTATCTTGACGAGAACTAGAGCAGAAGACATTACAAAAGCTTGATTTAAAAAATATATTTTTAATAAAAAAAACTTATTGTCATCTAAAATCGATGACGGCACCGTCACCGTTTCGAGTACCACTCACAGAAAGTTTTGAAAGTGAAATACTGATAAAATATGTAGGTATGCTTTTGAATATTGTGTGCGAGCTATGATCTCGAAGATCCATAGACCGCGCGTAGCGAGGGTCAACAAGTTCTGGAATTAAACAGTTATTGTAAAACTTTACTAAATAACCCTCCATAATATTTTCTTTCCAGAAAAATCAAATATGAATTTGTAAAAAGAGATGACCAACTCTTTTTAAAAATTCATATTTTCCATTGTATTTGTACTAAATGACATCACAAACCTGCAATACTTTTTAAGACCTATCCAAAGACATGAGGAGTATGCGAGAAAAAAAAAACATCTGAAAATATGTATTTATTTCTACCACATTGTCGGCGTGACTAATGTATATTCATGCCAAATTACAGCTTTCCAGTACTAAGAATATCTGAGCTAAGCTGCGGACGAATGGACGAAAATGGCAAAACTATAAGGGTTTTTTGTGAACTACGAAACACTAAAGAGCACTTTCAGTATTTAGAATTAAACAATTTTTCAGGACACTTTATTTTTTTTAAACTATTTAATTATTTGCATCATGTACTTAAACTTAAGTATATGCCATCAAAAACAACTTGTAAAAATAAAAATAAAAAGCCAATTCTCGCAACGCAACTCAGTTTCTTTTTTTGTCTTTTTTTTTGTTGGAACTATGCTCGTGTGTAGTAAACTTAACTTGTGAGATATTGCATAAGTAGCCTAAGATGACCAGAGATAATCTGTCGATGTCAGTCTCTCTTCCCTGTTCGCTTGTTACGGCTGGTCGTGTTCTATATCTCTACAATAAAGAATCCATATATATCACCCAGATCGTGTATATGTATAATTTAACCAAAAACCCATCAGTTCTTCTATCGTAAAAAGTTGTGAGATTTCAATGTCTGTCTGTCTGTCTAAAAAATGGCCTGAACTGCTTCGAGAAAAGGATGGTACGACTGTGCCGCTTTTTTGCTTGACTTGGCGGGGGCACTACCGTGCCCCCAGATAAACCTTGCTTTGATAATAACAAATACCGACCTTTTTAGAAGGTTCAACATTTTTGGTTCAATGCGTATCGTATCATTCGTCAGTCATTCATCAGTCGTCAAAATTGATTAATGCTAGATTTGTTGCACACCAGCACTCGGAGTCTTTTTATAGTTTTGAGGATGTTTTTTAATTAAAAATAGCCTATTTATAAGGTAGAGGTATATTTACATCGACAGCAAATTTCAATTTCATCCGTTTAGTCGTTTAGGTCTGATTGAGGTACAAACATCCAAACATACTTAACATCCGCACAAACTTTTAGATTTATAATATTAAAGATAGATAAATAATAATTATAAATTATATTCATAATCTGAAATTTATGTAATTTTTCTAAATCCAATTATAGATAAAGTATCATTTTTTTCCATCCATGTATAAAAAAACACGCTTGGTAATATAGGGTAGATTGGGTCTAAGCGATACAGGTAAGGATCATGGTACCTTAGAACTTTCATTTCAAAACAGAAATGTATCAAATCAACATTTATATTTATTTAATAGGACTAATTAGGGACACTTCAAAAACCACAGCAAAAGACGTTGTCCAGAAAGTATTATCACTAAAATGGAAATAGGCCGGGCACATACAAAGATTACAAAATGAGAGGTGATCTAAAACAATTATGAATTGAGACCCAATACATAAAAAACGAAGAAGAGGAAGGCCTGCTATGCGATGGGATGATGACATCGTGAAAGTAGCAGGCAAAACATGAAGCAGAGCCGCTAGAGATCGGGAAAAATGGATAGAGCTGGAGGAGGCTTTTACCGCTGAAAGCGGTCCTTACACATAATTTTATATACCTATGCATAGATACATATTTAAGTTAATTTTATATTGTGCAAGGAAATAAAAGCTTTTATTATTTATTATTAATTAGGGACACAACCAGGTTCACATTTTCCTGAAATTTAATATTTTTATTAAAATAACAATCAAATACGAAACATCGGCTTATTTCGATTTTGCTCCGACGCGACGTATGCAAAAAGGTAAAACCGTATACTATTATCACATTGTTTCGAAACCAAACTCGATGAAACGCATCTTCTACAAAATAAAACCATCCAACTCTTTCAACAAACCATGCATTGTACCTAACCTTCATCTGTGTGGCTTGCACTAAATTCTTCAAGGCAATATATTATACAAATGTTATCATTAGTTTTGCATGTCCAGTATTTTACCCCGGTATACCATTATGTAAGACCTCCTCTAAATTCGAAGAAAAATGTGACGTGGACGTGCTTCCCCGAGCGCGTCTGAGCGCTAACTGACGTGCCGACTTGAGGTGAATGTGAGTTTTGTATGGAAAAAATGTATGGAGAAGTTTTATTGCATTTTATATTGTTCATAAATGAAAAAGTAAATTATTTGAAAACAAGATAATGCCACGCGGTATAGAGAAATATAAAATCTACAATTTCGTATTATTTTCAAATAAAAATATGCTGTGGGTCTAAAGATATTGGTACCTAACCAGACCCCATTTTTCGACATTTTCAGCGGTTCTTGCGACGGTAAAAACGTATTTTTTTGAAAATGTTGTATAGAACTGGCCAGTTTTTATTATCTACTATTAAAGATGAATATATTATCAGTAATTTTGTATCATTATATCCTCACAACTGTGATTCCTGGTTTTTAAATCGGTACCTGAAAATCATTGAAATACGTGTGTGGGTGTGAGCCGGGCCTTAAGTATGTATATTCATGCCAAAATACAGCTTTCTAGCACTAAGAGTTCGAACTCAGCTGCGGACGGACGGACATGGCGAAACTATTTATGGGTTTCTTGTAGACTACGCACTACGCAACCCTAAAAATGGTTGTCATGTTCATTTTGAGGTTTCTCGTCGGGGTATTGGATTACAAAATTGGCATCCATTTTCATATTAGACAGGGCGCCAGGAGGATGTTCGTTTGCAGAAATTGCGGACCTCATTCTGACTTCTGATATATATATAGCACACTCAGAATAAAAGTGACTCAATTCAAAAATTGAGTGAATTGAGTTATGTATATATATATATACACAGAACGACTTAGTATATTGTTTATATATTTTATTTATATATTGTTTATATCCCGGACATCCAGTAATCCCGTTTTTACTATTTTGGTACAGAGCCCTAAAAACTTAAAACATAATTAATTACATAGTCAGTAGTTTTCGTATAAGCAGGATCTTACAGGAGTAAAAATTCCTTTCGATTTTGCGTACGTTGACCGAGTGCATTGTGACGAAATAAGTTCACTTCTCGCCACACTGTGTGCGATTTATCGGGTTTAGCTAAACTTTTTTGACTTAAGCCAATTGTGTGGATTACTACTTGCACACTACCATACAAGTGGGTCAGGAGACTCACTCAGCAGCGTTCGTGGGTCAGAAGACTCACTCAGCAGCGTTCGTGGGTCAGGAGACTCACTTAGCAATTCCGTGGGTTAGAAGACTCACTCAGCAGCGTTCGTGGGTCAAGGCACTCACAGTAGCACCAGCACTTTCTTGCGTGAGTCGGGAGACTTGCCAAGCTACAGCACTCAAGTAAGATCGATAAAATTTTACTTGATTAACTAATTATCATGACGGACTTCGAAGTAATATTCACCCGCCAAGAAGAAATCGTCACCAAGCTACAGCGCATCGGTACTAACTTTGCCAAAGATTCAGCTCATCGAAAGACCTCGGAGTATCTGAAGTTAAGGTTAGACGCTTTAGATAACCTCTGGGGAGAGTTCGATCAAAATAACATTACTCTAGCTACATTGCCAATAAAAACTCAAAAACTTACTTCCAGGAATCGATTTACGACCTATGAGTAAGTACTATCGTGATATGCGATCAAAAATAGCAGCTTATGAGACTAACGTAGAGAAACCTTCGGGGTCTAGTTTAGGTACAGGTACAGGTGATAATACCGAAATCGGTTCTACTAACAAGATTGATTCTCTTTTGTCTCTTCAAAGGACAGACTTTCGAGCGTTTAAGCGACTTTTATCAAGCATAAAGATTAGCGAAATTACCGAGAAGTGGGAATTAGAAGACGAGATAAGCAACATTCAATCTAGATGGAACGCTATCGACAAAATTCACCTTGAAATAGACAACATTCTTGAAGGTGAGGATGAGGTTTACCAAGATGAATTTATCAGGCAGGAAGCATCATTTAAGAAAACTAAAAGGGGACTAAATCAAAAGCTATCAGCTACATCTCATATTCACAAATCTACCCCGGTACTCGAAATACCTACCTTTACTGGCAAATATACTTCTTGGCCTACATTTTTTGATTTATTCTCTGAGTCGATACGATACACAACAATAATTTTCTATCTAAAGCGCAAAAAATGCAACATCTAAAAGGTAAATTAAAGGGGGAAGCAGAGCTTCTAATTCAGTATTTGAATATCTCTGCCGAGAACTACGAAATAGCTTGGGAGATATTGACACATCGCTACAATAACCCGCAAGTGTTATTTACTACCCAAATTGAGACCCTCCTAAATCAACCCAGCATCAGCAAGCAGAAATCGAACGAGATCAAACGTCTCTATGATACCACCACTGAATGTATCCACGCCATACATAATCTAGGTGTTACTAGGTGGTACCAGTACTTGGGATCCGATACTAGTCCACCTACTGACGAAAAAGCTAAACAGCGATACTTACAACGCCTACAAAGAAGCACGTAAATCTCCTAGAGAATTGCCTACTCTAAATGAGCTTAAGGAATTTCTTGAGAGCAAGTTTATTGCTCTAGAACCTACTCATAAAAGAGAGAAAGAATATTCAACTTCAGCTAAGCCAGCTCCACTGTATCAAGCTAAGCCAAACTATAAGCCAAGCTACTATAATTTGGGGGCACGGCAGTGCCCCCGCCAAGTCGAGCGCGAAGCAAACACTGCCGTACCATCCTTTACTGGAACCATTTCGCCGCGTTTTCAGGCCCCTATTTGAGAACCTCTGGATAAGACTAGAACGCTGAAATTTTCGTCATCCAGTAAGCCATAATCACATACTTAAAATCCAAAATTTCAAGTCTGTAGGTCATTTAGTTACGAAGTTAAGCGAAAGCAAAGTTTCGCATTTTAGACAGACACTCACTCACTCACTCATGATCATCAGAATAGAACTAGAACTTCCCGTAAACTCAGATAGCTGAAATTTGGTACAGAGTTAGGGTTTAATGGCCACATAAAGGGAAAACCATAAAAACTAGGATAATCTAAGATCTGGAGTACCTGGTGACCCTGATAAGTCACTTCTCTCATCTAAGTTCTTCAAGTTCATTCTTCTCTCTCAGATAAGTCATCTTCTTCGCTCACTTCACTCATACCTGATAGGAACGAATCTGATATGAGTATCGATCCGATAGATGTTTCTACTAGTAGCCTTCCAGAGATAATACCCGACAATACTCAGGTAGAACTCGTGAATAAAATTGAATCGCTTCAAACACAACTTAACAGCGCTCATCAAGAAATCGAACAATTATTATTAGAAAACAAAGATCTTCGAAATAATAATCAACAATTAGCAAAGAAGAACACGCTATACAGAAAAATTGGGTTCAGTCCCTCTAGATCAGCTACTACAACTTCAACACCGGGTAAGAAATCTCACCTAAAAACTACGGCACATACAAAAACACAAAAAGTAACAAAAGAGATGATACATAAAGAAACTCAAACACATAGTACGCCACCGAGTACGAAAACTAATCCGGACATGAATAAACCGGACATGAATACATCCTCAAATCGACCTGAAAAGGAAAATCATACACAAAACAAAACATACAGTATACCTAACTTAGCTAATACTATACAGAAGCCTACACTGACTCTTGAACCCTCCACAGAAAAACCAAAAATATGCTTAATAAGTAGTAACAAAGAAAATAAAGTATTATCGGTTGCACAGGACGTGATGCATAGAGATGACTACAAACTTTGTCACTACCTAACCCCTCAAGCATATACTCCGCAATTGTTGACTGGATTGCAAGCAAAGTTAACAGGCTTCACAAGCAACGACTACTGCATTATATTCATCAGCGACGAAGACTTTCTGGATAAGATTAACTACCTCGATTTAATAAAATGCATAAGAGAAAACCTTAAAAAAATTACACACACGAATATAATATTATGTGCGCCGCATTACCACTATGGCTATGGGACGTATACTGTCAATCATAGAGTCTATAAATTCAATGAACTTCTTCTGCAAGATATACTAACGCATAAGTATGCAGAATTGCTTGACACAAACAAGTATTTAGTCTAGAACAGGCTAGAACAGTTATTAGAACACTTTTTCAACAAAAGCTGCATAATTTTTGGAGATTTTAACGTAAATATTATAAAACAGAGCAAGTATGAGAGCTCATTTCTTACTCTATTAAATTGTTATAATTACAGGTGTCTTGTAACATCAACTACTTTTTGGAGAAATGGTTTAGAGTCATGTATAGATAATATTATTACGAATCTACCAGAAGATAGTATTAACAACGTTGAAATAAATAGAAATGGAATTGGTGATGGTCACGCTGCCATACTTTGTAGTTTAGTGTTAAGGAACAGTCACAAATCATAAAATTACTATGAAAGTTACTTATCTAGGCGGAGGGTGTTTTCCGAGTCAAAACTGTCTGCGTTCAGGACAAAACTTCAAAACAGTGATTTAAACAAACACAACGTAAATGGTTTTATCAATAACTTAAGAAATTTGTTTAAAAATTGTTTTAAGAAATGCACCATAAAAATAAGAACGTATAAAGCACACAAATTAAACTGGATCTCAAAGGGTATCAAAGTGTCCAGTAAAACAAAAAGATTTCTTATTTCGATGGACAAAACGACATGCCACGAATCTATTCTTGAGTACAAAAATAAATATTTGAAACTATATAAAAAAGTTGTAGTTTCATCAAAACGGTTAGCTTTAAAAAAGGACATAGTTAGAGCAAACAATAAAACAAAATATATTTGGAAAATAATAAATAAACATAGAAATAAGACGGAAACAAAATCTTGTTGTAATCTTGTTCTAAAAATGAATAACAAAATTATTGATGATGCACAGGAAATTGCTGACATCTTTTCTGACCAATATGACATAGAACTTGATGATTTTGACAACCATGAATATAATAATCTTGCTTTGACATTTTTGACTAACTATACAGATAGGGTTACTAATGACATGGAATTTATGACTACTAACAGAAATGAAATTAGAATAATTGTAAAAAGGATGGAATCAAAAAAATCATATGGCTATGACGAAATCCCAATATCTATAATAAAGGACAATATTGATTTACTAGCTGAACCACTAGCAATCTTTTTTAACAACTGTATTGAATTGAATATATTTCCTGAGCAACTTAAAATATCCAGAGTTATTCCTATTTATAAGAAAGGGAAAAAGAATGACCCCAAAAATTATAGACCTATATCATTATTGCCTACAATTTCTAAAATATTTGAAATACTAATCAGAGATAGATTGGTATTGCATTTAAATTCAAACAATATCCTAAATAGACGACAGTTTGGCTATCAAATTAATGTGGGCACAGTTGATGCTATTGACTCATTGGTAAGCGATGTTTTAATTAATTTAAATAAGAAGATGAAGGTGGCTGGTTTATTCTTGGATCTCTCTGCCGCTTTTGACACGATAGATCACAAAATACTCATTGATAAACTGGAGAATTACGGCATAAGAGGTAACGTGCTGGCCCTTATTGAATCCTACCTCAGCAATAGAAAGCAATTCATAGAAATTAAGAGCGTCATAAACGGAAATGAATTAATTTCAAAATCAAAGACTAAGACAATTAGACGAGGTGTACCCCAGGGCTCGATTTTGGGACCTATATTTTTTGTATTGTTCGTAAATGACCTCATAAATTTCGTTACCAGTACTCTTCCTGATATTGGGTTAGTGGTCTACGCTGACGATACGAATGCGGTAATTCCAGCAAATAATCTACAGGCACTTCAAATCAAGATTGACATTGCACTTGTGGCTTTTAGTAGATGGTTTGAAGCTAATAAATTAAATCTTAATATTAAAAAGACAAATGCTATATTATTTAAAACAACTACTCACAACAATGCTGTAGTTGAAATTCTATACAAAGATGCAAAGGTTGCTTTTTCGAACAGCGTAAAGTTCTTGGGTGTCCAAATAGATGAACACTTAAACTGGAAAAAAGAGCTGGAAGCAATTGTTAACTCAATAAGTTCCGCGTGTTATGCCTTAAGAAGTCTTCGAGAGGAGGTTAAGGTAGAACAACTTAAAATTGTATATTATGCTCTTATCGAGTCGAAGCTAAGATACAGTATAAAATTCTGGGGCGGAAGCTACATATATAACATGAATAAGGCCTTCGTAATACAAAAACGTGCCATTCGTACTATAGTAAGAATACCACAGTGGGAGTCATGCAAAGAACATTTTGAGACCCTTAATATATTAACAGTTCCAAGTCTGTACATTCTTGTAGCACTGGTTGATGTTGTCAAGCACCCGTACAGATTCGAATCCGCGGAGCAAAGAATAGCAAGACTCGCTACAAGACGAAAAGATATTGAGATACCTATTTGTCCGGGGCTTAATATTGTCAAACACAGTTGCAGATACCAGGCTGTCAAGTTATTTAACTCATTACCAATTGAATTTAAAGTCATAGATAATCCTAATTTATTTAAATCTAAATTTAAAAAGCTTTTGTTGAAAGGGTGTTTTTACTCAGTGGACGATTTTATAAGACATGACAAAACTAATATTATGTAGGTAATCAGGTATTGAAATGAAATTGTAATTTTAATTTGTGTTTATTTAATTCTTAATTTTTTTATTTTGAATTTTTTCCTTTTTAATTTTATTTATTATTATTGTTATTTCTTTTTCATTATTATTATTTTCATGATTGTATTTGTTATTGAGATTTATCTTTTTTTTATTATGTGCCTAAATATTTCAGACACGATTGTATGATTGTTTATGAATAAATAACTGAAACTGAAACTAAGAAAACACAAGAGCCTAACCAAACTATTAGAGATCGACATACCGCCTTTACAAAAAATATTCAACTACTGGACCGACTTGAAAAATTCTTTCACCATTAGAATTCTACATTATCCCTGATGAACATAGGCTATAGTGTATTTTCAAAAATATTAGGGATCCGTATGAAAACATCGATAATGTAATCCAAAGTGTGAAAAAATTAAAAAAAAATCCTTATATTGCGTTTGCTGCGGAAATTATTGACAATAGAGCAAAGTAATGTACTACAGTTTTAAAGAGGACATCAATATCTACAAAAAATTATGCAATACTATATGTCTAACTATTAGGGATCCGTATGAAAACTTCGATAATGTAACCCAACGTGTAAAAAAAACCAAAAAAATCCTTATATCGCGTACTCTGCGGAAATTGTTGACAATAGAGTAAAGTGATGTACTACAGTTTTAAAGAGGACATCAATATCTACAAAAAAGTATGCAATACCATAATATGTCACACTTTTAGGAATCCGTATGAAAACTTCGATAATGTAACCCAACGTGTGAAAAAAATCCAAAAAAATCATTATATCGCGTACTCTGCGGAAATTGTTGACAATAGAGCAAAGTGATGTACTACAGTTTTAAAGAGGACATCAATATCTACAAAAAAAGTCTGCGATACTAAATGTTTTATTAGGGATCCTTATGAAAAATTTGATAATGTAACCCAAGGTGTAAAAAAATTACCTATAATATCATTATTACATCCGTGCGACGCCGGGGCGGACTGCTAGTACGCAATAAAATTAAAGGAAAACTCTGGATAAGACCAGACTGGCTTTTATACTTACTTAGACTTACAAGTTTACAAGAAGAAATAGTCGAACGATTAACTTTATTCTACTCGAACATTACACAAATTGAATAAACAAATTAACAAATTAAATAAACTAAAATATTAATTTCGCTCAAAATTTTATCAAAATGTAATGCATTGGACTAAGAGTGGCGGTGATACCCGCACACGTCGCTAGATGGCGCTGACTGTATTTTAAACGCGCTTACGATTTGTTTTTATAATAAAAAAACTACTCATTAAAAGAAAAAAAAAACTGTGTCAAATAAGAAAATCTAATAAAATAAATCAATAAGCCCACGTTTCTACAAAAAGAAGTGAAATCCCATCAAAAACATTCTGTAAAAAACTAGCCAAGTCTCGATGGAGCTGCTTGTTTATCTCTAAAAAGTAATGAAATCTATTATTTTTCAAACTATCGTGATTAGTAGACATAACTATAGATTTTGACACGGGAAAGGAAAGTAAATTAAAGGTAATTAATGAAATCTAGACAAAGTCGTGTCAAGTCTGAGGTTCTTTACTGCGATTTCTTTATTATTATAGAATGTTATGTGACTTGGCCGTTGAAGAGTACATAAGGGTACAAAACCAGGTGCTCCATGACACCATTGCACCAATCTGTCGCCAGAACCGCTACCCATTAACGATGGAAAATTGCCACTTAGAAAACGTTGATTCAATAACCAGTCAATTGTAGGCTTGATAAAGCTGCGTATTTCAATAATACTTATGTAAAGGCGAGCCTGAAACAAACAGTATAAAAAATACGTCTATTTTATGTTAGATCGGTGGTCGATTTGACGCTCCAAAAAGAAGACAGCAGAAGTCAGCATTGTCAATGCTGAATGCATGTGTTGCACGATCAACAACAGCCTAAAATAAGACACTAGCGTCCAATTACCAATACCTGTATTGGCTATTATCACGCTTAACAAACATAGGTAGTTACAACAGATTTAACATTACGTGTAAACAAAATTGACTTGTACCCACTAACGTTAGAATGTTCAACGGCCAAGTCACACAACATTCTATAATAATAAAGAAATCGCAGTAAAGAACCTCAGACTTGACACGACTTTGTCTAGATTTCATTACTTTTTAGAGATAAACAAGCAGCTCCATCGAGACTTGGCTAGTTTTTTACAGAATGTTTTTGATGGGATAACAAGTATTCATCGTGGTATCAAGCCGCATTTACATCCACGTGTAAGTGTCCTCTATGTAATTTCAATCACGAGCTATACCGATACCAGCAGTTTCTTCATATGACCCCGGATGCAAAATTGAGGACAGTTACGAAATTCCAGCTATGTAAAAATTGTCTATTCAAACATTCAAGCAATAAATGTATTTCAATTAAAAGATGCAAAGAATGCAATAACGAACATCATACGCAGCTCCATGACGCATGTGCAGGGTCACTGCCTTCTAGAACAGTGCCTACAGCTGGTGAGGACGGTGTACATTATAATGCTTGGCGTCTTCATGTCCAGACTACTTTATAAAGAGATTTTTACAAGAATTCATCACCATTTTTTTCATATAGCCCAGATATGTATGTATACTGCGATTGACTGTTCAGATCGATCAACACCGCCCATGCCTGTTGAAATTCTGAAAGACAAAGGGGATGGCCACTTCTATCCTTCTTCTTTGTGCCGAGGTCCATGTTTGAGGTCTACCCAGAGAGTAAACAAAGTCGTAGCTTGTACTATGGCGCAAACAAACATTGCTGTCGAGTATTACGCAAACAAAATTTGATTGGTTATACCGGCGGTCACATTCTTCTCGGTTCTTCTTATTCTCATAGATACAAGTAGGCATTCCTTCGACCTATTTTCCCTAACAGTGCCAATCGCATGGGAACAAACCTTGCGCTGATAAAAAAGCTCAAAAAGGCTCGACTGATAAAAAGTTGTTGAAGTAAACGCATATCGTTTACTTCAACAACTCATGCAGAACGATGTTTACTTTTCCAGCAAGCCTTTTACCACTTTTGGTCCCAATGGCTCATTGCTGGTCTTTCCTGCAGATTTACAGTATGCAAAGAAAGCATAACAATAAACTCTGTATGTAATATCTTAAGACCATTGTAACCAACTGGAGCAATAAATGAATATGAATATCAGCACTTGCAATCATCCTGTTTTTTTACCCTAGAGGCTTATCTTTTATGAATTGCTTGGCTGGGTGACGTCCAAAATACCTCTACTTATATGTACATCCATCTACCTTCATTCCTAACATTATTCTCATTACATGAATTCCTTCCCTTCTCATGACATGCCCATAGCCATACCACGCTAACCTATTGCTCCTCATCTTTTCAATTACTAACGCTCTTTCATTTTCTTTCCATTCTCTTAAATAAATAATACGGCTATGTACTACGTTTTTTCTTGTATTGCTGACGTTTCGATCATTCGTATTCGTCGATCTGCCGATGATCGCGGTCGCGTGCGATGCTCAGATAAAGGGCATCTGAATGGTCTTGAAACGTCAGCAATACAAAAAAAAACGTGGTTAACTGCGATAGTTTTAATTCAATTTATCCATCATCGTCACACCACACATTCATCGCAGCATTCGCATCTTCGCAGCGTGCACTCTTATTTCATCTGTCTTTTTTGTACGCCAACACTCGGATCCATATAAAACGATAGGTCTAACGATCGTTTTGTAGATTTTCCCCTTAAGGTTACCTAAGGGGCAGATTCTCTCGGATCGCATGGATGTTCCGGTGACCAAACGCCATTTCATTCATCCTGCATTTATTCTGTTCTCCACATCCCTATCAATCTCACCATCATTCTGTATTACTAAACCAAGATACCGAAAATCGGAAAAAACTGGTAGGTCATCTAAGGCAATCGGGATAAAATTGGAAGGAACACCGAAGTCACATAACAGATGCTCTGATTTGGTTCTGCTGATCTTCAGTCTGACACTCTCTAATTTCTGCTGCCATTTTGTCAGTCTTTATTGTATGTTGATCTCTTAGAAGAGTGCCCTTATTTTAGTTGAAGCACTATTAATATTCCAATAACGAGAATGAAACCGACCTATTTCAAAACTTGTTAATGTCTTTCAAGTATTTTTTTGTGCTAAAGTGACACATTTTCGGGCGTTTTTTTTTTTTACTAATATTAAATTTTCTAGTAGGTATATTTTGTACTAATCGTATTAATATTGTCCTAAATAATGCCCCGAATTTAAAATTATTAAAATAGGACTTTATTTCATAAAGATACAAGAAGAAAAAGTCATAAACCTGCGAAACGTAAACACATTTCTTTGATTTCCCAAAAAAACACAAATTTTGGATTGAGTCATTTTCATTCTCAGGGTGCGATATATTGTTTATATCCCGGACATCCAGTAATCCCGTTTTTACTATTTTGGTACAGAGCCCTAAAAACTTAAAACATAATTAATTACATATCTAGCAGTTTTTTATTAGGTACGAGCGAGCGTAAACCCTGAAAAGCGGGACATATCCAATCCCGCGCGGGACTTTTATTTTTGGGTAAAAAATCGGGACGTCTCGCCAAAATCGGGACGTCTAGTAACGCTGGTCTTGGTAGGTAGGTTACAAATCTAGTCACCTACCTAGGTAGGTATTTACCTAACTACAACCCGGTCAGAATATCAGTGCACCTCGCTGGAATGCGGCGCCTCTCCCGCTCTCTCTCTCTCGATTTATGACGTCACGAGGTCAGGTGCACAGAAATTGTGACCGGGTTATACCTACGTAGTGGCATTCCACACGTGACAGGTTGCAAGCCCGTCACCGCTTACAAGAATACCAACTGGGTTTCCCCACGATGTTTTCCTTACACATTTTTCAAACAGAAATATATCCATAACTATAGATTTTGACACGGGTCTTTATCACGTCTTCTTCTTCTAACTTAAGAGCTGTGCTCTTTTAGGTGTAATTGATGCAGCTCTCTCCATCTATTTCTCTCCAGTGCCGTCTCTTTAACTTCCTTATACGACACGACAGCTATTTTCTCCTTTATCTGGCTCATGTAGCTTATTCGTGGCCTTCCTCTTCCTCTCTTCCCTTCCATTATAGTCTTTATAAAACTGTCGTGCCGTATAAGGTGGCCAACCATCTTTCATCACGTAATTACCTTTAATTTACTTTCCCGACGTTTCGGCTATGTTACAATAACCATGGTCGACCATGGTGTCAAAATCTATAGTTATGTCTACTAATCACGATAGTTTGAAAAAGAAATATCCATTTATGCACGGCCGGGATTCGAACTCGAAATTAATAAAATTTACCTAAAATTATGACCCTTATTTTGGTTTTTTTAAAATAGATACTTACCTACCTAGGTATACGATACAATTTAAAACTTTTTAGTCGAATACCTTCTTTCTTATTGTCAAATTGTTGCTCTTTGTTGTTGCTATCTTGCTGTGTCGGTAAAGTAGCGCCTAGCTGCTTTACAAACATAGCAATCTAAACAATCTATAGTAACATCAAAATTAAACTAGATGTCGCAAGAAATGCAAAAATCATGTTGTATGGGAAAATGGATGCCATTCTCGTTATAATCACCCCAACAAACCTCAAAAGTGACACCCAATATATATTTATATCCGCCATCTTGGATTGGATAGGACAATGCACGCTACGTTATTGCCATTCTACCCAACAAACTTCAAGTGACATTCAACATATAAAAAAACCGGCCAAGTGCGAGTCGGACTCGCGCACGAAGGGTTCCGTACTATTATCAAAACGGCAAAAAAATCACGTTTGTTGTACGGGAGTCCCACTTAAATATTTATTTTATGCTGTTTTTAGAGAAATACATCATCTGTGAAAATTTCAACTGTCTAGCTAGGTATCACGGTTCACGAGATACAGCCTGGTGACAGACAGACGGACAGCGGTGTCTTAGTAGTCCCGTTTTTTACCCTTTAGGTACGGAACCCTAAAAACATAAAAAATAATTCATAATATCTCGTAACCTACCTATTTATCTAACTACTACGTAGTTAGCATTCCACACGTGACAGGTTGCAAGCCCGTCGCCGCTTTCAAGAATACTAATGGGTTTCCTCACGATGCGCGATGTTTTCCTTCACCGTTATATAAACATGTGTAACGCGCATATACATTTTTCGAACAGAAATATCCATTGATGCACGGCCAGGATTCGAACTCGAAATTAATTTGAAATTAGTAATATCTACCTTGGTACCTATTTACCTAACTACATGAATTCAATAATTCAATTTCAAACCTTTTAGTCGATCATGTGAAGTACCACCTATTATCCGACTTACTTTACCGATAGTGGTAAAATAGCGCCACCTGCCAGCGGAATTGCAAACATCTTTCATCTTACCTCTCAAACCCCGAGCGGTCGCATGAGACCTATAATAGCGTAGTAACATCAAATGAAACTAGTTGGCGCTAAAATGCGAAAATCACGTTTGTTGTATGGGAGCCTCCCTTCATTATTTATTTTATTCTGTTTTTAGTATTTGTTGTTTGAGCAGCAATATAAATACATAATCTGTGAAAATTTCAACTGTCTAGCTATCATGGTTTATGAGATACAGCCCTGTGACAGACAGACAGACGGACAGCGAAGTCTTAGTAATAGGGTCCCGTTTTTACCCTTTAGGTACGGAACCCTAAAAAACGAAATTATTGAATAGAAAATGGATGCCATTCTCGTTATAACCACCCCAACAAACCTCAAAAGTGACACCCTATCATTTTATTGAAAAAATCCGTAAATTTGGTTTTCTTTATTTGCGGTTTTTTTTTTTCAGAAAATGTTACTAGTAACATCAAACTATTTCTTACGTGTGTAAGCATTTTTTTTGTTTTTCTGGTTATTTTCATCAAAACAAACGTTTTTTATTGCTGAACGGGCTTGTATTTTATTTTTGAGACTTATATGAACCAATATATACTAATTTTCTGAAAAAAGAACCGAAAGAAAAACCAAATTTACGGAATTTTTCAATAAAATGATTGGGTGTCACTTTTGAGGTTTGTTGGGGTGGTTATAACGAGAATGGCATCCATTTTCTATTCAATAATTTCGTTTTTTTTATATGTTGAATGTCACTTGAAGTTTGTTGGGTTGAATGGCATTAGTAGCGTGCATTGTCCTATCCAACCCAAGATGGCGGATATAAATATACATAAATATTTTATATTGTGCCTACATCAGCCATCAGCAGACAAACATACTAATTGTTGCACTCAAATAAAGTTATGTTGTAGTTCAGCTTCAGCCCTTTTATTTTGATACCAACACTTTTTTAGAAGCTAATTATGTACCTTACCTACTACATATTTAGGTACTTACTTACCTACCTACATACTAAGTAGGAACAGCAGCCAATTTTTAAAGATATTTTACCAGATATTTTTATAGAGCAATACATAGTAAATATCCACCTATTTTATCCTACTGTTGAAAACATTTTATAAATTACAGAACTTGGCACCGCTGCTTCATTGTTCAACAAAATTACCTAGCACACTTTTGATGCATATTATAATAGTAAATAAAACACAGGATCTCGTACATAATCATGTACTTTATTATAATCAAAAAGTCCATAAAGTGAACATTAGGTAATAAAAACATTGAGTTTTTGAGAAATGTTTGAGTATCATTCATAAACACTAACTGTTTTTTATAAGTAGGTATGCACTTACTACAATTTTAATCACTAAGATAATTTTTAAACTACAGTAACAAAATAACTAAGAAGTTGCTATATAAAATAATACATTCTCATCATAGTCCATGAAATACAGTTAGCTAAATTCAGGTGATGTTTCTTGCTTTTAACTTCTACAGGTACATACTTTTCTGATTTATGTACCTGTATATTGAACTTCAGCGTTTAGAAAGCTAATCAGAATATTGTTCTTATTACTTCTTGTCATGTCCAGTTAGTGGAAATACACTGTAAGTTGCTATGAGAGACAGGTTAATCCATTAGCATTAAAATAAATAAAGCACATTTTAACTTATTTAAAAAGATTAAACACAAAATATTGGAAAATAAAAAAAACTACAATACTGATGTAAACAGCTACAGCTAAACACTAGGTTTGTTCTGAAGGAACTGATTATGAATAGTGACTTATGTTGACTGAGTGTCAAGTGACTTAGTTGCGAGGGGGCTCCTGGTTGGCCTGGCGCTTCTCTGCCTTGCGAGGGAGCTTACGGGTAGCCCGGCGTCTCTCTCCGTCGCGTTGTTGGGCTTCATTGGCCTGAGGCATGTCTGCATCGCGTTGGAGCTCTTGTTGGGCCCTGTGCACGTCCCCATCGCGTTGAAGCTGTTGTCTGGCGTGGCGCCTCTGGGCGTCGCGGTGGATCAGTTGCCTGGCACGGCGCATCTGCGCGAGGCGTTGCAGCTGTTGTTGGGCCTGGCGTATCTCTGCGTCGCGCTCGGCGTGATAGGTGGTCTGGCGACTCTCTGCGTCACGGCGCAGCTCGGCCTGCGCGCCTGCGATAAGCAACTCCAGCAGTGGCACGAGCTGCGCACCTTTCTCCTTCGCATCTTGCATGCACAGATTCAGCACTGCCGCTGTCATCTCATCTTCCGTCATATCTGGACGGAACACTTGCATGAACCCCAGTTTGGAGGTTGGCTGCGGCAACTCTTCTAGGGCGAAAATCAGACGCTTTGCAGCTGCTATTTTATGTTTGCTTTCCGTGCACAGTATCAAAGTACTGCCCCAACTTGTCAGCGACAGATATCTATCGCTCCTCGACTTCGCATAGCAGCCCTCCTTGAATTCATATTCGTCTTTAATGGCAGTGATTGCAGACTTCAAATCGGCCTTTGTCTTCCAAGAAAAATTGGATTGAATGCGCTCAAGATCAAATTGTCCATATGTTTCTATGGCTACAATGAGAGAGTACTTTTCATCTTTCGTCCAGCCGCTCTGCAAAATACCAACATCTGGCATCAGCCATTCCTTCAGCACGAACTGTGCCTTAGCCATATCCGGGTCAGCCAATGGCGGAATCCTGAATTTCTTCAACTTGTCATTGCCATTGAGAGCTGCCACGACACATTGCAGATAGATGAAGCCTGGCTTGAGTTCATCAAAACCGGGGATGCCCTCTCCACGCTCAATCGCATCATTCCTAGCTTCACATATGATGTTGTAAGCATCGTGGGCAGCAGTGATTTCAAGATCTGTCTTGGTAGGAATGTGCCTTGCGGTATTAGTGATCACTCTAGTCAACTCAATAGTGGCTAGGAAGTCTTTGATTTCTGCTCGGCGCCAGCCAGGAAAAGTGAGCTCGCGTGCGGAGCGCAGGCGCGGCGCGGTCTGCTCCAGGAAGGCTTGGAGGGCCGCCATTGGCAGCACGGCGCCGCGGTGCGACTGCGAGGCCATATAGAAATACAGCCAAGTCTTGTAGTCTTCGGTGGAGACGCCAGCCTCTTCGATCTGCCGCTCCATGTCGCTCGTCAGTTCGCGGTTACGGAGTTCCCTCTTGTACAGCTCTGTGGCAATTCTGACTTCTTCTTGAGTTTTAGTACTAACATGGCGTGTGAGCTTCTTGAGCTTCTTCAATCCGAAGATTCTAATCCCCGCGAAAAAATCATGGCGTTGCTTCTGATTCCATCCGGGTAGCAACATGTCGGTCTCTGAGAGCGTGCACAGCGCTCTCTTTTTAGTTTGATTCATCTTGAAGTAGGTTCGCACCAAGCTATTTATCGAGATGGACACCACGGTATGCTTCTCAACGTATTTTTTCAGAAGAACGGCTCTGACTGCTTCTTACAAGTCGCTTCACAGCCGCCGCCTCACGCCGGTCGCAAACAGGCCGCAAAATTGGAAAATCGATATTCACGAAACAAAGAGGATGCGCGCGCCGCTCGGCCTCGGGCCTTCTTTTTACCCCTCCCAGGCCCTCCCTCTAGTGAATACTGATAGTACCGCCAAATCGAAACCTAGGTAGGTACCTGTTAGGCACTTTTTTCTGTTTTCTTACCGTATTTATACCGGCTTATTGATACTTACTTAGTTAATACTGAATATAAAAAAATCGGTACCTACCTAGGTAGGTAGGTACACACTTTTATGATCAAAATCAAATAGCAAAGCAAAGTAGAATGATCATTAATTCCTTCAATTAACACCAATAACATTATCACCATTGGAACTTGGAACAGCAGAACGGACTCGTGGTCACGAAACGAAAATAAATAAACACTCTCACAAAACTTTCTATAGCTTCGTCTAGATTTTACTTTAAAATTTACTTGTCATATTTTTTTGTTCATTTTTAGGGTTCTTTACCCAAAGGGTAAAAACGGGACCCTATTACTAAGACTTCGCTGTCTGTCTGTCTGTCTGTCTGTCTGTCTGTCTGTCTGTCTGACTGTCTGTCTGTCTGTCTGTCTGTCTGTCTGTCCGTCCGTCTGTCTGTCACAGGGTTGGTCATGAACCGTGATAAGCTAGACAGTTGAAATTTTCACAGATTACGTATTTCTGTTGATGCTCTAACAACAAATAGGGTATGTGAGCCCGTTCGCCGGCCCCTTTCTGTTTTCGGCCTTTACGCGTTCTCGGTGCCGTAAAATTGAGATACTATCGTTTTCACATACTATTTTCAAACGAAATATTAAATCGGACATCTGAAAATGTTAACCTTATATCTGATAATACTTTTAGTCGCGAAACATCTACGAGTGATTTATAGCGAATTGTTTAGTTTGACGACGGGTGTCGGAAGTCACGCCACGTGCAAAAAGTAAAAAAAAATTAGTGCCGCGCGTTTCACTCCAAGGTAAGTATTGCGTTGTTCTTCAAACTAAATAATGGCAATAGGTATGTAATTCACTTCAAATATGACGTATTATCATACTCATAATATGATTTTTGTGATATGATAAACAAAACCACTGTAATTTTAGGGGCCGGTATCTAAAATCTAAATTTTTAAAAAAGTTTGGTTTTCGGCCTAGGGGCCGATATGTGCTGAATATGTGCTTCTACGCTTTTGTCTTGTTTATTTATTTGGTTAAGGATATATCTAAAGATTCTTTCTATTACCATTGTACTTAATGTGAGTAATCTAGCCATTAATTTTCGGCCGTCAAATTACGTGGTATTCAGTTAAAAATTGATCTTATAAATGACCATTTTCGGGGTGGCCGAAAATCACATCATAGATAAAATGGTACCGTAGTTTTCGGCATGACCTATAATTGTATGGAGAACATGGTGGTCGAAAATTGAATGTCACTGTTAGTTTTCGTCTACAAGTTTCTAATAACATTTTAAACATTTTATTCTGCAGATTAATCTAAAGTTAGTTATTTTGATTAAGCGTTACATTCAACCGACTTTATAAAAAAGGAGGTTCTCTTTTCAACGCGTATATATTATATGTTTTTATTGCTTTTTTAGGGTTTCATAGTCTACAATGTTGCTTCTGGGGCTTGGCGAAGAAAAGATAGATAAAAGAAAAGATACAATTGAAATGCGCCTTCTGTGAAGTCATTTTAATAAGCGACACAGGAGAAGATACGGAGAAGAATCTTGGCTGTAATTTTTGCACTAATCACTACATAGTATAAAGCAAAGTCGCTCTCCGCTTCCCGCGTCTGTATGTCTGTATGTATGTTTGCTTATATCTTTAAAACTACACAACGGATTTTGATGCGGTTTTTTTTAATAGATAAAGTGATTCAGGAGGAAGGTTTATATGTATAATAACATGCTACCCGTGCGAAGCCGGGGCGGGTCGCTAGTTTAAGATAAACTGACTTTGTAGGACTGAAATATGAAGATGTTCAGGACAAATAATTTAAACGAAATGTTTGTTATACTGATTTCTGATCGCAAAATGTAAATTTCGTTCGTAAAAATGTGGTTGATTTTGAAATAGGTGTATAGATAATACATTTATTATAGCTTAATAAATCATTACGATTAATATTGGGTAGTCAAACCCAAAGACTCATCATCTTCCTGCCCTCATCTTACTTAAGTGGGGTCGGCACAATATGTGTACTTCTTCCATTTCCCTCTATCAGCCGTCATCTTATCACTCACTCCTTTCTTACCTATGTCATCTTTCACACAGTCCATCATCTTTTTTTTGGCCAACCCCTACGTCTACATCCATCCATCTTCATTCATAATATTTCTTCCTCCTTATCTTTTCTGCCTCAGGTGCTACTTTTTTTTCAAGCATCTCTGATTATTATCCATCCTCGTCAATCTTCTTTCCGACACTCTCCAATTTCATTTGCCATTTTCCCAGTCTCAGTTGCGACCGTTCCCCTACAAGAACAATGTCGTCGGCGAACAACATGCACCAGGGTGCCTCCTCCTGTATTTGCGATGTCAGTGCATCCATTACCAGGAGAAACAAATAACAGCTTAAAGCCGATCTCTGGTGCAAGCCTATAACCACATTGAACTTGTCCGTAACGCCAGCTTCAGACCGGACATATGTACAGGCTCGGCTGTACATGGCCCGTATAAGCTGCAGGTCCTTTCCAGGCACTCCTTTCTTTTTCATAAAAGCCCACCACAAAACCTCACGGGGTACCCTGTCGTATGTGTTGATCTTCGCCAGGTCAGCACGTGCAAGTTCATATGTGCACACTGTGCACTCCTGTACTTTTCGCATAGTTTTCGAAGTGCAAATACGGCGTCTGTTCCCGAAACCCGAACTGGCTCTGCAATATCTCACTCTCGTCTCTCATTCATCTCGCTTTCTCCTAGATTTTCATATAGTATGTGACATTAGCTTTATATCTCTGTAGTTATTGAATTCCTTTACGTCCCCTTTGTTTTTGAAAATGGGCACTAGCTAACTATTACACCACTCGTCCGTAATCGCCTTATCATGCAACAACTTGTTGAAGAACAAAGTCAGCCACTTCCATCCATCTGCTTTTAAAAACGTCCATACTTCCACAGGACGTAGGTATATCATCTGGCCCAACTACTTTCCTATTCTTCATATCTTGCACTGTTTTTTTTACCTTTATCCATACTAATCTCGTTTACAACAGAGAATAACGAAGAATAACTATTTTAATTAGAGAGACAAAATGTTTCTAAAATGTTAATTTTTATTAGATTACTTGAATAATTTTGTTTGTGATTTTTAATAGCATTTGGATTTACAATAAAACAATATTTAACATACAAATAAAGCGTTTTTATGTTATTATATACTTATAAAATCATTTTAAAACCATCACAATGCAGTGGCCGAAAACTGAAAACCCTATGGCCGAAAACATAATTTTGGGGCCGAAAACTGAATTTTTGGCATTTTTCCGGATTTAAATTAATATAAAAATAACTAATAGCTTTATATACCTTATTGTATTTTTTAATCAAATTTGATTATATAGGCTATCATATGACATCATTAGAACAGGCATATTAAAGTTGCAACTATTTTTTATGATGTCCTAAAGTTGGAGGGAGCACTAAAAGGCCGATATCCGGCACATCGACCCTACTAAAAACACAATAAAGAAAATATTTAAGGGGGGCTTCCATACAACTAATATAATTTTATGACGTTTTTATAGATAATGGTGCGGAACCCTTCGTGCGCGAGTCCGACTCGCACTTAGCCGGTTTTTATTTTTTTACGCTCCAGCGCCATTTATACCCAAATTATCGCTTTTGAGTCATTTTTAGGGTTGGGAATGTTTTTCGGATTATAAAAAGTACCTTTTTTAGAGTTTCGTACCCAAAGGGTAAAAACGGGACCCTATTACTAAGACTTCGCTGTCCGTCTGTCTGTCTGTCTGTCCGTCTGTCTGTCACAGGGCTGTATCTCGTGAACCGTGCTACTAGACAGTTGAAATTTTCACAGATTATGTATTTCTGTTGCTGCTATAACAAAAAATACTTACTAAAAATAAAATAAAATAAATATTTGGGAGGCTCCCATACAACAAACGTGAGCAAGTTTTTATAGTACGGAACTCTTCGTGCGCGAGTCCGACTCGCACTTGGCCAGTTTTCTATATATTCTAGGTTAGGTCAATTTACATCTAGAGTCCTCGCCACCACAGAAAAATTTCATCTCAAACATACAAACATACTCACAAACTTTCGTATTTTGTCATAGAGAATCACAGAACACATATTAGAGAATGTATCGGGCATCGGGTCCGGACCGGACGGAGAGCCGGACGCGACGCGTGTATTACGGCAGAGCCACACTTCCGTGTCGTGTCGTGGCGCGACACGCCACGAGCCAATCGCTTTCATACATTTAGTATGGTTAGAGACACATTTGGGTGTCGTGGCGCTATCTGTCGTGGCGCGACAGCTCGCTACCGATACCGACCGATTGCGCCAGAGCGGTGGTGGGGGTTGAATGAATGAATGAATGAATGAAAATGCTTTTATGACGCGACACGGCGTGCCTCGTGGCGCGAACCATAGATTTAGGATGGTTCGCTCTTATATCTATGGCGCGAACACCTAGCAGACATATTTAATTTAATTTGCAGCATAGTGATTGACGACCTTATTGAACTTAAACGTCAACGAAAATTTTTTTTGCCCTCTAGGAGTTTCATTGCTAAGAGAAATTGAAGCTTTTCATCAAAATTACTATACCCTGCAAAGAGCGCGCCCGTATACTCTGTGGAGCGCGCCCGTATAGTACTCTGTGGAGCCACGACACGACACAGTAGTGTGCACACCCACCCCACGCGAGTGGCGTGTCGCGCCACGATTCGACACGGTAGTGTGTCTCTGCCATTAGGGGCACACTCACTCACGTTGTCCGTGTTCTGCTTTTATTGTGTTGTGTTTGGCAACTGCTTTGTTTGACTTTGACATAAGTAATATTATGAAATAGTGTCAAATCAAGCTGAGCTGAGAGTGATTCAATCAATTTCAATCATTCAATGTTATTTTCTTTCTCTTGTGTTAAAACGTTACCTAAACTCAACATACTGCACTTGACTTGACTTTCGTATACTCTATCTACTTTGTATAAACTTTTACTTAGTTTTGTAGTTTTACAAAACTTTTTTATCGGGTATTTGTGCTCTGGATTCCTGTTAGATAGCCTAAAATATTAAATCTACATATTCTTGTAAGTTTTTGAAAGTGATACGTTTCCGAAGTCCAAGTGGGCGACGTGTTTGAACTAAAACTTTGTAAAGTTTCCATGTTGTTTTACAAGGAATGGGAGACTCTGGCAATAGTCGTATTGTTACAAGCGACCAGTAAGTACAAAAGTAGTACCCATTACGAAAAATACCAACAAGTTTCTACTAGATATTGAAACTTTATTCCTATGTCAAATTGCACTCGCTATTCGACTTTCAATACTTAGATATCTACCATACCGTAACACAGTTTTTTAACTTGCACGTAAGATAAAGTTCTTACCACCATAGTTACTACAAACGAAGTATTTGATGTTTATTTAATGTACAGTTTTGTTTTATTTTAAACTTCTGTAATTTTATGTTGGTACATTAGACATTATAGAATATTTCTATTTCTATACCTACCTTAGCACCTAAGTACTTACATTTCATTAAAAATATATTTACCTACCAAAGTCAAAAAGGTATTTATTTCAATAAAATTACAGGGATCACTTTAAAACGTCTTAGGAGCTAAGTGAAGCTACGCCGGTTCCTTGCGACCTACCGTATATGTGTTAAATATTAGTGGATATTTTCACTCCGCTATAAGCACATGCATAGACATAATATGACTATTGTACCTACCTACCTACCGATAGATAGGCAGCAATCTGTTAGTCATTATCCTAGTGCCTACTACACTTACCTTCTGCTGAAAATATGTTTTTAGATGTTGATAATAATAATTGTTTATAAAATATAATATATATACCTAGTTGGCAAATACATAATAATTATGTTACATTAAAGCACACTGTAAATAGGTACATAATTAACAATAAGTAGGTAGGGTCGATTAAGGTATGTGCCGGATATTGGCCTTTTAGTGCTCCCACCAACTTTAGGACATCAGAAAAAAATGTTGCAACTTTAATATACCTGTACTTGTGTTATATGATAGTCTCTATACATATAATCAAATTAAATTAAAAAATATTGTTTATTTCAAGCTATTAGTTATTATAAGATTAATATTACGACGGAAAAAAGCCAAAAATTCAGCTTTCAGCTCCTAAATTCAGTTTTTGCCCACTGCATCGTAATAGTTTTAAAATAAATTTAGAAGTAAGTATATGGTCAGTGGAAAGGAAGAAATGCTTAAGGCGCTCCCAATCGACGATTGTTTTCGTTCGAAACGTTAAAATAAATACTTCTGAACAAGCCACATCTCCTATTTTATAATGTATAGTATATGTGAATAAAGATGTACCCATCTTTAATCACTTCGATAAATAATCCTACCGACCGCTGCAATGACGACAAACACACGTCGGCGCGTGGTCCGCCTTAGCTTTTCGAATAAATTAATGATATAAATTATGTATAATTACTTATCAAAAATCTATTCTAATAGAAATCTAGATCTACGTATTACCTATCTTTAACAATAAATCACAAGTTGATTTTAATAGTAGGTATATAAAATATTTCGATCATAAATTCTAAAACATATCATTTTGAAATAATATCTTTATTGTGAAAAGTTTCTGCTATTATGTTTTCAGCTTAATAGAAATCTAGGTAGGAACCTGAAGTAATATACTTATAAAAATAGGAGATGTGGCTTGTTCAGAAGTATTTCTTTTTTCGTTTCGAAAAAGAGCAATCGTCGACTGGGAGCCCCTTAAGCGCCAAAATGGCCAAACTAAGTTTTATATAACCATTGGATTAGATTTTCTTTTCTTCTTTTTTTTAGCTAAATTAGCTATTTTAATTTTTTTAAATTTATTGTATGTCATCTTGTTAGCAATCATTAATAAATGTTGTTTAAAACTGTTTGTCACATAAGCATAATAAACTTTTAGTAACTTTTCTTTACTTTACGTTTATTCTTTACAGTTTTAGCTTTCCTTAGTTTTCCTTAGTTTACTTAGCCTTTTTTAAATTTTTCAAACAGAAAAATCCATTGATGCATGCTGGATTTCGAACCCACGACCTTCAGATTGAAAGTCGAAGTTCCTTCCACTATAACGATAATATCTGGCCATATTAGCGATGATATCTCAATTTTACGGCATCAAGTACACGTAAAGGCCGAAAACAGAAATGGGCCAGCGAACCGGCTTATATACCCAGAGTTTTTTTTAAACAAAGTAATGATATACATTCCAATTCAAAATTTGAAGCGGAACACGAATGTCAAAGAACAATTTCCGATTGCACAAAATATTTGGAGTCACTGAATTGTTGCCAGATAAAGAAAATAAGTATAACAAAAAAATCTTTCACTTAGTATAAATTTGTGACCAGACATTGCGAGGCAATCCAGCGAGGCATTGTTTAAAATAACAATTATGCAAAAGTAACCTCTTTAAAATAATTAAATAATTATTGCACAAAATTTTATTCTTTATAATAAAGAAAACAACGAAATATCATCAAATTACTGATTGCACAATTTTTATAAGATAAGCATTATCAAGTTAATGTTTGTTTATGTGCGAGTTGAAGGATAGGATGTACCTACTTAGTGGTTTTCCTTGCTTCAGGCCGTTTTAGAACATAGCTTCACTTCACCTTCAACACCATAGTAAACTTAAAGTTTGGTGTAGACAAATAAATATCTCTAAAATAATGCTGTCTGTAAAGATACTGCTAATGTATGCATAGATATCTACTGCACCTGCACTACACAGGATGCATTAGTTATTTTTTCTGCAACTGAGCAAACAAGGTTAAAAGTTAAAACCATTTAATAAACTGAATTGGCGGATTAATCCAAAACCAAGGTATAGCATCTTATTGTCTAAGAAAAAATTTTGGGCTGTGTACAACATATATTGTCGCAATATTGATCAAAATACTTTGTTGTCATTTTTAAAATTTGGCGCTAAAACTGTTTAGGATGTTCCTAATTCCGTATTCTGTCCTTAGGTAGCTGTAGAGAGCGGGCCCACCGGCACCGCACCGCCGCGACTCCTCATGACACGCTTCAAGTATACGCGTTCCAGGTATTTAGCACTATCTACTTATCTATATTCCCTTTAATTAGTGTAATTGGGTTACACACACATGTCATGAATTTTGAGACATAACTAGCTTCTGGTCTCGGCTTCGTTCGCGTGGTACCTGGATAAAAAGTATCCCATGTGCTTTTCCAGGACATAAGCTATGCAGAACCTAACTATAACTACCTATCTATGGTCCATCACACAAATGTTGGTCCTGGATGGGAATCGAACCCACAGCCTTCTTATAAAAGGCAGAGTATTACCAACTGAGCTGTGGGGTTAAACAGGATGCTCGTCGTGTTTTTAGGGTACAGTACCCATAGGGTAAAAACGATACCCTATTACTAAGACTTCGCTGACCGTCTGTCCGTCTGTCACAGGGCTGTATCTCATGAACCGTGATAGCTAGACAGTTGAATTTTTTACAGATGATGTATTTCTGTTGTCGCTATAACAACAAATACTAAAAACAGAATAAAATAAATATTAAGGTGGGGGCTCCGTTCCCATACAACAAATGACTTTTTTGCCGTTTTTTATAGATAATGGTGCAGAACCCTTTGTGCGCGAGACCGACTCGCACCTGGCCGGTTTTTAAATGAATATATCTATACCTAAATGAAATGCAGTAGCAACTTGGAGCAGTGTTATTCCGTCATTGTTCCTTCCTATGTCCAAACTCCAAACGCGCTATCACCATGACTATCCTCATCAATGGGCATTTCTGGACAAAAAGTCCAGTTATCCCCATTGGCAGCGCATTGAGTGTGTAATGGGCATTTAAACGCCTAACAAAATCTCAACAGCAACGTCACTCCAAAGTAAGAGATATTTGGGGGCACGGCAGTGCCCCCGCCAAGTCGAGCGCGAAGCAAACACTGCCGTACCATCCTTTACTGGAACCATTTCGCCGCATTTTCAGGCCCCTATTTGAGAACCTCTGGATAAGACCAGAACGCTGAAATTTTCGTCATCCAGTAAGCCATAATCACATACTTAAAATCCAAAATTTCAAGTCTGTAGGTCATTTAGTTACGAAGTTAAGCGAAAGCAAAGTTTCGCATTTTAGACAGACACTCACTCACTCACTCACTCACTCACTCACTCATGATCATCAGAATAGAACTAGTACTTCCCATAAACTCAGAGAGCTGAAATTCGGTACAGAGTTAGGGTTTAATGGCCACATAAAGGGAAAACCATAAAAACTAGGATAATCGAAGATCTGGAGTACCTGGTGACCCTGATAAGAAAACACAAGAGCCTAACCAAACTATTAGAGATCGACATACCGCCTTTACAAAAAATATTTAACTACTGGACCGATTTGAAAAATTCTTTCACCATTAGAATCCTACATTATCCCTGATGAACATAGGCTATAGTATATTTTCAAAAATATTAGGGATCCGTATGAAAACAAAGATAATGTAATCCAAAGTGTGAAAAAAAAAAAATCCTTATATTGCGTTTGCTGCGGAAATTATTGACAATAGAGCAAAGTAATGTACCTACTACAGTTTTAAAGAGGACATCAATATCTACAAAAAAGTATGCAATACCATATGTCTCACTATTAGGGATCCGTATGAAAACTTCAATAATGTAACCCAACGTGTGAAAAAAATCCAAAAAAATCCTTAAATCGCGTACTCTGCGGAAATTGTTGACAATAGAGCAAAGTGAAGTACTACAGTTTTAAAAAAAAAAAGTCTGCGGTACTAAAAGTTTTATTAGGGATCCTTATGAAAAATTCGATAATGTAACCCAAGGTGTATATTATTCAATATCATTATTACATCCGTGCGACGCCGGGGCGGACTGCTAGTACGCAATAAAATTAAAGGAAAACTCTGGATAAAACTAGACTGGCGTTAATACTTACTTATACTTTTACAAGTTTACAAGAAGAAATAGTCGAACGATTAACTTTATTCTACTCGAACATTACACAAATTGAAAAAACAAATTAACAAATTAAATAAACTAAAATATTAATTTCGCTCAAAATTTGATCAAAATAAAATGCATTGGACTAAGAGTGGCGGTGATACCCGCACACGTCGCTAGATGGCGCTGACTGTATTTTAAACGCGCTTACGATTTGTTTTTATAATACAAAAACTACTCATAAAAATAAAAAAAACTGTGTCAAATTATAAAATCTAATAAAATAAATCAATAAGCCCACGTTTATACAAAAAGAAGTGAAATCCCATCAAAAACATTCTGTAAAAAACTAGCCAAGTCTCGATGGAGCTGCTTGTTTATCTCTAAAAAGTAATGAAATCTAGACAAAGTCGTGTCAAGTCTGAGGTTCTTTACTGCGATTTCTTTATTATTATAGAATGTTATGTGACTTGGCCGTTGAAGAGTACACAAGGGTTCAAAACCAGGTGCTCCATGACACCATTGCACCAATCTGTCGCCAGAACCGCTACCCATTAACGATGGAAAACGTTGATTCAATAACCAGTCAATTGTAGGCTTGATAAAGCTGCGTATTTCAATAATACTTATGTAAAGGCGAGCCTGAAACAAACAGTATAAAAAATACGTCTATTTTATGTTAGATAGGTGGTCGATTTGACGCTCCAAAAAGAAGACAGCAGAAGTCAGCATTGTCAATGCTGAATGCATGTGTTGCACGATCAACAACAGCCTAAAATAAGACACTAGCGTCCAATTACCAATACCTGTATTGGCTATTATCTCGCTTAACAAACATAGGTAGTTACAACAGATATAACATTACGTGTAAACAAAATTGACGTAAAGAACCCACTAACGTATAAAGAATGTTCAACGGCCAAGTCACACAACATTCTATAATAATAAAGAAATCGCGGTAAAGAACCTCAGACTTGACACGACTTTGTCTAGATTTCATTACTTTTTAGAGATAAACAAGCAGCTCCATCGAGACTTGGCTAGTTTTTTACAGAATGTTTTTGGTGGGATTATTTTTACTTAAACCGTAAGAACCAAAAGCTTGGCTATTTGGTGTTCAAAATAGCCATTGCATTGCAACACTCATTTACTCTTTCTTTAAGGTTTTCGCACTCGTTTAAATCTTTCCTGGTTAACCCTATACTAAGTGTATCCGTATACTTTATATAACATCGTTTGTAAACACTAATAGGATATTAAAAAATCCTTAAGTACTTCATAATAGCAGCAAGGAAGTTACAAAATGTAATATAATATGAGTATTTAATCTCTATGTTAGTAAACTTTTCAGTTCCGTGTGCTAATTCTTCATCTGCAGTAGTTTGAAAAATAATAATAATAAAGTATGTAGATGGAAAATGAGAGCAGCTGACGCGGCGGATGTGGTGGTGGTGGATAATCTAAATGCCGTGAAGTGAAACTTTCTTCGCCAAGGGGCTCGTCAAGTTTAGCAATCATGTTTGGTTATTAACCTCGGCTAATAACTGGCCCAATTACCGCGGATGTTAGTATAGGAGGGTTCGAGATACATTTTAGAAGATTAAAATTAGGTTTGGAATTTGGATGGATACTTGGAAAATGCAATACTTTAGTAGGTACGACAAAAATAAAAGACTACGTTTTCCATTAAATAAAAGCGGCTGGTAGTGAGCTCGTTGAAATTCTTATAAATTGCGGGAAATGTGTTATGAACTCTGTATCCGAGGTGGCGCTGCAGGCTGTGTTAGGTACCTACTAGCTTACTTGTTAGCCGCTAATGAGTTATTGAATCGCTAGCAATTGGGACGCAGCTAGTCCTACTATTCTACTTTATGTTTTATGATACGATAAATGCAAAAGTTTGTGAGGATTTTTATGTTTGGATGTTTGTGTTTCATTCTCGCCCTAACAACCAACTTATGCCCATATTCTTCTCTACACTTTATTCAGGTACCTATCACGCGAGCAAAGCCGCGGGCGGAAGCTCTGGTTTATAAAATTACGAAAGTTTGTTAGGATGTTTAGATGTTCGTGCCTCAAACTCAGCCAAACGTCAAAAGGGTTTGAATGAAACTTGGAATATACGAGTACGTAGCTTATTGTCCTAGAATAACATGGGTATAGGATATTTTTTATCCAGGTATCAAAAGACCAAAAAAAATGTCCAAAATTGAACTTTTGGACATTGTTAAAGTCAGTTTCAAAATCTTTTGGTGATGGATGATATTTGACCAAAAAGTTATGATTATTTTGTACCTACCGGAAGCTTTCTGTTCTGCACTTTGAAACTTTGCTGTTTATTTTTGAAGACTTGATACGAGTAGGTAAAGTGTTTAGGTAGGTTACCCTTATGGAAATTAATTTTTTTACGGATTTATCCCAAATCATTCCCAATATCCCTATTGTTGGAGAATATCATAATTTTTTCTAACGTAGTTTCATAAAATTGCTCGTGAATTGCAATAATAGCCACCGGCACTGCCGAGATTACCGCATATTGGCCAACCAAGGCAATGCATTCGTTCCGTTCCGTTGCATAATTATTGCTGTTTGTTTACCTACTGATGATGCTCGACACGTGTAAGCTCTGCACCAAGGTCGACTATCACTGCAATACTCCAACTACATCACCGATACATTGCTGGTTCGCTTACATTCTAGCTGCGATGTATCACCACTCAGTCGTCGCTAGTTGTGAACCTATTTAAAATGATCGACTAATTATGTCCTGCGTAGTTGATGTGACTACAAGGTTCAAGGGCGTGTGATGTCACATCTGTGCACTTTTAGTTGAGTGCAACTGCAATTGCATGCGTAGTAATGCTTTTGTGGTTTTGTAAATAAAATGCAATTCTATTGGTAATCCAAACCATAATAATATGAAACGATATCCTTATGATTTTATTGAACCTACATAAAAACCCTTACTTAGGTGTCGTTATAGAGCAAAAATCGATCTCTAAGTATGTTTCAATCTAAGTAGGTACCTACCTGCGACTTTGTGATTCCGGGGTACAAACAAACTATAATTGTAACTTTTCTCGCCCAGAAATCCTAAACTTTGACATACCGTTGGTACATACCTAACGTTTCTTACTTACCTTACTAATACTACCTACTTTGATTATTTTATAGGTACTTACGGTAGATAATGTAGGTATTTATATTTACGTAATTAATTATTCTATCAACGAGTAGCTTTGGGGGTAGGTACCTACTGCACACATTAAACAAAATAAATGTGCATAAAAAAAACCTTAACCATTGAAAATGCTGACTACCTAGCTTAGATCGATCCGTTTTATCTATTGTTTACTAATGATTGATACGGTACCCAGATGAATGCGCCCAAATATAGCCGCTCGGCGAAAAAGAACTAAACCAAAAATAACTCTTAATCATTTTCTTAATAAAATAGGATTACGACTGTAACCCCCCCAAGTATATTTTGGAAATAACTATCGTAAGGAGTTTTATTTAATCGTAACGAGTATGCATTTGCGATGTTTCATCGTGGTGCGAGTGTTATTACCAAAAGAGGTGTCGAAACGGCGAGACAGGGTTGCCTTGAAGTTAGTTGCCGCGAGGTGAGATCCTCCCCCGGGGTTCGACAACTTGCCGATTTGCCAATTTGCCAGATCAACCGGCCGCGTTTCAAATTTGTCTTCGAGTAATACACGTAATAGTCGATCAACTTATAAAATGTACTTGAAGAAGAAGTAATCATTTTTTTAGTACAACTCAACTACCATTGATAATTACCTATTATAACGTTTTTAGCTGTGTAAACTACGCGTGTCTTGACACACACTTGGCCGGTTTTTACCCTTTGGGTACGGAAGACTAAATATGACAAATAATAAACCTACTACTTAGTAGGATAAGATATGACACCAGAGCTTAATTTATTGCTTGTTAGATTATAACACCAAACGCCTCATTATAATATTCTTTCATCATATTGAATAAAAAAAAATAACTCATGTCTTTTTTATATATATTTAAGTGACATGTAATTGCTTCAATGTATAAAGTATACCTACGTATAGTATAGTATAGGTTGCACGGTCTGCTTTTGACATAAATAAACACCGTGATTTTATTCGAGTCGACATTATCACTATTTGTATTATAATCCATCCTATTTTGCAACCATACAGGTCCGCAGCCGGAAATCGGCTTCGGGAGAGTTCTATCACAAAAAAGTTAAGTTCAGCCAGCATTTGCAATGTAAGCGCAAAAAAATGTGTTTATTTACGACATCACATTAGAAACCTCTAAAATTATCAGTGTTTCTCTACTATATTATGCATGTATTATACATAAAAACGTTCCTCTTGAATCACTCTGTTTATTAAAAAAAATCTCATCAAAATCCGTTGTGTAGTTTTAAAGATATAAGCAAACATACATACATACATATTACATACAGACGCGGGAAGCGGAAAGCGACTGCTTTATACTATGTAGTGATGATGAATAAAATAAGCCATGTTGGCTTGGCCGAGTGGAAGGTACCTCGACTTTCAATCCTAAGGTCGTGGGTTCAAATGATTTTTCTGTTCGAAAGATGTATTTATTACAACGGTAAAGGAAAATATGGTGAGGAAACTAGAACTAGTTAGAATCCTTGTAGGTAAGCGGCGATGGGCTTGCAACCTATCACGTGTGTCAACTACTGCAAAAAGTGACAAATGTTATGTTTGGACGTGCCTCTGACTAACCCCTTTAAACAAGGATCTAAGCGCCTAGTAGCCAAGTATTTATGTACTTTCGGTTGAAATGCCAATCAGCTTCAGATTTTATTGATTGAAACCAAGAACTGTGTAAAACTACCTATTCCATTTATCATAAGGGGGTTGTTGAGCCCCATCGTGCCTTCCCTGCGTCCTACCGCGCATCGTCCATGGCTGGCTCTGACAGCCGCGTGCCCCTGGCCTTGCCTGTCCGATATTATGTTACCTGGCGCAGATTATATTGTACGCTATAACAGGGAACAGAATAATTGAACGTTTATAGCTGATTATATTTTAAAAGCTGGCGTGTGTGTGTGTTTGCCGCTCGAAGTAGTAGAGGTAGGTACGTCACGCTGTATAGGGTTGGACACCAAAAAGACACATTTACTTTTGAATAGGTATCAATTTAGGTATGTACTTGATTAAAAAATAACATCAAACTTCAATACATGGAGGAGCAGGTTCTCTATTCGGAAGCTATGTATGTTGTGCTTTTTCTGTCTTAAAAGAGTTTCTCTGAGTGTATAATATTTTGATGAAATGAATAAAACCTTATTATTAGAGCTTCGTACAAATCAGGATCAAAAAATAAATTATTTCTAATAGTGGTTTCAAAGTTTCTACGAGCATTTTATTTATTATTAGGACTAACATTTATTAAATTACAAACGCTATTATTCGGTAGTCTAGTGACGGTATTTTTGGTTAGTTGAGTATTGTGATTTGGAAACTTTAAGTTTTTGCAAAGTGATCCTTGTGATTTTATTGAAATTAATAGGTACTTTTAGAGTTTGAAACATCAACTTTATATTTTACTAGCGACCCGCCCCGGCTTCGCACGGGTTTAATACATATAAACCTTCCTCCTGAATCACTCTATCTATTAAAAAAAACCGCATCAAAATCCGTTGTGTAGTTTTAAAGATATAAGCAAATATACATACAGACATACAGACGCGGGAAGCGGAAAGCGACTTTGCTTTATACTATGTAGTGATTTCTCATAAGACATAATGACATTTAACTTAAAATGAGAAATATTTAAAAAAACTATAAATAAATAGGTTATGGCCATGGATTTGACGTCCAACTAGAATGCTCTCCATTGCACTTTGGAAACCATGATTTTTTACTTTTGCAGCCTCAATGATTAAGTAAGTTTGCGCACCATAGGTTAAAAATGGGTGAATTAAAAAGAACACGTAATGGAAGTCAGGGCCTTTCATTACATCTCTCATACTCCCAATACCACTTCCATTATGTGGTTGTTATCTGTCGTAGCTGTCTACCATTGTGTTGCTTGAACTTGAGGAGACTATTTAACCTGCACCTCCACTTGTAGCATCTCAGTCGGGCACTCGCTTGCTATAGGTACCCCCGACACACCGATATCGTCGGCTTTCCATATTTTCTTTTTCTTCCTAGGAGAAGGCTATCAAGGAAGATAAAGTCCTGTCTTTTCTGATAAAGGTATCAGAAATAGACAGGTACACGACTTAAATAGTTATATAGACAATGAAATTATCTATCTAAATAAACTGTTGTGTTACTATCTATCAATGCACAGCTTAAACCACTTATCCTGAACACTTGAAATTTAGATGGTGTATTCCTTTTGATGTGCAGGGAGGGGGAGGGGTGCACTAAGAACGAAATTCCCGAAATTCAACCTTTAATGGGTTGCAGTTGCAGTCTGGCAGGTGCATGCAGGTTGAAGTCTGTTTGAAAATAACTTCACGCGAACGAAGTCGCGAGGGTTTCCACTAGTCTATACTAATATTATAAAGAGGAAATATTTTATTATTTGTTTGTTTGCATTGAATAGGCTCCGAAACTACTGGACCGATTTTAAAAATTCTTTTACCATTTGAATCCTACATTATCCCTGACGAACATAGGCAATATTCATTAGTAGAGTAAATCAGGGATCCCTATTAAATCTTTAATAATTTAACCCAAGGTGTAAAAAAATAGCCATAAAATCATTACATCCGTGCGACGACGCCGGGACGCAGGCTGCAAGTAATTTAATAAAAGCAATGCTAGATGCTGGTCACATATGCGTAATCATATAATATTAAAAATATATTTTTTCTTAGAATTGGTTCATTTTCGTACCAGAACATTATGGTATCATTCAACGGAATTAACCTCCCCTACAACCTCCTAGCAGGAATAGCTCTAATAACCAATAATCCTGTATATATACAACATAGCAGGAATAGCTCGAATAACCAATAATCCTGTATATATACAACATACGGTTATAATGTTTGATATTTTAATATGAACTGAATATTTTTTAAACTTGAATAGGTTAGAAAAATTCTTCTTAGTTGCGTTTCGTGAATGAGTAAAGAAGAGTTTTACAAGTATTTGTTTAACGCGCATTAATTCGGATAGCGAGTAATTCCGTCAGAGGCGGGGCCCTCGGCTGGCTGGGCGTGCCGGTAGGCGGGCGCTACCACCGACAAGCAACATTACCAATCCCAACTTATACCAGCAAGCTGCTGCTACGGGAATTTCTAAAAACTATTTCTTAAACGTGCACAATGCATCAATCAACAAGTATTTAAACATAGATGAGGTAAAAATCTATAGACTAAACGTACCAGTCTACGAAAATATGCTAAAGAACAAAATAAGACACAAAAACTAACAGTGATTCGTATAAACTGACCTGCCAATTAGTTGTTTTTACGAAACATTTGTTTTCCCATTTTCCCGTTCTGTTAGTTTTGAGATTATCCTATCGGATTATGACGACATTGTGGAGAGGGCTGCTTCCCGCCATAATAATACGGTACAAAATGAGCCGTTTAGTGGGGAGGAAAGCGAAAGCGCGTCACTCGAGTGCGGCTGCCACGCTGAGCGGTCGGCAGCGAGGCGAGGACTCCAGTGCGGTTAACAGCAGCGTCCGACACTCGCACGCAGTCGCGCCGGCGATATTCCGCGCAACGCTCGCGGCAAACGTGCACTATAATATTAGCCGCTAACGTACAAGTTGGTGGCTCTTTATTGTGCGTGAATCTGTAAAACTTGAAGTCAGCGAGTGACAGCTAATACTTTAAAAAGTGGCTGATCAGCGCCGATAGGCATATAAGAGAGGCTATTCGAAGTGCGGCTCGGTGATGGCGCGTGAATACAGGATGCCCGACTTCAATCTGTACCTGCATATGCACGAGTTGCAGCCTGCGCGGGCGCCACCGCCACCACCGCCGCCACCGCCACCGCCGCCACCGATGCCGATGCCAGACTACCCCTACCCCATGCAGCAACATCCGCAAGTGATGTAAGTTTTACAATGACTTCTCCCAACACTCCCACAAATACATAAGAAAGGTATACAATATTTGTTAAATTTGTAACTGACTTCCATCAAACGCAAAACGAGTTTACTATGATCGAATGGTTTTAAGGTTACCTAATCATAAAAGTTACATTACGTTAAGACGCTGCCAGTCGACGATTATTTTTGTTCGAAACGAAAAAAGAAATACTTGTGAACAAGCCACATCTCCTATTTTATAATGTATAGTATATGTGAATAAAGATGTACCCATCTTTAATCACTTCGATAAAAAATCCTACCGACCGCTGCAATGATGACAAACACACGTCCGCGCGTGGTCCGCCTTAGCTTTTCGAATAAATTAATGATATAAATTATGTATAATTACTTATCAAAAATCTATCCTAATAGAAATCTAGATCTACATATTACCTATCTTTAACAATAAATCACAAGTTGATTTTAATAGTAGGTATATAAATAATTTCGATCATAAATTCTAAAACGTATAATTTTGAAATAATATTTTTATCATGAAAAGTTTCTGCTATTATGTTTTCAGCTTAATAGAAATCTAGGTAGGAACCTGAAGTAATTTGGGGGCACGGCAGTGCCCCCGCCAAGTCGAGCGCGAAGCAAACACTGCCGTACCATCCTTTACTGGAACCATTTCGCCGCATTTTCAGGCCCCTATTTGAGAACCTCTGGATAAGACCAGAACGCTGAAATTTTCGTCATCCAGTAAGCCATAATCACATACTTAAAATCCAAAATTTGAAGTCTGTAGGTCATTTAGTTACGAAGTTAAGCGAAAGCAAAGTTTCGCATTTTAGACAGACACTCACTCACTCACTCACTCACTCACTCACTCACTCATGATCATCAGAATAGAACTAGTAGTTCCCATAAACTCAGAGAGCTGAAATTTGGTACAGAGTTAGGGTTTAATGGCCACATAAAGGGAAAACCATAAAAACTAGGATAATCGAAGATCTGGAGTACCTGGTGACCCTGATAAGAAAACACAAGAGCCTAACCAAACTATTAGAGATCGACATACCGCCTTTACAAAAAATATTCAACTACTGGACCGATTTGAAAAATTCTTTCACCATTAAAATCCTACATTATCCCTGATGAACATAGGCTATAGTATATTTTCAAAAATATTAGGGATCCGTATGAAAACATCGATAATGTAATCCAAAGTGTGAAAAAAATAAAAAATAAATCCTTATATTGCGTTTGGTGCGGAAATTATTGACAATAGAGCAAAGTAATGTACTACAGTTTTAAAGAGGACATCAATATCTACAAAAAAGTATGTAATACCATATGTCTAACTATTAGGGATCCGTATGAAAACTTCGATAATGTAACCCAACGTGTGAAAAAAATCCAAAAAAATCCTTATATCGCGTACTCTGCGGAAATTGTTGACGATAGAGCAAAGTGATGTACTACAGTTTTAAAGAGGACATCAAAATCTACAAAAAAAGTCTGCGATACTAAATGTTTTATTAGGGATCCTTATGAAAAATTCGATAATGTAATCCAAGGTGTAAAAAAATTACCTATAATATCATTATTACATCCGTGCGACGCCGGGGCGGACTGCTAGTACGCAATAAAATTAAAGGAAAACTCTGGAAAACTCTGGATAAGACTAGACTGGCTTTTATACCTACATAACTTATACTTACAAGTTTACAAGAAGAAATAGTCGAACGATTAACTTTATTCTACTCGAACATTACACAAATTGAATAAACAAATTAACAAATTAAATAAACTAAAATATTAATTTCGCTCAAAATTTGATCAAAATATAATGCATTGGACTAAGAGTGGCGGTGATACCCCGCACACGTCGCTAGATGGCGCTGACTGTATTTTAAACGCGCTTACGATTTGTTTTTATAATAAAAAAACTACTCATAAAAAGAAAAAAAACTGTGTCAAATAAGAAAATCTAATAAAATAAATCAATAAGCCCACGTTTCTACAAAAAGAAGTGAAATCCCATCAAAAACATTCTGTAAAAAACTAGCCAAGTCTCGATGGAGCTGCTTGTTTATCTCTAAAAAGTAATGAAATCTAGACAAAGTCGTGTCAAGTCTGAGGTTCTTTACTGCGATTTCTTTATTATTATAGAATGTTATGTGACTTGGCCGTTGAAGAGTACACAAGGGTATAAAACCAGGTGCTCCATGACACCATTGCACCAATCTGTCGCCAGAACCGCTACCCATTAACGATGGAAAATTGCCACTTAGAAAACGTTGATTCAATAACCAGTCAATTGTAGGCTTGATAAAGCTGCGTATTTCAATAATACTTATGTAAAGGCGAGCCTGAAACAAACAGTATAAAAAATACGTCTATTTTATGTTAGATCGGTGGTCGATTTGACGCTCCAAAAAGAAGACAGCAGAAGTCAGCATTGTCAATGCTGAATGCATGTGTTGCACGATCAACAACAGCCTAAAATAAGACACTAGCGTCCAATTACCAATACCTGTATTGGCTATTATCTCGCTTAACAAACATAGGTAGTTACAACAGATATAACATTACGTGTAAACAAAATTGACTTGTACCCACTAACGTATAAAGAATGTTCAACGGCCAAGTCACACAACATTCTATAATAATAAAGAAATTGCAGTAAAGAACCTCAGACTTGACACGACTTTGTCTAGATTTCATTACTTTTTAGAGATAAACAAGCAGCTCCATCGAGACTTGGCTAGTTTTTTACAGAATGTTTTTGGTGGGATATACTTATAAAAATAGGAGATGTGGCTTGTTCAGAAGTATTCAGCGACTGGCAGCCTCCTAATATACAGTTTTTTTTTTTTCGGAGAGGCTACGTAAGCTGGAACGGATACTTCAATAACTTGAAAGTAAATAACAAGTGTGTTTTAGGGTTTCGTAGTCTACAAGAAACCCTTATAGTTTCGCCATGTCCGTCCGTCCGTCCGCAGCTTAGCTCAGAGAGTTTAAGTGCTAGAAAGTTGTAATTTGGCATTTACATACATATTAGTAATGTTAACAAAGTCGTAGAAAAAAATCTAGAAAATATTTTTTTTAGGTTACCTCCCCCCCTACACCTGAAGTGGGGATGTTATTTTATTTTTCTCGCATACCCTATAGTGTGGGGTGTCGTTAGATAGGTCTTTAAAAAACATTATGCGTATGAGAAGACAACTTTTTGATTAAGGGATTCGTTTGTGAAATATTAAAAAGCGTTAAAGTGCAAAATTTTCAGTCAGAGTCAGGTGTGTGTGGGGAAACGATAAAAAAAATTAAAAAATAATTTTGGAGGTGTGAAAAAATTCACGGTAGTAGTACATATTACGAATTTAAAAGGTAAACTATCTGTAGGCTTTACAAGTTTACGAGTAATCATCGACCAACTAAGAAAATGTATTTTCTAAGTTGCACGACGATTACTCGTAAACTAGATTCTTTTTAGTGAAAATATCGTAGAAAATTACTTATACTTATAACGTTGTTAGCTGTGTAAACTACGAAACCCTACATTGCGCGTGACTCGACATGCACTTGGCCAGTTTTTTTTTTGTACAAAATTTGTCATATTTTCTACACTACTAATTATTATAAAGAGGTAAAGTTTATATTTTATTTAGCTCATAATTTTCAGTCTGATGTAGCCTTGTGGGAAGGTGGTAGCAACCCCGTCATTTATACAGTCTAAAAGTTATCGGTTCAAATTCCGGTTGTGATTTTTTTCTTTAGAATTAACCTCGTAAGTAATGAAAAGATTTGTAATGGTTGTGTTATGATTTTTTATCTTGTTTTTAGGATTCCGTTTACGCAAGCCCACTGGTAATTGTAATTGAAGCTTCAATGGTTAAATTCTCATAGTGTAACTGTCAAAAGACTATGGGATATTTAAAGCCGATTACGATTATCAGTGAGCTTACGTAATAGGGCTGCGGGTATGTGACTGTGTTCCTATTATTTATTAATAAAAATATTTTAATATTTTAGCATGCTTTCGCATAAACCGGCTGAGTTATATGGCGCTCCGTGCGACGGCTTGGTACTCGTACTATAATATTGTAAATCGGAAACTAATGACGATCACGATCAAAAAATATGTCCGAAATTCGGAAAATCTGATTTGAAATGTTTACTTTCGGTTTTCATAAACTAAAAAACAAAAACGAATTCGACTTATTAATTAAAAAGAGAGCATCATTTTACTGTTCAAAACTAGTTTTTGTTTATTTAATAATAAATTCACTGATGCCAAAATCAACGGTATAAAATTACTAAATAAAATTCGGCTATTAGACATCACACGAAAAAAAATGTGTGTATAATGTATGTCTACTAGAAATGTAATTGACCGGAATATAAACAAAATCCACGACCTCACTTTTTTGCTTGTCAGCTTCACGTGGATTGGCCCATGTGTTCAACATTAATTAAATGATAAATAAATATGCTCATGTTATGCCTGGAAAAGGAATTATATTATTTTACGTTTGAGAATTATTTACCCTACATTTCTCATGTAAGTTGACTGTAATGTCTTTTTTTTTTTTTTTTTAATAATTTTATTGAAACCTAAGAGAAACGGGACCAATACGAAACCATCCGCAATACCGCAAAAAGCGTTGCTCATGTCTTGAGGCAGTTACATTTTAACGTGGAAGTTACAAGTGACGTCGCAAAGACGCACTTAACAAGTTTTGGAAGGAGAATGTTTACTAACCTCTTTCTTGTTTCTCGTTATGTGTGCTTCAGTCAAGACAGTAAAGACATACATGTAGTAGTCTTCAAACGAAAAAAATGATTTGGATGTACAAGCGATCAAGTATCCTCAGTTAAATACAGGGTCGTCATTTGTTTTTAGGATTTTAAAGGTACCGTCCGTTTAATTTATTCAGTCCCTACTTTAGGGCCCTTCCGTCTTAAGTTATTAACTACGTAATTAGCTGGCCTTTAACAACATCTTATAGTATACCGTATTTATGCAGTCGGAAAACTGGACCGAAATTGCAAAATATTTTAGTTTTTCCTTAATTTATACACTAAACACTAATTGTATTCCAAATTTGAAGCTTCTATGTCTGCTAGAAGTGCCTTAAAGTTTTGATGATCGGTCAGTCAGTCTGTCAGTGACAAAATTAAAGACTTTGTCTAGTTATCATTCTTAAACTACTGGTTCAAATTAAATGAGATTTAAAATGTACCGTGTTTATACAAGGCTAGTTTGGTTACTGAATACGCAAGCTTCTAGTTTTATCCCCAACGAAGTTATAGGGGGTCGAAAATGGCCTGAACTGCTTCGAGAAAAGGATGTTATTACGACCGTGCCACTTTTTTTTGCTCGACTTGGCGGGGGCACTGCCGTGCTCCCAGATATTAGTCTTTTACCAATTTATTTATTTTATTCTAACTAAAACAAAAGTTATTTTACAGTATTCCTGGGAATAACAGATTATGGGTTTTTATTATTTTTCTAGAGCGTAAGTGGTTAGTATTGAAAAACATTTATTCCACATTATAGAGCACATTTCCTAAAACATACGAATGGCAAACGAATGCCAATAAAACATGAGCTTCTATATAATGTTCACACAAATTCATACAATAAGACTTTTAACAATTTTCCTGCAATAAAAAAAACATGGACGTCTGCAACTCGGACAATGACTATGGGCAGCCGACGTTACGACAACAGGATAAACTATCGATGAGTTTGCGTTAAAGTATCAGAGGAAGTTCCCTTTCATGTGCAACTTCAAGGACTAGCAGCTATTTCAGGCATTATCGATTCAGCGATGTTATAGTCTTGCCTGTTTTACCAACCAAATTTTTTTGAGATCTAGTCATATAGACGAATTCATGGAAGTAGTCTTATAAGTGTTTATTCAATTATTTTAGTACGGAACAATAAAAATCTATTTCAACTAAACAATTACTTACTATAAACGTGTTTCAATAAAGATTTACAAAAAGCAATCTGGTCAAAAGGGGTGAAGTTCGCATTCGCCCACAAACAGTGAGGGTGATCTGTGTTGCCAAGTGCCAGTTAAATGAGTATGTTCCCTAAAACCTTTGATGTACACGTAATTAAAAATCGAATCCGCGCATGCAACGAACATTTAATGAATCTGGATTAATTGGAAATGCATTCGCTTTGTTAAATTAACCCTCATTTGTTTGAAGGACAGAGAAGTGTTGTGCGTTATAGAGAGGACTACACTTTGTCGAGCTTAATGTTGCTGTGGTTGGGAATATTAATCGAAACTAAAATATATAATAATTATTGACTATCGAATTATAATATGTGCGGTGTGAAACTCCTTGTTTTTGAGTCTGTCTTAAAGCTATAACATACAAAGGCAAGACTGATCCTATAAGGGTTCTATCTCTTTTTCCATTTTCAAATACGAAACCCTAAAAGTTAAACAATGTTCGAGCAACACCAAACTACAAGTCAAATTCATCGAAGTCAACATAATAACCAACCTATCTATAGGTACTTTGTGGAGGTCCTCGTACTCGTATGTTACAGAGCTCTTTAATTGAAATGCTAAATGTACTCGTAGCAAAAGGAAATGCTCATAACGATAATAGGAAGTAGAAGCAATTGGTAATTAAAAATCGCCAACTCCTAACAGGCCCGCTATTGTTTCTAACTCGTTACAATTACAAGTTTCAGGACGGATTCTAAATTAACGAATGTCGTTAAAAGTCAAGTAAAGTTTTTTATATTTACCTATTTATTTGTGTGATCTCGGGACGTTTACCTTATTTTAGGGAACTTTAAAGTCCCCGAATAGGTCGAAAGTTCTTTTTAATTTTTCAAAGTTTCTACGCGCTCCGATTATACACTTACACGAGTAATACAATGGTTGGTAGTGCAAAAAAAAAACAATATTAACCATTAAATGGCCATGCCACAAACGGGTATTATTTAAATCTGCTAACTATTTTAGGATGTTCGTTCGTTGTTTTGTACACGATCACCCTGTGGTCAGTGATCGATATCTGATTGGATTCTCTGAAAATGGCTTTGTGCTCAATGCATTTAATTCATACTCTCTAGTTAATGGCAAAGGACTGGTAACTCAAGAGATTACCAGTCAAGTATCCGATGATAATGTTTAGTATGCGACCAGCATGTCACCTGACATGCTAGTTCGATGATGGAGCTCGAAGGAACAACACATTTTTTATAAAAAAATCCTTGCTGAAATTTGAGGAAGTTTCTACGATATACGAGAACACCCACCCACAAAATTGTTCACTGTCTGATGATAATTCGAATACAACGAATCTTCTTTCTGGCTCTTCTACACACTGACCATAAATTATTCATTAGGTATAGGTACTTACTTGTTTCAGTAATTTCATTTATGAGTTCTAGGAGAGTAGAAAAACCTAAAGTCCTTGAAGGAATAAGGACTAACAAGTTGTGATGTGGTTGGTCATAGAAGTAACTTATTAAAATTCTAAAAAAGTTCTAAGTTATATTTTAAATCGAATTGAAAACAATTTGAATTGAAACGTAGTCGGATCTAAAAACCCATTCATCATGCTAGTCGTGTGAATTTTTGGCTAACACACATTATGTGGCTTTGGCTTATTGTTAGCCTATGCCAACTCTTAGCGTCTGCACATTAAAACTGGAGATATTACGAGTATTATATTATGACTGTCGACAGCACGACGAGGGTGGGTAAAGTGAACAGAACGGCTCCTTAACAGCAATCCTGTTACCTTGTTGGCAAAGTGATGTCGAAATGCTTGTTTATTTTGCATCATGAGAGAATTACACTTATATTTTTATGCATGTGTTAATTACTTAAACTTTTTTAAACCCTTTAGCAATAGGTACAGTCAACACTACGCGTTTAGTTTTTGTCATTTAGAAATTAATGAATAACAGACAAATAAAGAACATGTTGGTCAAGACTACTTTTGACTAAAATCTGCAGTCAAAAGTATCGACTGAGAGCACCCCGACTCGACTCTACGTGGTCCGACTCGATCCTAGCCCCTCGGATCTTTATAATAAAATATTACTATTGATAATTCATGTATATTATATTGTTTCTTAAATTATAATGCATATAAACGATTGGACAAACACTTGTTCAACACTCCCAAACAAAAGTATTTTTAAATTACACTCTTAGTCTGAAAAACACTATTAACCAATATAGGGTGAAAGACCCGGTTGTGGTGCCTACCCCGGTTTTGGTCATTTTCATTTTTTGCAGTCAATAACTAAGCGTTGCAAACAAACTTGTTTCAAATCTACAGTTAATACAAATCTTTGTCTATGTTTCGTTTTGATTAGTGACAGTTGTGTTCTAGACTAAATCTTTCCCGTTTTGTCTGTTTAAACATGAATAATTAATAAATAAATATCGCCTGTTACAAAATCTTTGCTTAACCTAAGATATAGATATTCTATGTGGTTTAAAAATCTTCGTTTTAATCATTTTTTACACGCTTTACATTAGCTTCACCTGTATGTATGTATGTATGTATGTAACCGACTCCTTTGAGCTCGATTTTGTCCTACTTTGAACGATCAGATTTAATTCAAACTTTGCGCACCTGTCAAAGATCGATGCAATAATTTGATATTAGTTTCCCAATATCCTTAATAGGACCGCCAGGATAAATTCTTTTGTAGATCCTGTTGCAGCGCCTACTGAAATTCTACTTGCAATGCCTACTGAAATTCTACTAGCAAAGCCTACTTAATATTAACTTGACAATTAAATATACCTGGTATGGCTAATTACGTAATTACTATCTAGCTACGTCATTACTTTCACCGCCCTTGCCATTGAACGAAATCAATTACTTGAAAGTGATTTATGAGTTTGGCATAGACTAAAAAATGAAAAATAAATTATAGTTTAAAAAAACACGCCTCTGTTGCTAATCGAACTAAAAACTAGAAAATAATTTGCGATGACAGAGTTTAATATAACTGTAGTAGAAGAAGAAACAATCAATCATAATGAATCACCTCAAAACAAAATTATAATAAAATTTAAGTTATTAACACAATAATTCAATTCAGAGTAAAAAGCGTGGGGTGCTTGATATTTTTAAATATTACAATCATTTTATTGGTAACTATCTATGAGAGGATAGTTATGAACCGCAGTAAAATGCACCCCACGCTTTTTACTCTGAATTGAATTATTGTGTTAATAACTTAAATTTTATTATAATTTTGTTTTGAGGTGATTCATTATGATTGATTGTTTCTTCTTCTACTACAGTTATATTAAACTCTGTCATCGAAAATTATTTTCTAGTTTTTAGTTCGATTAGCAACAAAAGCGTGTTTTTAGTTTTTTTAAACTATAATTTTCATTACTCTTAACTAACCGTTTATTTTAAAATGTTGTTAAAAGGCCCACAACTAGTGCTCTCACCCTATTTCAGTCTAACTAAACTAATTTGGACTGATTTTCACAATCAGAATAGTTTTGACCGGTTGCGAGTTTTGAATGTAACATAATACTACTAAGTTCTAACTATATTAGGATTCCCTATCAGAAACTAAAAGAAGTATAGTGCCACAACACCCAGACCTGAAACAAATATCTGCAGATCATGCAAACATTGGTCCAGCTGCGGGGATCGAACCCGTCCAGCGTCTCAGTCGGGAACTCGTGCACCACACACAATCGACTTTTGATACTTTGTTAATTTATACTGTACTTTGATGTTGACTGTACCAGATGAAAATGTGTACTTTGTAGAGCTTCTCCTGCATGGTGGCACAGAATAAACAGCAGGTGGTCCTTACGCAATTGTTGTGTTAATTAGTTTATTGTAGGTGCGATCCATAGCGACCGGTGAAGCCGCCGCGCTGCTCATAAATTCGATTTCGGGTTACTAAGGTGCCAATTTACAAATCGAAAATGATCACTTTATACTTACATATTTGAGGAGTGTTTAATTGGATCATTTTTGAACAGAGACCACATATCTTAATCCTATCCTAATCCTTATATCCAAATAATATTATAAATGCAAAAGTTTGTGAGGATATTTGTATTTTTGTGCGGAAAAAACGGTATAAGATAAAACTTGCTGTAGAATATTGTTGATGTAGATATAATGCCCGAATATGAAACAGAACTATTTATAATTTAAAAAAATAAACAAAATTATTATTTGAAAAAAGCAAATGGGATTATTTGGTTGTAGTGTACAAAAAAAATTTACATCACTTTTGGCGACTGCATGATACGCAAAATACGCATTCTACAAAATATGTATGAATCATTTTAAAATCTGATACTGCTTTTTTCTATGCGATTAGGCAGGACGTCTGTTGCGGGTCGGCTAGTAAACACTAAAACAAAGAGGATGACATATTATTTTATATTTAAATTTGCTTGTGCTGCGCCATAGAAAAAAAAATCGGCCAAGTGCGTGTCGGGTCACGCGCAATGTAGGGTTTCGTAGTTGACACAGCTAACAACGTTATAATAATGTAATTTTCAGTGGTATTTGTACTAAAATGATTTTATAAGTTGGTCGACTATTACTCGTAAACTTGTAAAGCCTACTCAGTTGTGAATATTTTCATACAACACGATACGACGACGGTAAACGGAAACGGCCCTAAAAAAATTAACACTTTAAAGTTTAATATTTCATAAACATCGTTATCAAAATGTTATTTTCAAGACCTATCCAACGACAACCTACACTATGGAGTACGAGTAAAAAAACATCCCCACTTTACATGTAGGGGAGGTACCATTAAAAAAAAATGTTCTTTTTTTATTATTATTCTATCACTACTATTACAGCTTTCTAGCATTAAGGGTCTCTGAGCTAAGTTGCGAACAGACGGCGGCGCGCGACACGGACGGACGCACATAGCGAAACTTTAAGAGTTTCTTGTACACTACGAAACCCTAAAAACTATTTCAAATATGATTATATCATAGTCTTTTTAGGGTTCCGTACCCAAAGGGTAAAATCGGAACCCTATTACTAAGACTTCGCTGTCCGTCTGTCTGTCCGTCTGTCCGTCTGTCCGTCTGTCTGTCTGTCACAGGGCTGTATCTCATGAACCATGATAGCTAGACAGTTGAAATTTTCACAGATTATGTATTTCTATTGCTGCTCGAACAACAAATACTAAAAACAGAATAAAATAAATATTTAAGGGGGGCTCCCATACAACAAACTTGATTTTTGCATTCCAGCGCCATCTAGTTTCATTTGATATTACTACGTATTATAGGTACTTTTCGCGGTCTCATGCGAAAAGGGTTCGGGGTTTGAGAGGTAAGATGAAAGAGGTTTGCGATTCCGCTGGCAGGTGGCGCTATTTTACCACTATCGGTAAAGTAAGTCGGTAAATAGGTGGTACCTACTTCACATGATCGAATAAAAAGTTTGAAATTTAATTAATGTATTTAGGTAAATAGTTACCTAGGTAGATATTATTAATTTCCAATTAATTTCGAGTTCGAATCCTGGCCGTGCATCAATGGATATTTCTGTTCGAAAAATGTACCTATATGCGCGTTACACGTGTTTATAACAGTGAAGGAAAACATCGTGAGGAAACCTGTTAGTATTCTTGAAAGCGGCGACGGGATTGCAACCTGTCACGTGTGGAATGCTAACTACGTAGTTAGGTAAATAGGTAGGTTACGAGATATTATGAATTATTTTTTATGTTTCTAGGGTTCCGTATCTAAAGGGTAAAAAACGGGACTACTAAGACACCGCTGTCCGTCTGTCTGTTACCAGGCTGTATCTCGTGAACCGTGATAGCTAGACAGTTGAAATTTTCACAGATGATGTATTTCTCTAAAATCAGCATAAAATAAATATTTAAGTGAGACTCCCGTACAACAAACGTGATTTTTTTGCCGTTTTGATAATAGTACGGAACCCTTCGTGCGCGAGTCCGACTCGCACTTGGCCGGTTTTTTTTATATATCCTAGGTACATAATTATAATTGTAATTGAATTAGGCAAAGAATAATGATTTCCCAGAGTATCAAAGCAAAGATGCAAAATTTTGTTCGAGGACAATCTTGAAACGAATAAAAAAAAAAAAAAAAAACATTATTCAAAAAACTAAAAACAATCTTCAATATAAAAAAGATACCTAATCATTAGGCATATTTGGTCCAAGCTAAACGAAGCCAACACCTAAGAAACTGAATTTTAAAAGTATAAATTTTATATTAGTTAAATAAGATTGAGTTTTTTGCGGTTCCTTCGGAGCTTCCGCTGGTGGCATTTAAGTCCACTTTTATAGTTATTTTCGAGATTTTGTGCTGTTAAAGAGTCGGCGTTATTTTACTTTATAGGACTGTTTATTAAGGAACTTTTCAATCTACTCTTTAATTTTTCTCTATTTGCATACAATTTGATTACAATATTTATTTAGCTTTGGGTATTATTTGAAAGGTGTACAGAATTTTTCGAGTGACTTACTCTTTTAATAATAAATAACTATTATAATTATGTAACTTGTAACGTGTAAATTCAATTAGTAAAATACTAATATATTTTACTAATTGAATTCCTGATTTTCTTGTTAAAAACGTCTTCTCTGGAGGCCTAAGAGCTTGTTTACACGAGAGTCGCCGTCGATCGGCGCCGGCGGCGGCTTTGCGTCGCGACAGCGCGTCTTTTCGCCCTGAGCATAGCACATTTGTGAGAATGTACCTACTTAGTCGAACCTTTTAAAACTTTTGTTATCTTTTATTTTGTTTAGGTGCTAGAAAAATAGCTTCGGATTATTCATTCGTATTTACTGTGCGGATCTCACATCGTACAAATTAGGAGCGTTCGCCGTCATTCTTGTGAGTTGTGACATTTCAACAACGTCTATTCCCTATAAGTAGTTATGATTATACGTATGTGTATTTACATATGTGTATGACCCGTTTTATGTAATAAGATAAAGTTTAGGATTAAGTAATTTTATCAGAACGTTTAAAGAATAATTTCCGACCTTGAAACAATTTTGCGGCGAATAGGTACATAATCAAGTTACAACTACAAAGGAGGTCAGACGAAACCAGACAAAATCTAATCCCATTAGAAGTTACGTGACGTCATTGCATTCTACTATTCGTTCACAATAAATACTAACCCCCGATTGCGTCAACCAGGTATAGATAGGCATAGATGCTCCAACGATCTTAGTAAGTACAAATACTTATTCAATACAGAAATAGAATTTAATACAGAATGCGGAATTTCTTAAGGTAATAATAAGGCTGTACGCACATTGACTACTATCGGTTGTGTAACTGGTAGTTCGCGCGATTATGCGACAATGAGCGATCATCCTAACATTCAACTGCTTAGGTTTAAAAGTTGTCCCTTCATAGACGAAGAAAAAGTAATTCGTAAGATATTTAGTCAGAGATACAAGTTCACAAAAATTGGGTAATATCAAAATGCCTAATCATTTTAATAATTTTAATAATCAATACTATTTGAATAATCATTTTAATTATTCACCAAAAGTCACCTAAAATATCAATCAGCAGCACAAGGTTGATTCTAGCACTAAATTATGTTTTTTGTGAAATCGTGAAGAACATTGCTTTTTCAATATTTGGTAGTTAGGTGGTTATATTTATTAAAAATTTCATGAAGAAATAAGGGTTTTTTTACTGATTCGAATAAAAGTTCTGTCATTCGTGTTGAACTAGACCTGCAATTGCAATTAACTGTCTTATTTCAAATACATATTTACGATAAAAATGTATCTATGTTTCGATTGTTTATTGGCTTGCTTAATGGGTGATGTTATCAATCGGGCGAGTGTGATGAGTCTGCCGATTACCCCTGAGACAAGTCGATTTCAAGGATATTTTCGATATTGTATTACTTTATTGTAAGAACGAAAAAGATAAAAGTTTATAGAGTCCTAGAGACTAAGGGCCAATATCTAACATAAATCTGTGATATTATTTACAAATTACCTTTGCTGCAATGCGACTATAAAATAAACCTACTAAGTACCTATATAAGTAGAGGACAACCTCACGCAAATGGTAAATGTCCAAAGCATCCAATCATAGAAGGTAGGCTTTTCTGCAGACGATGCTCAACAACGTAACTTGTGACGTCTCTAGGTTATGAAAGCTGACCTTTATTGAATAAAGGGAAGAGGCTACTATCAAATATAAAGGATCCGTTCACTAGGATCCACTATTAAGTTCCACATAAGGATTTTCGTACTATTACGCTTCAGAACTTATCCATAGGGTCCAAACAAGAAAAATACCAATTACTCTTGTTACTGAGAAAATAGTAGACACGCTCGCTGTGTTATAATGGGATGTAATGATAATAAAATAACAGCCTGCAAATAGTGTCGTGTTTGTTTGCCTGCTTCACCGATATGCATGTGAAGATAGAAGAAGGTGTGGGGGGGGGGGGTCTGGGTGCAAGGCCGAGGCACTTCCGCGTCGCGAGATGATAACAAATCATTAATAAATATTAATGGCGTTTTACAAAGCGCCATATAACTAAGCTAGGCCTAAACTAAGCCAACCGAATCAGACTACTAATCTATAATACAAAAACCGGCCAAGTGCGAGTCGGACTCGCGCACGAAGGGTTCCGTACTATTATCAAAACGGCAAAAAAATCACGTTTGTTGTACGGGAGTCTCACTTAAATATTTATTTTATGCTGATTTTAGAGAAATACATCATCTGTGAAAATTTCAACTGTCTAGCTATCACGGTTCACGAGATACAGCCTGGTAACAGACAGACGGACAGCGGTGTCTTAGTAGTCCCGTTTTTTACCCTTTAGATACGGAACCCTAGAAACATAAAAAATAATTCATAATATCTCGTAACCTACCTATTTACCTAACTACGTAGTTAGCATTCCACACGTGACAGGTTGCAATCCCGTCGCCGCTTTCAAGAATACTAACAGGTTTCCTCACGATGTTTTCCTTCACTGTTATAAACACGTGTAACGCGCATATAGGTACATTTTTCGAACAGAAATATCCATTGATGCACGGCCAGGATTCGAACTCGAAATTAATTGGAAATTAATAATATCTACCTAGGTAACTATTTACCTAAATACATTAATTAAATTTCAAACTTTTTATTCGATCATGTGAAGTAGGTACCACCTATTTACCGACTTACTTTACCGATAGTGGTAAAATAGCGCCACCTGCCAGCGGAATCGCAAACCTCTTTCATCTTACCTCTCAAACCCCGAGCGGTCGCATGAGACCGCGAAAAGTACCTATAATACGTAGTAACATCAAATGAAACTAGATGGCGCTGGAATGCAAAAATCAAGTTTGTTGTATGGGAGCCCCCCTTAAATATTTATTTTATTCTGTTTTTAGTATTTGTTGTTCGAGCAGCAATAGAAATACATAATCTGTGAAAATTTCAACTGTCTAGCTATCATGGTTCATGAGATACAGCCCTGTGACAGACAGACGGACAGACGGACAGCGAAGTCTTAGTAATAGGGTTCCGATTTTACCCTTTGGGTACGGAACCCTAAAAATGAATACAACGTCTCGTCCAGCAAGTACCTCCGGTCGACCTCTGAGTGTTAAACCTCGGCGCAGACACTAATTCATTTATTAATATCCGGAAGGCGCGGAGGCTGCGACACTTGATACAGGCAGCCACAGGCAACAAGTGTCACTTTCAGCTTATCCATTATGTTTATTCTATTTTTCTGCGTAAATTGACACCGGGCGAGCGCAGGGTAGGTAAGTGAGCCTTTAGTAATTATTGCGCTTTCATGCCAATTACATAAATTAAAACTAAAAGTTTGGTGCAGGTGGGTATTAATCTCGTAAACATTACGTTCGATGTAGCATCATCATATCGTCTCTGGCCGATAATTAGAATACTCCTGAAGGGACGCCTGTCCGTCCGTCCGTCTGCCCCCGCTGTTCGAATTTATTATTGTGAGCGCAGTGATTGCGTTGTCACGGACACTGCTGATTTACCCCTCACCTGTGAACATCATTCAAGATATCGCTTGCTATAAATATGTGGCTAATTGGATCGGAAAGATTAATTTTCTGTTAATGGTTAAAATGAAAGGACATTTATCATTTATGCAATTGGATAGAATGTTGTTCGTCGGATATGTCATCCGAGGTGGAATTTTAATAATAGTCTTACGTAGCTATTACCACAATTTACGTTAATTTAAATGACGTCAATTATTTAAAACTAGCTGCCCACCCAATAGAAAAAAAGAACTTCTGAACAAGCCACGTCACCTATTTTTATAAATATATTACTTCAGGTTCCTATTAGCTAGATTTTTACTAAGCTAGCAGAAACTTTTCACGATAACGATATTTTTTCAAAATGATACATTTTCGAATTTATCATCGAAATACTTTGATACATACTATAATAAATAAATAAATAAATATTGGTGGACATTTTACACATCGCCATCTAGCCCCAAACTAAGCAAAGCTTGTACTATGGGAACTAGATAACTGATAGAATACTTAAATACTTTTTTTTGTAAATAAATACTTAAGATACATAATAACACCCAGACACAGAACAAACATCTATGTTCATCACACAAATATTTGCTCTGGGTGGGGATCGAACCCACAACCTACAGCGCTGAAGGCAGAGTTACTACCAACTGAGCTGTGAGGCTGTCAGAATTAAGATCAACTTGTGATTTATTGTTAAAGATAGGTAATATGTAGATCTAGATTCTCACTAAAATAGTTTTTTGATAAGAAATTATATTTAATTTAAATCATTAATTTATTCGAAAAGCAAAGGCGGACCGCGCGCCGCCTATGAATAAGTACCGCTGTCCGCTGTGACCATTGTCAACGTCAGACGTGTGTTTGACGTCATTGCAGCGGTCGGTAGCAAGAGTTATTTATTGAAGTGCCTGAAGATGGTAATAACTCTAAAAAAATTATTGAAAATGAGAAAATGGTTATGAGGGGTGGGTAAAGTTACCTATAGTAAAGCCTATTACCTGCCTACGTAGGTACCAACAACGCGATCTCATAAAAACTGTCGATAATATTTACGATACGCATACGCCATCTAGAGCGTGCCGTTGTTAACTCTCTTATCTGCCGCGGTTTTTAGGCCCTCACAACGCCGACAAAATAATCCGACATGGTGCTTATCATTTTTTCGATAATCCTTTTCTTAAATCAAATGAAATCTATAGACTAACGCTGATACAATAAATATTGTCAGAATTTGCAATACCTACGAAATGCAGCTCGCTACCGGTACGTGACTCAAGTTATATCATCGAGCGCGCTTATCGAACGATTGCTCATAAACATTGAACATACAAGTATACCACACTTTAATAATATATTTTTCTTCTTTGTAACCATTCACAAAGAAGAAAAATATATTATAATCTTGTGTATTGTCCAATGCAACGTTGTCTAGAGACTAGCTACATCGCCGATGTTTATCCAACACAAGCATTTTTCTCATTGGAAGATACTTTTAGAATTGTTATATAATTCATTTTGTTTTGTGCTCTCCTGCAATTGACATATACATATGTATCAGTCTTTGTAATCGTTCCTACCTACATGCTGTAATGCATTATAAATAAATTAAGACTACTAATTGTAATGGATTAACTTGGAAGGAAGACAGGAACAAATTGTTTCTACTAAGAAAGAGTTAAAAAGTGCCTTCCGATTTAGGTATAATAATTAGAAGCAAATAATTTATTGCTGTTAAACAGTCAACCAATTTTGAATTAAAATCGATATAATTATATCGAACTATCATCTTTAATTAAACTATAAACAAAGCGAATGATAAAGTCCGTGAAGTAATCAGTCCGTAACGACAAATTGACACATTAATAATATCAACTCGTACAACAAGCCTGCACTTAGACACGCGAACCAGCCAGAGACACGAGGAAGCAACGAATATAATATATTCTTTTATTTTATGTAAGCATTGAAATTCATTCATTTTCGACTTTAAATGTTTTTCGTCAAGTTTTCATGGCGAGTTTTTAGTTTTTGAGATCCCACAAAATAACAAAAAGGTTTATAAATCGTATTCATATTGCGTTGCGTGTTTGTATGTCCGATACGAGTAAGTTTACACTCGCACAAAACATTTTATTTTTATGAAATCTTGTATTGTAATTGTAAGACCCTCTTTGTGGAATTGAAACGTAAACGGCTTTACTCGTAATTACTATCGTCATGCTCGTAATAAACTAAATATTATGCGTCACATAATACCCTAAAACAAAACAGGCACAATATATAATATAAAGTAATAAAATCTAGCACTAGCGCTAAGAATATTCGAAGTAAATGTAAAAAGTCTTTATTTGCACGAAGTACATCACTATCACTACATAGTATAAAGCAAAGTCGCTTTCCGCTTTCCGCGTCTGTATGTATGTATGTATGTTTGCTTATATCTTTAAAACTACACAACGGATTTTGATGCGGTTTTTTTTAATAGATAGAGTGATTCAGGAGGAAGGTTTATATGTATAATAACATGCTACCCGTGCGAAGCCGGGGCGGGTCGCTAGTATAATATAAGATACTTGTAACAACATATCATTTTATTCAATGTTTGTTAATAATTCAGATTCACACACTTTCGTCTTTCTGGCATATTTTAACACAATTTCAGTAGTTCTGATGATGTCAAGCATTCCAAGAATCGGCAAGAATGATTTACCAGCGTTCTAGAACATAGATCATTTGGAATGAGACATGTAAATATTCCTGTAACATGAGCCAGTGAAAAGCAATTCATTTGAATACGATGCATACCTACGAAGACCCAGTGCTAGTGTTTGTTTCAAATGATAATTTACTAAAATGAAAAAAGCCGTGTTGGCCGAGGAGTGGGAGGTACCTCGACTTTCATTTCGAAGTTCGTGAGCTCGAATCCCGGCTTGCATCAATGGATGTTCGAAAAATTTATCAAAAAAAACGTGCTCAAAACGGTGAAGGAAAACATCGTGAGGAAATCAGTTAGTATTCTTATAAGCGGCGATGGGCTAGCAGCCTGTCACGTATGGAATGCTAACTACTGCAAAATGTGGGCATGTGTCAAATATAATGTTTGGACGTGCCCCTGACTACCCCCTCTAGACATTTTCAAAGGATGTCTACAGTACTTGGTGAATACAGTCGGAATCCTGTTTTTTTTTAGAAATAAACATTTTTCATGTTCCGTAGTATTTTGCAAACTTCATAACTACTCTTGTAAAGTTTAAAAATACGTAGATCTGTATCAAAAGAAATATTTATTGTTAAGTATTATAAGGTTTTCAAGGCGTCAAGATAGATTATGTAGTTTTCATTTCTGGAGATTCATTTACTCTACTTAAAATTTTAATCATCTTTTTTGTTAAATCACATTATAATACAAGGTGTCTCAAAAGTAAGTTCACATTTGCTTATCTTATTACGCGAAAGCAACTATTCTGAGGGGCGCGGGGGGTATGTCAGTCGGTAGTCTGGCTCTTGGGAATTTAGTCGCTATGGAGCGTTTCTCTGCGTGTGCGTATACGTATGTACGTGCGTTGTGCGTACGTGAGTTTTACAAAAACGGTAATTCGGCGACTGTAGCGCGTAGAAAATTCTGCAGTATTCGACATATTCGTCACTTAACTGATGCGCCTAGCACTCGACTCATTGCATAATGGGTTGAGAAGTTTGAAGAGACTGGGTCAACTCTGGAGAAACCAAAATCTGGGCGGCCAAGAACATCAAGAACAGCCGAAAACGTGGACAGTGTTACTCAGTCTATTCGAGATGATCCAAACCTCTCGATTCGGAAGCGTGCTGTTGCTTTAAATGTGCACAGATCTTCATTATGCCGCATTTTACACAAAGATTTAAAGCTGCACCCGTACAAAATTCAGTTGGTGCAAGAACTGAAGCCTCAAGATGCTGGTCAGAGGCTTGACTTTGTAAATCAGATGATTGAGCGCTTTCCAACGTTCACCAACATCTTGTTTTCCGATGAAGCCCATTTTCACCTGAATGGGCATGTAAACAAGCAAAATTGTCGTTACTGGAGTGCAACCAATCCAAAACAAAAACATCAGAAACCGCTACATTCACCCAAAGTCACCGTATGGGCAGCGATTTCGGCGCGAGGAATTATCGGCCCTTACTTTTTTGAAGATGGAAGGGGACGCACGCTCACAGTGAATTCAGAGCGTTATGTGGAGATGTTAGACGAGTTTTTCGTGCCCCAACTGCAAAACTTTCCTGGTTACAACCAAATAACATGGTTCCAGCAGGATGGAGCAATGTTTGCCCTGGGTGGGGATCGAACCCACAACCTACAGCGTAGAAGGCATTTTTACTGCAAACTAAGCTGTGAAGCCAGTCAAAACTAATGAGACAATCATGTTCCATAAAATCATATGGAATAATCTGTTAGAAAACCTATAAAATGAAATAAAAGATAATTTAGGAAAAGTTTGTCCATTTTTGAAAAATTAAGCACAATTTATTTAGTAGTATATTCCTCAGAGACTACTAAAACACTCGTCCCACGCAGTTATATCATAGAGATTATAGTTATATCATGTGATGTACCTAGATAATAATTGAGTACCTACTCGTCAATAACCTACAATTAAGTTTCTTATCCACCAAAGATATTGAGGATATAATAGATAACATAGCATTTCTTCTGAGAGTGGTTTATATTCATTATACGCACAATCAGGTTTATAAGCATATTCACAGTTGAAAAAAACAACGAAAAAACTTTTATAAAATTAAAATCATTATACTATGCAGATAATGATGCTGAATTGCATTTTGCCGTGTATAGTTTGACTCTACCTGCATCGCTTATGGATGTGTGGAAAGCGTGCCTTTTGGAAACAATAATCCATGTATTGCGAGCGATTGCGCCACTAGTGCATTCTGAAGCGTATTCTGTGGCGTGTTGCACAATCGCGATAATGTCGTCCTTGCACTTGAACCTACCCGACACCCGTGCTGTGTGCTGTGCTGACACGCCATCCAGTGCTACCGCCCGCGACAATCGCTCAGGCAACGCTCCCTGTGCGTTTCCTCTTTAATTTGACGATCGAATCAAAGTTTATCCAATAGCTGTAGGTACCATAAGTGAAATTATTAAAACGAAACAAGCGAGTTAAAATAAATTAAATGTACAAATGCTATATAGTTTCATTAGCATTTTGATTTTGTATTGTTTACACTCCACACGTACAACCCGGTCAGAATATCTGTGCACCTCGCTGGAATGCGGCGCCTCTCCCGCTCTCTCTCCCGCCTCGCCCGTACCTAGACCGCCGATATGACGTCACGAGGTCAGGTGCACAGATATTGTGACCGGGTTGTAGGTAAGGTACACGGCAACAAGATAACATAATCTACAAAAGTCTTAAATAGTCACCAAAGTTCACTCCTTACTGTATGTAAATACACCCCTGAAATCGTTATTTATTTATATTCGAGAACCGTATTGTTAGGATTCCGAAGCCCGATGACCCTTATAGTTTCATCCGCCATGTCCGTAGTCGAAGCCGTTTTACTCACCTGCTGTTCTATTCATTCATACTACTCGTATTACGTTATAATCTTTTTGATGCCAGCAAAACTAAGTAGGTATGTTAAAAAAAATATCTTCTACCTACAGGTACAAAGTGTTTGTTTTCTAATGTATATTCCCTTCCCATCGTATGGGATATCGTACATTGGATATAGGTCTTTCTATAATACTAGGAAGTCAATCAAGTAATATTAAAAAGGATCTATTTAATAAATAAAAAAACTTGAGAGGTGTCAAGGGACACCCGGATGGAACGAAGTTCTCACAAAATAACGTGGGACAAGGGAAGGGGAATCAACTTTGACTTCGACTTCGACCTCGACCTCGACCTCGATTTCGACTTCGACCTCGACCTCGACCTCGACCTCGACCTCGACCTCGACCTCGACCTCGACCTCGACCTCCACCTCGACCTCCACCTCGACCTCGACCTCGACCTCGACCTCCACCTCCACCTCGACCTCGACACAATTAATAGATAATATATTAATAGATATACTATAGCAAAAAAGTGTCGTGACAACTTTTCGTGACAACTTTTCGTGACAACTTTTCGTAAGAATTTTTTCCGTCTACCCTTTCACAACGCGCGATAAGGAACTTCGTTCCAATAAAAATAAATAGGATCACGACTGTAATCCCCTAGTACGGTAGACATCCTCTCAGATCTCCAGACGCTTAGATCCTTTGAAGATGTCTAGTGGGGGTAGTCAGAGGCACGTCCAAACATTATATTTGGCACATGCCCACATTTTGCAGTAGTTAGCATTCCATACGTGACAGGTTGCAAGCCCATCGCCGCTTATAAGAACACTAAATAAACTATAATATATAAAAAAAAAATATATCATAATTTGGTGGTCATAAGACGTGTACATTTAAAGTGGTACTAATACATACTCGTAGCAAATAACAAGTTGATGGTAATGAGACTACAAAGAATATCAGCATTCCTACTCCTCCTAGCGCACGATCTGCGCATGCCTGCCGTTTCGGACTTGCTCTTTCTTTCGGGGACAACTGAGTGGTTCTTTCTAAAAAAATCTAAATAATTTATTCATTCCCCAATTTATGAGTTTGACACAGACTAAAAAATGAAAAATAAAATATAGTTTAAAAAAACTAAAAAAACACGCTTTTATTGCTAATCGAACTAAAAACTAGAACATAATTTTTGATGACAAAGAGTTTAATATAACTGTAGTAGAAGATGAAACAATCAATCATATTGAATCACCTCAAAACAACATTTTAGTAAAATTTAAGTTATTAACACAATAATTCAATTCAGAGTAAAAAGAGTGGGGTGCTTGATATTTTTAAATATTACAATCATTTTATTGGCAACTATCTATGAGAGGTATAGTAGCTAGTTATGAACCGCAGTAAAATGCACCCCACGCTTTTTACTCTGGATTGAAATATTGTGTTAATAACTTAAATTTTATTATAATTTTGTTTTGAGGTGATTCAATATGATTGATTGTTTCATCTTCTACTACAGTTATATTAAACTCTTTGTCATCAAAAATTATGTTCTAGTTTTTAGTTCGATTAGCAATAAAAGCGTGTTTTTTTATTTTTTTTTAAACTATATTTTATTTTAAGTCTTTTTAAATAAATAAAGTTGATATCACGCTGATAAATTAAATAAATCCATTGGAGATTTCTTAAATTACTTTTACACAAACTTCGTAAAACAACATCATGCTAAAGAACTCGTTTAAGTGTAATAATTATTTAACATTTCATGAGTTTTTATTGTTTTTGAAAAGTTTCCGACAACATGTGAATATTATGTACATTGCCCGCCTCTCCCCGCGCCCCCCACTCGCATTTAGCCGATAACAAACTATATAGTACTAGTGTTAAGTTTTTGTTTCTATATCACGATGGAAATATCACGGTAGCGCCAACTTATTGCGAAAGACGACTGTCAAATTCACATTTGATGTTGACAGTTACAGAATGGGAAGTTGACAGTTGCAATTATGTTTATGGTGATGATTGGTGCTTGTTGGACCGTCATAAAAAATAAATCATCGTTAAAAAAGCTAGTGGCCAAAATAATACTTAAAACTTATTACACTATTGCGTTCTTATACTTTTTTTAAACAGTCAAGCATTCCCAAGGACTGTTTACCTCAGGTAGGCGGCCGGTTGTAAAACTCCCCAAGCCGAATCCATTGGCAACATCTAGATGTTGTGCCGATATTGCAACAACATCTTGACATCCATTTGTTTTTTTTTTTCAAATGCTTTAATGAAAATTGGTCAAGACGTTCTTGAGTTATGAATGGTGTAACTTAACAACTTGTTTTTTTATAGCAAGATAGATTTGTCCTGCCTGTTTGATCTGCGTATTGTTTTTAAGTCTATTTTATAGAAAAGTTATTATATGTTGAATATGAAATGTGAATATGAATATGTTGAATATGAAATGTTTTAGCTAACGTACTCGTAGGTATGCAAAAGACAAATATTTATAAAAATGCAATAAGCACATTTTACTGTGACGTAGTGAATGACATAGATTGCAACTATACTCTACTTATATTATTCTAGTGTGCGCAATGTAGTGTGTGTAATTATAATGGTAATGACAAGACATTGCATGCATAGTTTATGTAGGTAGGTTTACATTATTACGTAGATATCAACATATTTAAAGTTTACTAGTTTATGGACTTATACATAGTTAATTAACTTGTAAATAAATAATGAGGTATGTACGAGTACCTACATCATCTAGGAAAAATATGGAACCATAATAAAGTAATATTCATATTATTTGTGATGTTACCCAGTGCCAATTCTTGGGACAAGGCAACGCAGCACAGAGCATATTACAGTTAGTTGGGCATGGCAGTAACCGTGGACATGTCGCATGTCGCAAATGTATGCTGCTACTAAATGACAAATACTCGTATACATATATGTACCTACTGTACATATATACTTCATACAATCATGTCCTTGCTAATTCTATTATTATTATTAATAACTAGTGACCCGCCCGGGCTTCGCACGGGTGCAATGCTGATACTAAATATACTGTTTGTTTGTTTTTATATAAAACGTTTTTTTTTCACAGCTTTTTTGTCATTAGACAATTATTGATGATTTATTTTTTTCTCGAACGTTCGCGACCGGCCGAACTGCGCGTTTGACGCCTAGCTGTTAGGCCGGTCGCGAACGTTCGAGAATGTTCGTTTTACGAAGCTACTCGCTAGGTCGCTAGGTGACTCGCTAGCCTCTAGGTACCAAGCAAGACGCCTGCCTGTGCGTTCGCGTTTTTAATTAGGGATGACTGAGAGTGTTATAAACGTAAGAGTAGACAAATATAATCAGAAAGCTTCGAACTGCTAAGCTATCGGGAGTTACACGTGTTATTGTGAGTCAACCATAAAAGATAGACATATGCTGTCGTGGAATATTTTTTATATAATTTTAAGGAGAACATTTCCGTCATACATGAATTCTGTGTAGCTTTAACTATTAAGGTTGCACACGCGACGGAAGCTTAAAAAATGGAGTAACTTCTCCCGTTTTCCCAACATTTTCCTTCACTGCTCTGCTCCTATTGATTGCAGCGTGATAAAAAGTATACTATAACCAGCTCAGGAGTATGAAAAATAATTGTACCAAGTTTCGTTAAAATCCGTCGAGTAGTTTTTGTTTCTATAACGGTTATACAGACAGACAGACAGACAGACAGACAAAAATTTTACTGATTGCATTTTTGGCATCAGTATCGATCCCTAATCACCCCCTGATAGTTATTTTGGAAATATATTTCATGTACAGAATTGACCTCTCTACAGATTTATTATAAGTATAGATGTTAATCGAGTTTTTGATGTATCTATTTATTAAATTTCAATGAAACCCGTTCAGCCGTTTCTCTATGATTGAGTTATAAAAACTGTAATATTAGTTATTTGTATTTAAAGTGACATGTGATATTTTTGGTTTTATTGTATGGGCTGAGTCTACCCGTATAAGACGGAAAAAGCGATAAATGCATTATTTTGAAAACTATCAAACTTAAAAAAGAACTATCTATAATTTAATTAGCTAGTATGATTATCTAACGAATTATATAAAAATGAACTGTTTAAAAACGAAACTAATGTTTTTGAAGAGCCAACTTTAGAAAATAAATATATCTAGAAAAACATCTTTAATCGTGTTTCTGTGTATAATTTATCTAGATTGTCATAAAAACCAAAACTGTATGCTTTGCGGTTACTGAGAAAAAACGATTCTGCATTCATCAAAAACATTTATTACTCGTCCTAAAGTATGTAATGGTTTATTTAAAACTAGCGACCCGCCCGGGCTTCGCACGGGTGCAATGCTATAAGCGTACAATGCTATAAGGTACTAAATATACAACAGAATGTCTTTATATAAAACGTTTTTTTTTCACAGCTTACATTAGATGATTTCTGTTTTTCTCGAACGTTCGCGACCGACCGAACTGCGCGCTTGACGCCTAGTTGCTAGGCCGGTCGCGAACGTTGGAGAATGTTCGAGTTACACGTGTTATTGTGAGTCAACCATAAAAGATAGACATATGCTGTCGTGGGATATTTTTATATAATTTTAAGGAGAACATTTCCCTCATACATCATTTCTGTGTAGCTTTAACCATTAAGGTTGCTCACGCGACGGAAGCTTAAAAAATGGAGTAACTTCTCCCGTTTTCCCAACATTTCCTTTTACTGCTCTGCTCCTATTGATAGTAGAGTGATGAAAAGTATACTATAACCAGCTCAGGAGTATGAAAAATAATTGTACCAAGTTTCGTTAAAATCCGTCGAGTAGTTTTTGTTTCTATAACGGTTATACAGACAGACAGACAAAAAATTTACTGATTGCATTTTTGGCATCAGTATCGAACCCTAATCACCCCCTGATAGTTATTTTGGATATATATTTCATGTACAGAATTGACCTCTCTACAGATTTATTATAAGTATAGATAATATTATAGCAATTTAGGTCAAAGTGAAACTACTCATTAGCCTGCCATATGGCTAGATTGTAGTATTATTAGAGTTCACTATTTATATTAATGTACACTAATAAAAAATAAAAAAAAATAAAAAAAATGTCCTGGCTAATGCTAAATAGTTGTTAGGTATGTACTTGTTATAAACAAAGTAAGACCACGCACTAGTTCAATTTAATTTTCTGCCCTTTCCGCAAATTAAACAAAACACGCTTCTACATGAAAAACCTTGTATCAAATCCTTTGCCAGAGGTAAAACGTTCTTTATAATAGCAGGGTTAATGTTTATAATCGGCAGGAGCACCCCGATCGCGGCACCTACTTACGAGATGACAGCGACATCGTGCCCCGAGGGCACTTTACCCCTAACGCAGTCACTGCACCCTCACGAGCCGTGCAAGAGGAGGAACTCACATTTGTAAGTGTTCCAATGTATTTTAGCCTAATTAGGGGAAGGCATTTATGGCTTTGTATGCATCATAACTACACTATAATGAAACTCTATAAAGCATTTTCGCTTTTCGTTGTGGCAGAGATAAACCTTGCATTCTTCATACTTCGTATACGGTTTTGGCATATTTGCTGACTTTCCTTCCAAATACCAACATTGTCCGTACGCACTGAAGGAAGTGGCAGGTTTTGATGCCTGGCTGGTGTTTTTTGCGGTTACTGGTGAATCCCGTATGCGGCTGGTTTAAGTACCACCTCGGTTTGAGTGAGTACTAGCTTGGTTCGATAGAGTGCCAACTCTAGACCTCTTCGGTGTACCGAGTATATTCACCAGAACGTCAAATCTGAAGCTCATCAACACTTAAAAAGCCATGACCGGAAATAGGTTTAACATGCTTGGACTTACTATAAAAACAAGAAAGATCCATTTTTGAAATGCATACAAGACTATAATTTACTAAAAATGTTTTGCCGGGAATGCATACGAAGCCATAAATGGAGTTTGTGAAAAACGTGTCAAAATGCAAACAAAAACAAAAGTGAAAACAAAAACAAGTAAAAATCCTTATTGTATAAGGTTCAATCAGTATAAAATAATTTTATTTGAAGATCTCACTTACCGTTTTATATTTATTTTTGATACGTAAAAGTTGCACTAATTTTGTTGATTTTTGCCTAAGCGGGGCCGACTGCAGAAATAATATAATATTATCGGTAAAGGAACAGGTACGCAGAAAGCTTACTCAATCATAATGAAAATAACGGGAAGTAGGTAAATAAATCGCCTAAAATTAAAATGTGAAAAATTTACAATTAAAATCGATGGCCGCATCCAATTGCTAGCTCAAGCTAAGACTCTAGGAAACGATACCAGGATATCTCTTTTTTATTAATGCAAAAAAAGATTATATTTATTAATTCACGGCTCATCTTGGTCGTAACTCGTAACTCTTATTTTTTTCATGTTTTTCTTGAACATCTTCATCTGGTAAGATGTGACAGTTATAAGGGGAAGTTTTTTTAACCATAATTTCGAAATAACTTTTTAAGCTAAGCGCGGCGCTTTCTTGAACATCCCCCATGTTCAAGAAAGCGCCGCGGTAGCTATACTGTATGTATGTTTGTATGTGTGCTTTTATGGATTTATGAATCATGGATGATCAGCAATATTGTCTATTTAAACTGTACTTATAGTGATACCTACTCGAACAGAGCTCTGTAATTTATCAATAAACTTCGAGATTGTTTTCTGACAAGAACTGTTGCACCAACACTTTATAAAACACAACAGGGTGCATTCAAACAAAAAATCGTGCTTCAATTTTCATAAACAGATTTTGAAGGTAACATCTAACAGCTTCAAGAAGTTACTAAACATACCTATAATATATTGCTACAAAGTCAAGGGATGGCTAAATATATGTTAGTGTTTATCTTTAAAATATTCAAGATTGCATCGAAAGATTTAGTTCAGCCGAGTTCTATCACTTATTCATACCATGAATCGCTTTACTCTCTGTATTAATCGGGCTGTCAGAACTCCTAATACTTAAAGTCGTTTTTTTTTAGTGTTTATAAGTAAAGATCTTATCTCAGATAGTATTTTCTAGATATCCCCAAGAGAGTAATTGTCAGACGCAAAACTAATCTTATTTTTCTTGTTTAGCGGTGACTACGATTTGAACGATGTGCAGTGCGCCAACTCCGACCGCTCCGCGCATTCCACTACGACGCGCAAACGGAAATCATCTTCCTAGTGAGTATCTGACATCAACTATAATAAATTAATTGCATTGATACCATCAACTCAGGTGTAACTCTGAGTGTAGTCGTTCCAGATTAACTAGCTAGGTCATGCATGATGATTATGTATGATCGGCACTATCGACCACATAGCCTAATTCATAGCCGAATTCAAAAGAGCTGTTGAATTATTAGTTGAAATATAGTAATAAGTATTCTGGGCCTTAACCTCCTTAACATTCCTACTTACACACTTACACAGCCATAACAACAAGGAAAACTAGTAGACATCATATCTACGACGTAGGTGCTATACCTATGAAATAAATACAAGTTGGCTAACATGCATTAGCCATTATACCGAGACGAAATATAGTTAGAAAGACCCAAGTTCACCTTCGGGATTTGTATAGTGATACTTTGTATGGGCCCTGCTGGGCAATAGCTTCAAAGCACCTGACACCGTTTGTCGATGTCGAGTTACCGAAGCGCGACAATTCCGCCGATTAGCACGTTGCCGAGCAACAAGAGTTGCGCTTCGAATTCGCTCTATCGGCGCTCGAGCGCACAGATAGGTCAAATCTATAAATTATTATATGTACGTTTCAGTCACCGAATGTGAAAAGAAAAATAAAGCTTTGTACAGTCAGTTTAGTCCATTGAAATGTTACAATTTGAGGACCGAATATTGCATTTCTTAGAGGACGCAATTTTATTTTTGGGACATGTGTGGGGGTCAATAGTAGCTTAACCTCAAGTTTGTGGGGTCGCCACCCTTGTCCCCCGGCCGCCATCTTGGAAAAAGGGATGAAAACACTTTTTTCGCGATATCTCGGAAACTATGCGTCTTACAAAAAAATTGACAAATCATAATTTGTAGCAAACTGTTATGCCTACAAATATGTATATATAACTTTTTGCTCTAAATTAAAAATTAAAGAAGATATAAGCAAAAAAGTGATAATTTTTTAGGTTAGGTTATTTTCTTTTTTGCTCTATAACTTTTTTTATACATTTTACAAAAAAAAATACCTCAGACCAATCTTGTAGATGATCTTTTGAGGAATTTTTTTCAATATAATTTTTTTTTAATTTCAGACATTTAAAACGCTGTTACAGCGCTCCAAAGTTGACCGGGTTCATCAATGCTCATGAGAATCCGGTCGAAACGAAATGTTTAATTTTTTTTTATTGTAAATATATTCTTACATAATTTTTGTTAAATTCGTATAACTTTACTTATTCATTCCTAACTCTTTTCTTTGCAATAGAACTTGCCAAATTTAACTTTTCGAATGTTAATCAGGTAGAAAAGGTCTGAGTTACCGTTTGGGGACAAAGGCACATCTGCCTGCTACGACTATTATTATTAGTCCAGGTCCAATCGTGGGTCGGAAGATATCAAAATCCTGAAGATTAGGGCTGGAAAAAGCATGCAAACATTTGGATGCCAATACAAGTTTCCAAGCCTCCAGCACTCCCCGATCTCATGAAATTAGTTTTCTGCAGATGCAAAGGAAACTGTGGAAGCATGTGTGGCTGCAGAAAAGCAGGCCTGAAATGCTCTACAGTATGCCTCCATTGTTCTGGCGAATTAGAAAATGTTAATGGAAGAAAATGAATTTGAAGATGAACTTCCAACTATGACTCCAATTTTAACTCCTGTCATTCCTCAAACTTTCACATTTGACGTTGATTGAGATTCTGAGCCACAGTCTGGAGCATCGAAGAAAAGTCGATTAGAGTAATAGCTAGCTAATGTGATTAAAAATATTATGATGTCGAGGATTACCTTAAAAGCAAGATGTCCGTGGATTAGGCCTACTGGGGATATCACGTAAAAAAACGCGCCTACAGACTCCAGACTACACGCCTACAGACTAGGAATAAATAAGTAAAGTAGTACGAATTTAACAAAAAATATGTAAGAATATATTTACAATAAAAGAAAAATAAAAAAAATAAGTTAAACATTTCGTTTCGACCGGATTCTCATGAGCATTGACGAACCCGGTCAACTTTGGAGCGCTGTAACAGCGTTTTAAATGAATGAAATAAAAAAACTTGAGAGGTGTCAAGGGACACCCGGATGGAACGAAGTTCTCACAAAATAACGTGGGACAAGGGAAGGGGAATCAACTTCGACTTCGACCTCGACCTCGACCTCGACCTCGACCTCGACCTCGACCTCGACCTCGACCTCGACCTCGACCTCGACCTCGACCTCGACCTCGACCTCGACCTCGACCTCCACCTCGACCTCGACCTCGACCTCGACCTCCACCTCGACCTCCACCTCCACCTCCACCTCCACCTCGACCACGACCTCGACCTCGACCTCCACCTCGACCTCGACCTCGACCTCCACCTCCACCTCCACCTCGACCTCGACCTCGACCTCGACCTCCACCTCCATCTCGACCTCCATCTCGACCTCCACTTCCACCTCGACCTCGTCCTCGACACAATTAATAGATATATATATTAATAGATATACTATAGCAAAAAAGTGTCGTGACAACTTTTCGTAAGAATTTTTTCCGTCTAGCCCCCTTTCACAACGCGCGATAAGGAACTTCGTTCCAAAAATATTATATTGAAAAAAAATCCTCAAAAGATCATCTACAAGATTGGTCTGAGGTATTTTTTTTTGAAAAAGTTATAGAGCAAAAAAGAAAATTTTTATAAAAAAATTCTCACTTTTTTGCTTATAACTTCTTTAATTATTAATTTAGGGCAAAAAGTTATATACACATATTTGTAGGCAAAACAGTTTGCTACAAATTATGATTTGTCAATTTTTTTGTAAGACGCATTGTTTCCGAGATATCGCGAAATAAGTGTTTTCACCCCTTTTTCCAAGATGGCGGCCGGAGGACAAGGGTGGCGACCCCACAAACTTGAGGTTAAGCTTCTATTGACCCCCCACACATGTCCCAAAAATAAAATCGCGTCCTCTAAAAAATGCAAAGCTCATGTAACATTTCAATGGACTAGTTGGTAAGTCAGTCGAATCTACCTGCCTCGAACCGGGTGACAAAAGTGTCCTTGGCGATAAACATTCTCGTAGTAGGTACCTACTAGGTAGGTAGGAGTGCCTATTGTAGAATGTAAGGCTTTTCAAAACTCGTCAATTAGTTTGGAAAACTTTTTTGCTCATAAATCTTGTATGTTTTGTTAAGTTAGGTAAAATGAAAGAAAAACTTTACAATGATGTTTGGAGAAAGAGTTTTGCAACTCTTGATTTCAAAATTTACCTGATTATGTAAACGTGAGGCTTCCCACGTTTACGTCAAAGCGATCTCAACTCTGACCTATAGTTGTGTAATTAAAAGAAAAAAGCTGGCCAAGTGCGTGTCGAGCCACGCACAATGTAGGGTTTCGTAGTTTACACAGCTAACAACGTTATATAAGTAATTTAATTTTCAACGATATTTGTACTAAAAAGTTTACTTCTAGTTTACGAGTAATCGCCGAGCAACTTAGAAAATACATTTTCTTATTTCGTCGATGACTTACTCGTAAACTTGTAAAGCCTACATAGTCGTGATAGTTTTCCTTTTAAATTCGTTATACGTACAAGGTGGGCCAAAAGAAATCACCCTATTGCTATTATCTGGTAGTATTGGGCAACACGACTCTGACAAAATTTAGCACTTTAAAGCTTAATATTTCAAAAACAGATTCCTTAATCGACAAGTTGTATTCAGAAACCCATAATGTTTTTTAAAGACATATCCAACGACACACTACCACCATGGGGTATGCGAGTAATTCGCTCATTCTATCAAATTTGAATAGCTAATATATAAATATTTTATACAATTTAATTTGTGGGTTCTTGTTTATGTGTTTCTTATTTTTATTTTGTTATTTCAAAGTGATATGACTGAATTTTACTACACATTAATAAAATGTAAATATGAATTCATACAACTCACACATTAATGAGTTTAGAAGTGGGTCGCTGAACGTTATATGGCAAATCTGTAAAGTTGAATGCTGCGGACTTTAGCTAGGGATGCCTACCGATGAGATTAAAAGGCGTGTCTCTACTGGCACTGGCACGCTTGTGATGGGCAATGTGTAAAAGCGTGTATCTCCTTGCAGTGGCTCCGCCAGCGCGTACGATGATGACTGCGATGACTCGCGCTCCTCGCGCACCACCATGCCAGACAAGAAGTTAGTACCAATCATCTAGTGAGTTTACGAGAGTTGTGATGTGGGAAATACTGCGATAGCAATTTTGGACGGAAGGCGTTAAGTACGAGTAGTTATAGCAAATTTTCAAGATTATCAGACCTGATATTCTTCTTCTAGGAAAAATAGTTCATCGAGAAGTTTTTTAGATAAATATGTGTAAAACCGAAACCATCGGTTCGTTTCGTTTTGATATTTTCCTGTTTGATCGCTAAAGCAGTACATTATTTCCATAGCTATCTCAGGCGTTTGAAGACGGATTTTTTTTACAAACACGGTATGTGTTTTTAGCAGTTCTTTAGGTCATTTATTTCATTTCTTTCATCATCTTTTCTTTCTTTCTTTCTTTTTTCTTTTCTTTTAGGTCACAAAAATCATGAGAGATCGCTTTTTAATTTTGTGCACTTTAACCCTGCCAATGTGCGCACTCCCTTAGTCTGTGCTTTAGCTGTTAAGCTGCTTAGCTGGCATTTAACGAGCGTAATCTGTTCTAACAGCATCTAGGTAGTATACCTACCTAGGTATATGGAATTAGCTGTTGGAAGGTGGAAATTGTAAAACAAGTTATGATTTTACTTGCAGGTAGTTAGTATAAATTTAAATATCATATTTTCGTAAATGTCTATTATAGTATTGAGTCGGTAAGATAAACTTATCGATTTCTATAATCGTAATCGTTTACTGTGTTCCGTTCGACTGCCACAGCTCCATACTGTTTTCACTTTCAAACAGGCAGAACCATAGCGAGATCGAGAAGCGAAGAAGGGATAAGATGAACACATACATAACAGAGCTGAGCGCCATGATTCCAATGTGCGGAGCCATGTCCAGGAAACTGGACAAGCTGACCGTACTGCGAATGGCAGTGCAGCATTTGCGCACAGTGAGGGGATCACTCTCCTCCTGTCCGCTCTCGGCGAGGCCGAGGCCTGCCTTCCTCTCTGAAAGAGAGCTCAACAGTCTGATCCTAGAGGCGGCCAATGACTCCTTCCTCATTGTGGTGGGCTGCGACAGAGGCCGACTTCTCTACGTGTCGCATTCAGTCAATGCTATGCTCCACTATGATCAAGTAAGTTTGTGATCAAAGTCTTCTCTTACCAAAAACTATACGCACCGCTCAGTCATTAAAGGTAAACATAACAAACACGCCTTTATGAAATCCTTCTGAGCTTCTGCCACTGTCTAAACAAATCTAGGTAACCGAGTTCACGCTCTCTCAATTGTCGTATAGTCAAGAAACTTCGCAAATGTGTGTATTCAATACAAATAATATAACAATATTGTACTAGAATACTAGATACAGGCTAAAAATAAAAAATCGGACAAGTGCGAGTAGGCCTCGCGCTCGAAGAGTTTTATCTATAAAAAACGCCAAAAAAACAAGTTTTGTTGTATGGGGGCCCTACTTAAATATTTATTTTATTCTGTTTTTAGTATTTGTTGATATAGCGACAACAGAAATACATCATCTGTGAAAATTTCAACTGCCTAGCTATCGCGGTTCATGACATACAGCCCCAGCCATGTGACAGACAGACGGATAGCGAAGTCTTAGTAATAGGTCCCGTTTTTACCCTTTGGGTACGGAACCCTAAAAAACGGGCCAAGAGGTTGTCGGGTCACGCACAATGTAGATACAACGAACGAACGATACACCAGATCATGGGGTACGCGAGAAAAAAAATAACATCCCCACTTAACATGTAGCGGAGGTACCCTTATAAAAAAAATTGTTTTATGATTTTATTCTACCACTTTGTTGGCTATTAGGTATATTCATGCTAAATTACAGCTTTCTAGTACTAATAGTATCTGAGCTAAGCTGCGGATAGACGGACGTACATGGAGAAACTATAAGGGTTTTCTTGTAGACTACGAAACCCTAAAAAGACTAGAAAACAACATTTTAATAAGCACTTTTTACTCTCTGTAGATGAGTACTATAAATCTTTTAAATTATAAATACTTTCGTACGTAATATCACTACATAGTATAAAGCAGTCGCTTTCCGCTTCCCGCGTATGTATGTATGTATGTTTGCTTATATCTTTAAAACTACACAACGGATTTTGATGCGGTTTTTTTTAATAGATAGAGTGATTCAGGAGGAAGGTTTATATGTATAATACATGCATAATATAGTAGAGAAACACTGATAATTTTAGAGGTTTCTAATGTGATATCGTAAATAAACACATTTTTTTGCGCTTACATTGCAAACGCTGGCTGAACTCTACGAGATAGATCAAAATAATGTACTACAGTATTGTACACCTTAAAAACGTCTACAAAAAAGTCCACGATGGTATTAGAAATGTCTTACGCACAGCGAAGCGGGCACGGGTCAGCTAGTTATATATATAAGACAAAAGAACGCTACCCTCTGATTCAAGAAAGAGCATTCACGCCCAACGAATTTTAATAAACTTGCAGTGGGTTTTTGGAACGAAGTTCCTTATCGCGCGTTGTGAAAGGGTAGACGGAAAAAATTCTTACGAAAAGTTGTCACGAAAAGTTGTCACGACACTTTTTTGCTATAGTATATCTATTAATATATTATCTATTAATTGTGTCGAGGTCGAGGTCGAGGTCGAGGTCGAGGTCGAGGTCGAAGTCGAAGTCGAAGTCGAGGTCGTGGTCGAAGTCGAAGTCGAAGTCGAAGTCAAAGTTGATTCCCCTTCCCTTGTCCCACGTTATTTTGTGAGAACTTCGTTCCATCCGGGTGTCCCTTGACACCTCTCAAGTTTATTTTTTTATAAAAGGTTGTTTGACTGCTTATTTATGTTTAAGGCAATCTTACAATAATTATGATTATATCAGAACAGTCTAAACCGTTGCATCGCATCGTAATTTGTTCGTCCTGTCTAGATCCCCGACACATAATATATTATGCTGCCATACAAATCAGGAATTTAACAAATGACGTATTGTTTCCAAGGCGGAACTTCTCGGCCAGAGTATGTTCGACATCCTCCATCCCAAGGACGTGGCGAAGGTGAAAGAACAGCTCTCATCCTCAGACCTCAGTCCGAGAGAACGACTTATTGATGCCAAGAGTAAGTCTATGAACCATCAAATGCCGACCACGCTTAGCGCTCTCTGAAAGGGTTTAAGCTCTCTCTAATCAGCATTTCATTACTTTTCTCTATGTGGAGACGACTACGGTTGGTGTCTGTTATAAAATCAGTGCGTATATCGTAAAGGTGATACTCAACATTTTTAGTTTTTTGTATGAGCTGAATAAACCCAGATAAGACAGCAAAAGTTATAAAACCACATTATTTTGAAAATCATCAAATTTAAAAAGAAACTGTCTTTCACTTACTCTTGTGTAGTATGATTATCTAACGAATTAGGTATATAAAAATGTACTGTTCAGCTATTCATAGTTTTGAGCGAAACGTAAATAGTGTTTTGTAAAAGCCAACTTTTAAGATTTATTTTCCAAAGTTGGCTGTTGCTTTTATACAAAAAACCAAAAGTTGCAGGTATCACCTATGTGTTTCTATTGATTTGTTCTAACATGGTTCACTTCTGTTAGCGCCTTAATAGAACATAACATATTATGATCGACATCGTTGCACAAAAACTCGTAAAAACACACATTGTAGACTAATTAGATTTGAATTTGAATTTTTTTAATAGCATTATTACGTGAGGCGTTTTGTGAAAGAGGGCTGCTGCAGTGCAGACTAAACATCTTATTTATGTCGCAAAAAAGGGAAGAAACAACAAACAATAATGAAATATTATCAAGTTTGACACCGTATATACATTACATTTACATACTAGCTTTTACCCGTGACTTCGTCCGCGTAAATTAAGGAAATCGACTTTTGAAGACTTTATAGTATAACATTAGAATTCCTTGTGCTTCACCTTTGTACCAGGCTTATTTTTTATCTGTCCTAATAATAAACTTTTACTACTTCCTGAAAACCAAAATAATATTTTGGTAAAAAAGTAGCCTATGTACGTCCCAAGACTTCTATTTATCTCAATATGATTAGATAGATTTCATCTCAATCGGCCTAGCGGTTTGGCCGTGCTAATGTCACAGTCATTACTTTCCCATTTATAATATTAGTAGGTACCTATAGATTATACGGAGTCAAACTCATTTTTAACCCCGAATTAACAACATCATTCAGTCTAACGTGTAGTGCAGGTAGGTAAGTATAATATATGTTGAGCTATTATTAAATGTCGTATGAAGTCAAGCGTCGTGCTTAGCCGAATCATAAGTCTCATTGCGCTTGTGTGCAGATGTGTTAATGGCTGCATGTTTTCAGATGGCATCCGGGATTCATTGTCATTTCTGCTCATCTAGGACGCTTCCATCCTTACATTCACACAATCTGTTATGGGATTTGATTGTAGCGTATTAAATATTCGGCTTTTACGAAACCCTTAGCGTTCCTTGGTGTGCTGTTCTGATATGTCTCCATTACAAGTCGTGTGGATGTGTAATTAAAATAATCATCAAGCAATATGGAAAGTGCCTCACCTCATATTATTAATGTAAGTACCCAACATCATTACCCTAACATCTCATATCGCAGAATCATGAATATATTTCAATAAACTAGCAACTGTGGGGCATGACAACAGTAGGTACAATACATGACACACTCATTTATAATAACCGAAGTATGATCGTACCTTCTAAATTATCTAAATAAATCTCTATCTAAATTATTTGTTATTGATTAACAAATAAATATATACACCTATAACGCACACTTAACTGAGCTGTTAGGCCAGATTCAGATTCATAATTCTGAATTTAAAAATGTCCATATAATTTGACTAGTTAAAGTTGTGCATTAAAACACTCGTTATAAAACTGGTCCTCCATAAATTGTGTACGGATGTGTTAAAATGCGGCTATATGTGTAGCCATGTTGCCAGTGAAGTCCGACGTGGTGGCTGGCGCGCAGAGGCTGTGCCCAGGCGCACGACGCTCGTTCTTCTGCCGCATCAAGTGCAAGCAACCGCCGCAACCAGCTACGACTACGACTACGCCTGCGACTGCGACTGCGACTGCGACTGAGACTGCGCCCCCTGTCAAGGAAGAGACCGACTCCAATATCAAGCTCAGGAAGAAGAACGAGAAAAAGTACTGCGTGGTTCAATGCACAGGTAACTATTTATAAAATAATAAAGGTGATCGTTGCTGATACAACATCTGTATAAATATAACTAACAATGAACGAGCTTTCCACATTCTCTATACCGCATCACTTTGAAAAGTCTTTCATTGGCACTATGAACTATATAATAAGGGAAGCAGAAATCTGGGGGCACGGAAGTGCCCCGCCAAGTCAAGCAATAAAGCGGCACGGCCGTGCCATCCTTTTCTCGAAGCAGTTCAGGCCATTTTCGACCCTTTCAATTTCAGCACAGTGTTAGGTTTCGATTACAAATTTTTACGCTTTAGGATTTGTTGATTATCACTTAAACGATTTCTAACTAACAAATACACCGACCGGTGTTATAGTGGCGGCAGACAAGGGTCTGCTCCACGTGTTCTGTTGTCGTGACCATGTTTTTTATCAGAATATAAGCGAGAATGGATAAAGGAGATATGGGATTGAGAATAGTATGCTGTACGAGTCCACACACTGTATCAAATGCTGGGGAGTAGCCTTATTTTCTGTCGCATAACTGTACCCATTATATTATGTATTGTCTGTGATTTGTGGTAGAAAACTTTTTTATATAATACAAGCTAACCGGGCGATCTTCGTATCGCTTTAGAATTGAGAACAAATGCTGTTCCCGTTCCCGTTATAAAGGTTCTAAGGGTAAGGTAACCTTACCCCACCAATTTTCAGCCAAATCGGTTCAGCCGTTCTTGAGTTATAAATAGATATATATATATAGATTATATTGTAATGTTGTTGGTTTTGCAAGGATATCTGAAGTCGTGGGTGACCACGGAAATGGAGAACAGCAGCGGCGTGGAAGGCGACGACGAGCAATGCACGATGTCGTGCCTCGTGGCCATTGGGCGGGCACTGCCCGATCTCGCCCCCTCCACTGCGCCCTCGCCCTCTGCCCGCCCTCTGCAATACATCTCGCGACACGCGATCGACGGCAAGTTCCTCTTTGTGGACCAGAGGTAAGTCATCCAAGATTGAAACATACAATCAAAGCATTTATTCAGAATAATAATACATGCGGGGGTGTGTATGTACTTTAGAAAGTATGATAAAACCACAAAATCGAATAACTGTGTAGCAGCTTCAACGCTCGCCTCCATAGCTCTAACATAGTTCTGTTTATTATTATAAGAGTGAAATATAGAATCAATTGGCTTTCTAAAATGTTTTTGAAGTTCTTGACTGTGGTAAGGTGAGCATGTGAACGAGGTGAGCGGAGAGATACGGTAAAGGGGCTTAATTAACCACTGAATATATTTTGAAGGTGCCTCTGACCCCCTCTTGAACCAATGCTTGAAGATTGCTTAAACATGCTTAAAAATTACAGTTACGGTCAAGAGTACTAAACCGACGAATATGAACGGGGAATATGATGATAGAGAATGAAGCAAAATAAATATGTCAGGATCGTAGCAAGTGGAATGCCGTGGTCTCTGTCCTGGGGGTCCTGCCCCTCTGGGAAATGGGTGTGATTTTATGTATGTAGAAATTAGAGTTGTAATGAAATAATTTGTATGTTGGTGCATTCCAGGGTGACCCTGGCGCTGGGCTTCCTGCCTCAAGAGCTGTTGGGCACCAGCCTGTACGAGTACGTGAGTGGGCCGGAGTTGGGTGCAGTTGCGCGTGCGCACAAGCAAGCGCTGATGCAACGCGACGCGCTACACACGCCGCCGTACTCCTTCCGCCGGAAAAACGGCTCATTGGCCACCATCCAGACCCACTTCAAACCCTTCAAGTAATGCTATGTTTCCTGTTGCTATTCAATTCTATAAAAACCAGCCAAGTGCGTGTTGCGTTTTCGCAATGTACGATTCTGTAGTTTACACAGCTAACAACGTTATTAATAAAAAAAGGTTTAATTAGGAACCAAATCATATTAAAAAAGTAATAAGATTTTTTTAAATCAAGCTTATATAAATTCTAGGGCTCTAGTACTCGTCAAGACAAATCCAACGAGTTCAAACGCGAAGTGGTTATGTTCCTATGGCTACATCCGAGTTCTATCATCAGACCAGCTCGCTAGTACCATAATTTTACATTGTCATTGGAGATAGGTATGCAAAGTTTTAACTGAATCCGGCTATTTACTGAGGAACTCCTCAGTAAATAGTTCCTCCATCATCAGATCAGCTCGCTGCACCATATTCTTGCATTGTCATCGAAGTTACATAAGTATGTGAATTTCATCTTAATCAGTTGGGGATAACTGCTTCAAAATTGAGATTGAAGATTCCACCCGTACATTACATACATTGAAAGTTAAATAAAAGCTTGTAAAATGGAAAACGGTGATGCCTGCAGTAGTAAATAAACAATACATTAATAAAATTAAAATAATTATCATAATCCTAATAATATTATAATTGTGCAAGTTTGTGAGTTAGTATGTATGTTTGTTCCTCAATCAGGCCTAAACGACAAAACGGAATATGTAAGTTGAAATTTGGTGCAGATGTAGATATAAAGCCCGAATAAATTTATTATTAAAATATGACTACTTTAAAATATGAAAAACCTCATAAAACTAAAAAAAAAACGAAAACTGCATGATTTCTGTATATGATGATCTGTCCGTCTGTCTGTCACAAGGCTGTATCTCTTAAACCGTGATAGCTAGACAGTTGAAATTTTCACAGATTATGTATATCTGTTGACGCTATAACAACAAATACTAAAAACAGAATAAAATAAATATTTAAATGGGGCTCCCATACAACAAACGTGATTTTTTTTGCGGTTTTGTATAGATATGGAACCCTTCGTGCGCAAGTACGACTCGCACTTGGCCGGTTTTATTTTGTATAGTTAGAAGTAGATAGTGTGTTTGTGTGAAATGAATGCGACATTTTGTGTAATTCAGGAACCCATGGACTAAGGACGTGGAGTGCCTTGTGGCCAACAACAGCATCCTGCCAGACGCAATCGGATCTGACGACGCTCAACTCACATACGAGGCCTTCAAGCAGAGTAAGCTTATTTACTTGCTAGGTGAACTTTAACGGTGAAGGAATACGTCGTGACAAAAACACACGACGTTAGTACATACGACGGCCTTGCAACCTGTCACGCGTGGAATGTTCAATACTGCAAAATGCGGGAATGTGTCAAATGTAATTTTCGGACGTTCCTCTGACTAACCCCTTTAGACATCTTCAAGGATCTGAGAGTATGTCTACCGATTTTGGGGATTACAGTCATTATCTTATTTTTCTATGAATTCCACCGTTGAGTAATCATACGTGATCATACAAATGCGAAAGTTTATAAGTATGTTTGAAACGACTAAACGACATTGCCCTGGAATATCAAATAGGCTGCTTCAGTACCTAACAAGTAGAATCAAGTATAGGTATATATTGTAGTTGCGTTTAATTAACAAAACAACTTATTTACTTGCAGCTGACGAATGGCGCGATTATTTGACTGGCATCAAGGGCACTATGAAGGACGACCGCAGCGATGGCGACAGCGAAGGCAACGGCGGAACGGCCGTTGAGCGCCGTGAGGTAGTCGACGCGCCCGATTCTGCCGTTGGTGCCAGCCGTACACGAAGCAGCGGTAAAATTACACGTTTTATAACTGGTAGCCAACGCGCCACAAAAAAATGCTATCGAACAAAAAAAACAAATAAATATTAGTGGACATTGTAGCAAAGCTTGTACTATGGGTACCGGATTACTGATAGAATTCTCGTATTATATATTTTTTTTGTAAATACATTATGAATCATACACTAGCTAGACCCGCAACAGACATTGTCCTGTCTAAATTTCAATAATCGCACAGAAAAAAGCATTTCCTATTTTCCAAATTTTGTAATTATTCATTCCGATTTCAGTGCACAAATATACAACATGAGTCTTTGAAGAAAATGTACCATAAAAGCCCCAGAAAAAAACAAAACGAAACACGCGTTCCCATACAATAAAACCGACACAGCTAAGAAATAAAATTAAAAAAAACCCTTGTTTGTTATTATTAAATTGTATTGAAGAACATAAATACTACAAGTGATTTTGATAATAAACTTTAAGAACTCTCTTTACCCCGTCAAAGGATGAAAATAAAAAACCTAAATTCTATATGGCTAAATACATTCATTTTTAAATAAAAAAAACCGGCCAAGTGCGAATCGGACTCGCGCACGAAGGGTTCCGTTCCATTGTCTATAAAAAAACGGCAAAATCACGTTTATTGTATTACTTTAATATTTATTTTATTCTGTTTTTAGTATTTGTTGTTACAGCAGCAACAGAAATACATCATCTGTGAAAATTTCAACTTTCTAGCTATCACGGTTCATGAGATACAGCCTTGTGACAGACAGATGGACAGACGGACAGCGAAGTCTTAGTAATAAGGTCCCGTTTTTGCCCTTTGGGTACGGAACCCTAAAAATGACAGAGTTCTATACAAATTTTCAATCCTCTTTTTCACCCCCTAAATAGATGAATTTCGAAAAATCCTTAAATGACGCCTTCTTTATAAAATCAATATCCTCTCAAAATTTCAAACTTCTATAATTAGTGGTTTTAGTCTGGGCGTCGATATGTCAGTCAGTGAGTCAGGACATGCTTTTTATAAATATAGATAATACCCACACACAGAACAATAATGTATTTTATGTATGTGTATTTATTTACAATATTATAATAAATCTGTAGAGAGGTCAATTCTGTACATGAAATATATTTCCAAAATAACTATCAGGGGATGATTAGGGATGGATACTGATGCCAAAAATGCAATCAGTAAAATTTTTGTCTGTCTGTCTGTCTGTCTGTCTGTCTGTCTGTCTGTATAACCGTTATAGAAACAAAAACTACTGGACGGATTTTAATGAAACTTGGTACAATTATTTTTCATACTCCTGAGCTGGTTATAGTATACTTTTCATCACGCTACAATCAATAGGAGCAGAGCAGTGAAGGGAAATGTTGGGAAAACGGGAGTAGTTACTGCATTTCTTAAGCTTCCATCGCGTGTGCAACCTTCATGGTTAAAGCTACACAGAAATCATGTATGACAGAAATGTTCTCCTTAAAATTATATAAAAAATATTCCACGACAGCATATGTTTATCTTTTATGGTTGACTCACAATAACACGTGTAACTCCCGATAGCTTAGCAGTTCGAAGCTTTCTGATTATAGTTGTCTACTCTTACGTTTATAACACTCTTAGTCATCCCTAATTAAAAAAGTTTACATTATTAACTATTCCATAAAAAATAATCATAGAAATCGGTAAAGAAACACCAAAGTTATACATATTAAAATTTTGACAGGATTATTTTTTTTCTGTCGCGGGTCTGCTATAGGCAATACGCTAAAAAGTTCTTATTTCTTCAAGTTATACGCGAGTGAAACCGCGGGGTACAGCTAGTTTACAATAAAAGTAAGTATATTTACATACTAGCGACCCGCCCGGGCTTCGCACGGGTGCAATGCTGATACTAAATATACTACAGAATGTCTTTATATAAAACGTTTTTTTTCACAGCTTTTTTTGACCCCTTCTAGTACAATTGCTGATTTTTGGAGTACAATTCGTACAATTCCATAGATTTGTAACTGCATTAAAATTAACCCTTATCCACGGTGGGTCCGGCTGCGTAGTATCACACGATTTCTATGATTCTTTTTTTATGGAATAGTTAATAATGTTAACTTTTTTAATGAGGGATGACTGAAAGTGTTATAAACGTAAGAGTAGACAAATATAATCAGAAAGCTTCGAACTGCTAAGCTATCGGGAGTTACACGTGTTATTGTAAGTCAACCATAAAAGATAGACATATGCTGTCGTGGGATATTTTTTATATAATTTTAAGGAGAACATTTCCGTCATACATGATTTCTGTGTAGCTTTAACCATTAAGGTTGCACACGCGACGGAAGCTTAAGAAATGCAGTAACTACTCCCGTTTTCCCAACATTTCCCTTCACTGCTCTGCTCCTTTTGATTGTAGAGTGATGAAAAGTATACTATAACCAGCTCAGGAGTATGAAAAATAATTGTACCAAGTTTCGTTAAAATCCGTCGAGTAGTTTTTGTTTCTATAACGGTTATACAGACAGACAGACAGATAGACAGACAACAATTTTACTGATTGCATTTTTGGCATCAGTATCGATTCCTAATCACCCCCTGATAGTTATTTTGGAAATATATTTCATGTACAGAATTGACCTCTCTACAGATTTATTATAAGTATAGATAAGTATTGTATCAGTAGGTAATCTGGTTCCCATAGTACAAGCTTTGCTTAATTGGGGTGAGATGGCGCTGTGTGATAATGTCCACCAATATTTGTTTATATTTATTTATTTAAAAAAAAAGAACCGGCCAAGTGCGTGTCGGATTCGCGCACGAAGGGTTCCGTACCTAGTATCTATAAAAACGGCAAAAAAATCATGTTTGTTGTATGGGAGCCCCCCTTAAATATTTATTTTATTATGTTTTTAGTATTTGTTGTTAGAGAAGCAATAGAAATACAAAATCTGTGAAAATTTCAACTGTCTAGCTATCATGGTTCATGAGATACAGCCCTGTGACAGACAGACGGACAGCGAAGTCTTAGTAATAGGGTCCCTATACGGAACCCTATAAAGAATCTAACGATGAAATGTTTTGTTTTCAGATGTCCCTGGCGATGCGGATGTGCAGCGACTCATCGACTCGCAAGTGGAGTCTCACAAGATCGGCTCAGCCATCGCAGAGGAGGCGTTCCGTCGCTCGCCTTCAACCTCCCATCTTTTACAAGAACCCATCTTCAATGCGGTGCGTGCCTACTCTGCCCTAACTTCCCCATTAGTGCCTACTACGTCTTGCCAGGAATATTTAGGACCCATATATTTCATTTGTATTTGAAGAAGTAATAAAAATATTAGTACAAATTTAAATATCATTGATAATTTATGACGTTTACTTATGACGTTGTTAGCTGTGTAAACTACGAAACCTTACATTGACTCGGGTTTTGTATTTCATAACTTTGTAAGTAAAGACAATTTAAAAAACCGGCCAAGTGCGTGTCGGACAATGACGGACATGGCAAAACTATAAGGGTTTCTTGTAGCTAAAAACCTTCTATAATGCGAATGTTTCATACATGCGTTATCCGTAGAGCATTCACGCTTAAGTATTTCAAATCTCTTTGATGCAGACAACTAAAATTTCACAATTAAGTACATACTACAAACAATATTTAATAAACAAAAGACATGAAAAATATAATTTAAATAATAAAAATGAAATTATACATGTATTTATTTATGTACTAGACGACCCGTAACAGGCGTTGTCCTGACAATTTTTAATAATTGCATAAGAAAAAGCAATTTCAGGAATTTCCAATTTTCTCTTCAACCTTTGTACTGATAAAATATATTAAGAATTTTGGTAGAATGCGTATCGATAGTCAAAACTATCACGGGTCGGCTAGTATGTTATAAAATAAAATTAACAAACTAAAGTATCACAGTTTTGACTCAATGGTGAAGTATGTGGTAATGGTATTTCTTTGATATTAATTTCAGTATGCGTACATGTGAACGCTTCTCAATCTGCCCATTAATGACGCTATTCGTATGCGCATAATCACTGCGACTCCTTCTACTCGAGCGTGTCCGCGAACATGCCCGATGCGCTGCAGAATCGACGCATTCCTAATAGCATTCTGAAGATGTTATTGTACTGGACAGGACACGTAGGGCACTTAGAGATTTCTACTTACATTTAACCAATAAGCTGATCGTATAGAAACATTGGCAAAAGGCTTTAAATAGTGTAACTTTGACGGGTTTTACGGGCCACCATATTGCCTCTCACCGCTAGCGCCCTACGTTCCCTTTCTATATCACAATCATTCCTCAAGTCAGTTGACAGTGAGATAATAATATTTATATTTATGAATTGCAGTCATCTCTGGTGGATAGCATGCTCGGCGTGGATCTGAGCACGTTCGCTGTGCGCAGCAGCAGCAATAGCGGCGGCAGCAATGTGCCGCTAAACTCGCAGACGCCGTCCCCGCCGTTGTCCACTTTGGCCCCACTGGACGGCAACGGCGAAGCGGCAATGGCCGTTATCATGAGCCTGCTGGAGGCGGACGCAGGACTTGGCGGTCCGGTCAACTTTTCCGGACTACCGTGGCCGCTACCCTGAACAACTAGGGTGCCAGATGATCGGGATTCCCGGCAAAATACACGAATTTAAAATTACTTTCTTAAAAAAACACTTTAATCGTTCGAAACGCGCTTGGTGCATGCCACTTGTATTTTGTTGTATTAAGTTTAATTTTAATAGTAAAAAACACCTTGTTATTTTTTAATATTTATTTGTCTCGATGGTAATCCTCCGCTGCATCTTTCCATCGGTGAGTACATTATGTAGTTATCAGCTGCTTCATACTGAAGGCTGCATGATAGTGACGTCACAATCACAATCTCAAAATATTTTTCAATATATTCATTTCGATTCCATGGAGGATGGTTTATTTTTAATGGGGAGTCAATTTTCCTCTGTCGGTTGCTCGCTAGCAAATTGTATAATTAAGTCCAACACATTTCGCAAATATTATACATATAACGGAAATAACCTCCCCTTTAACTTCTTAGCAGGAATAGGTCGAATAACCAATAACCAGTTCATTATTAACATCATACTAGTATGTATACTTAATGAGTTGATATTTCGGTCATACGATTTATCTACCACTTTTTCGTTTCTCAAATCCGTACTTTAATTAATTTCTAATTTTAGTACTTTAGTTTAAAAAAGCGTATGCTTACAAAACAAGACGTATTTTAAATTATTTTTTATTATAACTTATTACTTTATGTTTGTGTGTGTTTTTGTTATTTTAATTTCGACTACAAGTCGTTTCTATATTTTATTATAAAGTTACCAATTCAAAGTACAAAGAGTATCTACCAATTTAATTAATGTACTTATTATTCATAATTATGTTAAGTTTTAATATTTAGTGACTTACTAAATAAAAATATCTACCTAATTTGCTATTAGTTTTTGTTTTCGAAGAGTATTTTGTAATATTTGATTTTGTTTTGAATTTCATGAGGATTTAGTTTTTTTTTAATTTCTTAATTGATATTATTTATTGTTTCTCCAATAAGTCGCACTGGTACGAAACAATTTATGTTTAATATATTCATAATTTAATTATGTTGATTATATTCATAATTTTAAAATTAATTTTGTTTTTGCAATTAGTTTTGTAATAAATACTTTTTACTTAATAATTTCCATTATTATAAAGATGGCAGGTAGATGTAACTAGAATGTGGTTGTACATTGATTGTACAAAACTTAGCCTTAACACATTTGAATAAAAACAATAAGTAAAACAGGACATACTGCGTTTAATTTCAAAGATAATTATATCATACAAATAGCCCGAAATAAAACACTAATATCAATCGAATGCCAAGTCTAAGAAGTTAGAATTTAGATAGACGATTATAGTTTTCCGTAATCGACAGAAAAATATTGTTTCCGATTCTGAACCAAGTCTCCATTGCCAGGTTGGTTAGCAAGCACTGTTCAGAATATAATTAGAGAAAATGCCTACTAGGGAGAACCACCTAGCACACCACATTGCAATTTTCAGTTTCTGAACAAGTTGTGATTATATAAAATAGTTTATTTTTAAAATTACCATAGACTTTGGTATTTATGCTCTTCAATACAATTAAAGAAATATATTTAATGGGTTTTATTTACTTCGTCCCATAACAGAGTAAAAAAGGGCGTCAAAGTTAGTATGAAAAATAAATTGTTTATTCTCATAAAATTACTTGAAAGAAATAACCGCTCGAATTTATAACATAGTAGGTAACTATTGTGAATTAATATACTTGTATTCTATTCTATGGTTCATGGTTCTTTATTAGTTACTATGAAATTGGTATTCTCTAAATTCGATCAATGTTTAGAGCTCTGGTAGGTAGATAGATACATAATGAAAATCGAAAATAGATTTTTACGGAATAAAGCCTGCAGGTAGGTACCTACATAAATGATTAATTAAATGCTCGTGATGGCACTGAAAACATTGCGCTACTATTTTCCAGAACATATTGTACTATGGTAAATATCAGTTATTTCATTAAGTAACAATGTGCGAAGGTCGCCTTCATGTAAGGCAAGGAGCTACGGGACACCTTGTCTTTCGACGTTAGTCGGGTTTGTCGGTTATGGCTTGTTTTTAAGTTTTCATTATATTTCTGAAATCACTGCCTGTAATTAGCTGAAAATTCAAAATAATTATCTGTTGTAATATTCTTTTTTTGTGTAAAACTCTCGTAAAATGACTTAAAAGGTTCGGCCTTACTTAACAAAATCCTGAATATCTTTGGATTCCTTGGACACACAGAGTTAATTTTTTGGCTCATAAGCACACACAAATTTAAGCTATCCAACCTATTAATTACTTTTTGGCTACATCCATTATTTCGATAACATTTTGCTGGAGTAGGGGTAACGTTTCCCCAGCAAAATGTTTATTTAATTAATATGTTTTTTGCACAACATTTGGTCACAATCACACGATGGTCTACATATTACTGCATACATCAAATCCAGATTCAAGTCAACATTTTGCTGGGGTAATGCACACAATAATTAAAGCTTCTATTCTGTGTAAAATACAAATTGTATTATTATAAAGTTTGTTGCGATGGATGATAAAGTTTGTGCTCATCAAGACCTTTTTTTTATTTCATCCGGCCCTGTAGGTATGTCGAAAATTGCTCTTTTTCTAACCGAAAAAAGAAATGCTTCTGAACAAGCCACATCTCCTATTTTTATAAATATATTACTTCAGGGTCCTACCTAGATTTCTATTAAGCTGAAAACATAATAGAAGAAACTTTTCACGATAAATATATTATTTCAAAATGATACGTTTTAGAATTTATGATCGAAATACTTTGATACCTACTATTAAGATCAACTTGTGATTTATTGTTAAAGATAGGTAATATGTAGATCTAAATTTCTACTAGAATAGGTTTTTGATAAGTAATTATACATAATTTATATCATTAATTTATTCGAAAAGCAAAGGCGAACCACGCGCCGACGTGTGTTTGTCGTCATTGCAGCGGTCGGTAGGATTATTTATCGAAGTGATTAAAGATGGGTACATCTTTATTCACATATACTATACATTATAAAAATAGAGATGTGGCTTGTTCAGAAGTATTTCTTTTTTCGTTTCGAAAAAGAGCAATCGTCGACATACAGGGCCCTAACGGGGTAAAAAGGACTGTCAAAATTTGTATGAGAAAGTTCTTTTTAGGGTTCCGTACCCACCGGGTAAAAACGGGACCCTATTACTAAGACTTTGCTGTCCGTCTGTCTGTCGCAGGGCTGTATCTCATGAACCATGATAGCTAGACAGTTGAAATTTTCACAGATGATGTATTTTTATTGCCGCTATAATAACAAATACTAAAAACAGAATAATTTTTTTTTTTGAGGAGGGCTCCCATGCTACAAACGTGATTTATATTTTTTTTAGGATTTTTACACTAAACACTAATTGTATTCTAGATTTGAAGCTTCTATGTCTGCTAGAAGTGCCTTAAACTTCTGATGATCGGTCAGTCAGTCAGTCAGTCAGTGCGTGAGTGAGTGACAAAATAAGAAACTTTGACTAGTTATAATTCTTAAACTACTGGTTCAAATTGAATGAAATTTGAAATATACCGTGTTTATAAAATTATAATGCCTGCTTGGTTACTGAAAATTCAGGCTTTTAGTTTTATCCACAACTAAGTTATAGGGGGTTGAAAATGGCCTGAACCGCTTCGAAAAAAAGATGGTAAGGCCGTGCCGCTTTTTTGCTTGACTTGGCGGAGGCACTGCCGTGCCCCCAGATAATAGAGCCCTAATTGGTACATAGGCCGAGTGTTTAATGAGCAAGTTGCTGACAAGTTTCATACGCACTTTTTCAACACATTTGCGAGGAAAAAAACAAACATGTATTGCATAAATCGTTTAATTATTAAAACAATTGGTGAATGTACAATTTTCAAAACGATATTGGATTGTTTTTGATGGCAATTTCACAGTTTGTGTTACATTGGTACTTGCCACTTCTTTAGTACCTTCAAATACTTCTTGCGTAAATGTCCGCGACAAAGGTAAATCATACAAATTAGTGGCAGGAGAAGGCACCAAATAACTTATGCTACGAGATGTACATGGTTGTGGTTCGGGGCAAATTTTTTTTGACTTTGGCTCTAAATTAATGTTTTGCGTTATTTCGTCACTGATTTTCGCTTTGTCGTCTTCTATGTACGATTCAGCGACTGCGTCAGAACGCCATACGCCATTTCGTTTTAAAGTTAGTATATCGGCCTCCGAATCAGCCAACATTGTAGCCGACGTTCTTCTGAAACTGTGTCCAGTGTAAAAATCGGCCTCAGGCAAACCTAAATACTTTGCTATTTCTTTTGGCATATTACCAAATTTGTTAATACCGATTGTTTGTGCAGTACATTTTCCTTTCTGAAAGTTTTGGAAAAAGCGGTCATTCTTCGTTTTTGTTGAACGGAGATCTTGATATTTTTTCACTATTTCATGAAACATTCCTTGGATTGTAAAAGATCGTGGAATCTTGGTTTTAGTTTGGGTAATTTTGACAAGAAGCATATCACCGTGGGTTTCTACATCTTTTGTTGTAATATTATACAGCTCTTGTCGTCTACAAGCACCAGTAACACCGAATATTAAGGCAACCTGTAAAGAAATCAATTAATTAGTTCTAAGAAGATTGTAGGTAGATACGTTTCGATTAAAAATAGGAAAGGTACCTACCTTTGTTGCTAGATACTGACTATCTGGAGCCTCATTCAAAAACTTTTCAACGTCGGCTGGTGACAAAACTTTAGATTTCCGACCAATATATCCGTCCGAGCGTCTCTTCAAAAATGCCATCAGGTTACAGTACGTTTTGATATCAACACCATGTTTGATCTTAACCATGCTTCTTAACATGGAATAGATGCACCACAGGGAGCTGGGTTTGTATGTAATGGCGAGTTCAGAGAAATACGCCAAAAACACATTTTCACAAAATGTCTGGCTTTTTTTGTTACTCTTCCATTGTAGAAAACTATCGTAAGCAGCTAAGTACTTTTCTCTAGATTTTGCAGGTATTAAGCTTTCATTAGCATTTAGTATTTCTGTCGGGGTTAAATCTATCAATTGTTCGTCTTCTGTACTAAAACTTGACATGTTTACAACTAATGCGATAAAAACATACATACATATGAAAAATAAGAGAAAAGGCGAGCAAGTTTTTTTTTTGCACGCGTCAAATTTAATTTGATTTTTATTTGAAAATTATAATTTTAGTGATAAAAAGCAAATATTTTATAACAAACTATTGTGAATTAAAAATAATTTCAAAATAAAAAAATGAATTTTTCGGCTAAAATATGGACACATTTGTGTATTGCAAGAATGTAAATGGAAACCTCTTTGTTGTTACAAAAAAAAACTGTATTACCCGGTTAAATTGAAAATGCTGTTTACTCGCATATAATTTGCAGTTTGGTTAGCGGTTAACTTAACTTTGTAGGGATAATTCTATTATGCACTGTGTGTATTACTAATATGCAGGCGTGTGTTATAGTTATAGCTCTGTTTATGGCCATAAGAACGATGTAGGTAATTAGGCTCACTTTACGAGCAAGTTTGTTGAAAATCTTTATTCAGCGTCGCTACTGACGTCCTCTTCTGCAGGTTTGGTTGTATGACGGAATGTACAGAATCTGAAACAATTAAAGAAGTGTTAAGTAGGTACTTTTATTTGTACGAAAGTGTCAATGTATAACAGTAAACTCTGTTTAATGTGAATTCTTGTGAACTTATACTAGAAGACTTGACGTTTAATAAAATGTAAGTACCTACCTACCTACGATATTATTGCAATGAGTTGGAGAGCCCCACTTAAATATTTATTATATTCTTTTTTTAGTACCTATTTGTTCATAAAGCGGCAACATAAATTATACCTACGTCATCTTTGAAAATTTCAACTGTCTAGCTATCACGGTTCATGAGATACAACCAGACAGACGGACAAACGGACAAACGGACAAACGGACAAACGGACAGACGGACAGACGGACAGCGTGCGAATCGGACTCGCGCACGAAAGGTCCCGTGCCATCTATAAAAAATACACGAATACAAAAAACACGTTTGTTGTATGGGAGCTTCACTTAAATATTTATTTAATTCTGTTTTTAGTATATTGTTGTTATAGCGGCAACAAAAATACATCATCTGTGCAATTTTCAACTGTCTAGCTATCATGGTTCATGAGATACAGATACAGCCCTGTGGCAGACAGACGGACAGACAGACGGACAGCGAAGTCTTAGTAATAGGGTCCCGATTTTACCCTTTGGGTACGGAACCCTAAAAAAGCTCTGTGGGTAGTAGGTACCCATATTATGATACAATACAAGTGAGCAAGTTGCTCGCGAGTTTCATACGCACTTTTTCAACAAACATGTAGGTAGGTATACCTACTACCTATTGCATAAATCGTTTTATCATTTTTCAACACACTTGCTCGTAAAGTGAGCTTTATTACATCATTCTTAAGGGGCTGTATGTCGACGATTGCTCTTTTTCGAAACGAAAAAAGAAATACTTCTGATTAAGCCACATCTTCTATTTTTATAAATATATTACTTCAGGTTCCTACCTAGATTTCTAAAACATAATAGCAGAAACTTTTCACGATAAAGATATTATTTCAAAATGATACGTTTTAGAATTTACGATCGAAATATTTTGATACCTACTATTAAGATCAACTTCTGATTTATTGTTAAAGATAGGTAATAAATGTAGATCTAGATTTCTATTAGAATAGATTTTTGATAAGTAGGTAATTATACATAATTTATATCATTAATTTATTCGAAAAGCAAAGGCGGACCACGCGCCGACGTGTGTTTGTCGTCATTGCAGCGGTCGGTAGGATTATTTATCGAAGTGATTAAAGATGGGTACATCTTTATTCACATCACTACATAGTATAAAGCAGTCGCTTTCCGCTTCCCGCGTCTGTATGTAATATGTATGTATGTATGTATGTTTGCTTATATCTTTAAAACTACACAACGGATTTTGATGCGGTTTTTTTTAATAAACAGAGTGATTCAAGAGGAAGGTTTATATGTATAATACCTACATGCATAATATAGTAGAGAAACACTGATAATTTTAGAGGTTTCTAATGTGATGTCGTAAATAAACACATTTTTTTGCGCTTACATTGCAAATGCTGGCTGAACCCCACGAGATATATCAAAATAATGTACTACAGTATTGTACACCTTAAAAACGTCTACAAAAAAGTCAACGATGGTATTAGAAATGTCTTACGCACAGCGACGAAGCGGGCACGGGTCAGCTAGTATACTATACATTATAAAATAGGAGATGTGGCTTGTTCAGAAGTATTTCTTTTTTCGTTTCGAAAGAGAGCAATCGTAGACATACAGGGCCTTAAGGCTATAAACCGAGCTATAACTCAGTCGCGCATATTAATATTACACATTTACACACTAGTGCATAATAAAATATAATTATCCCTATAAAGTTAAGTTAGTAGGTAGGTAGGTAGGTAGGTACGTACCTACCTAACTACAAATTATATGCGAGTAAACAGAACATTTTCAATTTAACCGGGTAGGTAGGTACCTAATAGGTACAGTTTTTTTTGTAACAACAAAGAGGAAAATCTATTAACATTTTTGGAATAAGTACCTTTATGTGTTTTTAATAAATTAAGCCGAAAAAAACATTTATAAATATCAAATTATTTTATATTCACAATAATTTGTTATAAAATATTTGAATTTTATCACTAAAATAATAATTTTCAAGTAGGTAGGTACCTAGGCATTTTTTGAATTTTTCGGAGAATTTTTATGGAAAATGTATCCCTGTAGCCTTCCTTAAAATGTTTAAATAGCTTGGTTTATGGCCAAGAACGAAGTAATAAGGCTCAGTTTACGAGCAAGTGTGTCTAAAATGGATTTTACAATATAGGTTGTAGGTATGTACATAGGTAGGTACGTACCTTGACGGACAATATCCATAGCCACTTTTTCCACTAAACTCACTTCAATCAAACCTAGGTTAATACACAGCGAAAATAATGTTTTTTTGGCGTTGTCGTGGAGAGAGACGTCCGCAATCAAATAGCGCTAGTTCCGACTGCTGCTGTGCCTGATCAGTCTTGCTTGCCAGTTGTCCGCCTCGCATTCTCCCCGAAATCCACCCAAAATTCAGGTTATTGAGAAAAAGACCCCCAAAATATTTTATTTTATTTACTAGCAGTCCGTCTCGGCTTCGCACGGGTATGATAATGAAGATCATAGGCAAATGTTTGATACCTGAGGTTACATTATTGCAATTTTCATGGGATCTCTATTTATTTTTAAATAAAATTAGCCTAAGTTACTCGCTGGTAATGTAGCTTTTAATAGGTGAAAGAATTTTTAAAATTGGTCCAGTAGTTTTTTTGGTTTAATTGGTAATTGGTACACACAAACAAAAATACAAAGAACAATGTTCAAAACGTCCCCACCCTTGTAGCACTTTAAAACCTATGTTAATCGAAGGGCCATAACCATCTTATCATTTTATTGTACGACGGCGAAACTGAAATATGCTTCCGAAAAAAGTTATATCGACATGAAGAATACGGAATCAGTAACAATTTATTGTGCCGTTTATTATACTTTTTCGACATGATGTAACCATACCTACTACAATATAATTACATTTTGGTAAGTTTTTGAGAGTTAAGTTAAGTTTTTTTTTTTTTTTTTTTTTTTTTTTTTTTTTTTTTTTTTTATTATTTGTAATTAATAAGGTATTTTATTTGAAATCTCCTAAAAAAAACGTCAATGGTAACCTTACAAAACCAATATTCAGCAGAATTATTTATGAACTTTTTTCTGCTCCGTGAGTTGTTCCCGAGCGGGAGTCAGCATTTAATTCTAAAGAGTTGTTTGAAAACTCCGAACGAAACCATCCCACAGTAAAAAGAAAAGCATCGTGATCGGAAACATAATTATTATTGTGACTGATTCCGGTTTCTTCATGTCGATATAACTTTTTTCGGATGCACATTTCTGTTTCGCTGTCATACAATAAAATGATAAAATGACCATGGCCCTTCGGTTAACATAGGTTTTAAAGTGCTACAAGGGTGGGGACGGTGTCCATACATTTTTGGGCATTGTTCTTTTAACTTTTTATATTAGTGTAAGATGTAAAATGAAGGTTCCTCATTACATAGATACCTACCTACATTCACTACGATTTAGCATGTGTCACATTAGCAGAATGTGATTGATTGGTTGGTTTATTTAGTTTAGATATCGGTGTGATTGATCACGTTCAGTTATGTTTTTAATCATAACTAGGTACTTTTCCCAGATAACAGTTTTGGTACCTAGTAAAAATTACTCCCCAATCCCCCCAAACACAGATTTTTCCTTCCAAAGATCCCCCCAAATTTTTTTTCCCCCCATATCTGTAAAAACCCCTCAAATTTGGGAGGAAAACCTGGCATCACTGTGCTCTGTGGTGCCTACCGTGCTAGGCGTGTGTAACTCGAGTTAGATCTAAAATCTGAATCTACAGCTCCACTCACAAGGCCGCAGCTCGCAGCTCAACAGCTCAAGCGCCTAGTAACTGACTCAATCAAACAAATCAAAACAGCTCATTTGGAACCGCGCCTAGTCATTCGAACTGCTGATCTAAACTGAACTAAGCGTCAACCTAACCATTACGTTACATTCACTCACCCTAAGTTGATCAATATGATTTAAGACTTTGATACATAGCACGCACAAAATAGAGTCCATTCTTCAAAAGTTTTTATTTATTTATTTATACTTTAATTGCACTTATAAAATAAATACAAAAAGGCGGACTTAATGCCGAGGCATTTTCTACCAGCCAACCTAATTGGTAGTGGAAACATGTAGTTGGCAAATTAAAAAAAAAACTTAAAAACTAGGTAATGAAAACATGGAAAAATAATATACTTAATTTTACATTATATTTAAAATAAATACCACAGAAAATATTATTATAATAATATAAGAATATAGATATATAAAAATAATATAAGTATATAGATATATTTATGTACTTATATCAAATTACTTAAGTATATAAAAATTATAAACCTATGTTGTATAAAATAAGTGCAGTTTCTAAATGAGTTCTTAAAGTCATGCAGGATAAGTAAAGTACCTACCAGGGTATTATAAATGTTTAAGGAAATGTTCGCGAGTCAATTTCTTAAAGCACTCTTTAGAGTTAACTTTTCTTAATATCATACGGTAGTTGATTCCACAGTCTCACAGCTTTTACTGAGAAAGAGTTCCCACGGAAAGAGGTGCTGTGCTCAGGGATATCTAGAAGGAGGTTTTCAGCTGATCTTAGATGCCTGTCATGTGTGTCAGACCGGAAATTAAAGCGGTTTTTAAGATAATCAGGAGAGAAGGGATCTTTGAGAGTAGAGAAAAGAAGACAAAGAATCCGCAGATTCCGGCGTTCCCTTATGGGAAGCCATTTCAGTTTGGTGCGGAAGTGGCTAAGAGTTTTATTTCTATAGACATACGATTCATAATCCGAAAATTGAGCTGTTTTTTCGTAGTTATTTGCGAAAACAGCTTACACTTGGAGGCAGGCACTTGAGTCATGACATGACTGCGGTTATGCCACAACCACAAGCGCTTTCTGATCTGAAATAAAATAGGTAAGGTGCTTTCTGGTAAGATCGGACTATTTTTCAGAAAACCTAGTCTTAGAAATTATGTTTTTGTATTGCCTCTGGTTACTCTTTTAATTATTATTTTGTAATGATTTGATAAACACAATGGTTAATGATTTATGAATGTCAAACATAGCATAATTATTCAGAATGGCAAGGAAAAGATCGGACCGGGTTAGGGTAGACCAGCTATGTAGTCGATGGGGTAGACCTACTACCTTACAAAAATGTCCCTATAACAGAGCTAGAATAAGGTGTAATGTAACACAAGAAAATATTCGGTCTTACCAAAGTGGTGTACCTACTAAACTAAGTAAAACCAATTATTGAATTTGTGATAAATTATGAGTTTTAGCTAAGATTTTAAGGGGAAGGGAAGTGAAGGGAGGGGAACAAAATGGCGCGTAAGATGATGTTGCCATAATTTAAATATATCGCCGAATTGAGTACCTATACCTACCTAGTTAGATGATTTATCCGGACTTAAACCTTCGCCGATCTTACGGAATCTTACCAGAAGGCACCTTAAGTTAATTAGCGGTCCACCTAGGTCCTGGACCCAGCTCAGGGGGGTAAGTCTATGAATATGTGAGAAGCTACTAGTTAATAACTGCGGACGGTGGCAAATTAGCCTAGGTTAGGTAGGTATAGGTAGACCACCTGAGGGTGTGATACAGGCAGTCTGACAGGTTGGCACAAGTTACCTTCCTAACGTTATAAATAGGTACCTACCTACTAACCTAGGTAGAGGTAAGTAGTAGTGGTACATAGGTACTTACCTACCTACCTTTCTAAGGTAGTTTTATATGTATAGTTAATTATTAACTAGTTAGTTACCTACAGTGCGTGAATGCAGTCGGTGACCACGAGTTTGTGAAATTACGAGTTTTTCATAATAGGTAGGTGAGTATTTTGTTTTGTAAATTTACATGTTATAAACAAATTCTTATGAAACGTGTCTTCGCTTACGTATTTATTCTACCTAAGTAAAGTATGTAGACAATAGTAAATCCTTATTTTAAAGCCCAGTTTATTAAACCTCGGGTCCAAAAACCCCCCCATAAATATAATGCTTCAAATGGTTCTAGCTTTAATTTTAAATTATTAGCTTGTGTGTGTGTGTGTGTGTTATAATATTCAACTGACTGCCCGTATCTACCTATATCGATATGTTTAATTAAGCATTCAACTTGTAGCCGTTGACATGAACTACTAACTTTTTGTATGTGCGTGAAAGTCGCTGCAAACCAACAGCTAGCCATAGTACCTACCTGTACCTATGTCCAGTACGCTTCATAGTTTCTGAATTGATTTTGGTTTTACGTAACATTTCTTCAAAACGATCAACTTTATTGAAGATCTCGTTGGTCCAAACCATAGCTAGATGTCTCCAAGTTGGTCGATTTTATGTAACCAACTAACAACATTACTTGCTTTTTCATCCGGACGAAACTTTGGTATTACTTCTGCATTCTATTGGTGTTAAAAACCGCCGTTTGAAAGCAGGCACAGGATCTTCCTCTTTTTAGTATTATGGGTCAGACATCTTTGTAATCCCACTTCTGATTCTGAGGTGTTACAACTTGATCAAGCAGGATCACTTGAAAATGATAGGCAGGTTATAATCACCCCTTTTATAATTCAATAAGATAAACTATCTCTTGCATCTGCCAGCTTTCCCACCAAAAATAAAAAAATAACGTGGGACAAGGGAAGGGGAATCAACTTTGACTTCGACTTCGACCTCGACCTCGACCTCGACCTCCACCTCGACCTCGACCTCCACCTCGACCTCCACCTCGACCTCGACCTCGACCTCCACCTCCATCTCGACCTCCACTTCCACCTCGACCTCGACCTCGACACAATTAATAGATATACAGTCGTGGTCAACTAATTAGGGACACTCTTTGGTTAAACCGAATTGTGAATTTATTTTTTATTTTCCAACGAGTCTAAACCATATTCCATATCTCTTACATGTAAGTATAATTAGTCATTTATGTGCCCGATTATACAAACAATAACAACTTCTTAAACATTAAACCTCTTTACAGTATAGCTGATAGATTATCGTAGTGCTATTTGTTCAAATAATGCTGGCTGGCCATTTAATTAGGGACACTGAGATATTGCGTTCTATTTTCAAAATTTGAATCTCAATACTTTTTTTACTTCTTCTCTTATTGTTTCGTGGTAGTTTTGGCGGCAATCCCGATATTTATTTTAAGTTTTGAAAAATATTTTGAAGAAAAATGGGTAAAAATAAAAGTTGCGATCCAACACTACGAAAAATTATCATGAAGTTTGTTGTCGAGCATGGTTGGCCATACCGAAGGATAGCAGAACATTTAAATTGTTCAAAAACTATGGTATAAAATGCAGTGCAACATGTCAGACGCAATAACACAGATTTAAATGTGCCCAGAACAAAAAGATCGAGAAAAACAACTCCGCAAGAAGATAGAATGATAACCAGGTTAGCTAAGAAAGATCCGTTTCTAGGCTCTATTTTAATTAAACACGAAGTGTTTGGGACAGACGAAAGAGCTGGTGTCTCAGCGAGGACCGTTCGACGACGTCTGGTAGAAGCAGGGTTGTTCGGAAGAGTGGCTCGCAAAGTACCGTTGTTGAAGAAAGAACATAGAAATGCTCGTTTGGCGTTTGCACGTAAATATGGACATTGGACCTACGCCCAATGGCAACATGTATTATTCTCTGACGAGACCAAGGTTAATTTGATTTCTTCAGATGGAAGGCAATACGTACGGCGTCCAGTAAAAGCGGAAATGAATCCAAGATTCCCAAAAAAGCAGGTGAAACATGGCGGTGGAAACATTAAAATGTGGGGTTCATTTTCTGGACGTGGAGTGGGACCTGTGAGGAAAGTTCAGGGTAACTTAGACCAACATCAATACAAGGCAATATTGGAGGAAACGATGCTTCCCTATGCTGAGGAGCATCTCCCTATTATATGGACGTTTCAGCATGATAACGACCCGAAACATACCGCCGCCCGTTCAGTCAAGTCGTTTTTTACCAGTCAGTCAGTATCGGTGCTAGATTGGCCAGCAAATAGCCCAATCGAGCACCTTTGGCACGAAATCAAGAAAAAAGTAGCCACTTATCGTACCACAACTTTAGATGAACTTAATGAAGCTTTTTGTGAGGCATGGGCAAACATTCCTGTCGAAACATGCCAGAAACTGATAATGTCTATGCCACATCGGTGTCAAGCGGTAATTACTAACAAAGGTTTTGCTACTGGGTACTGATTTTACACGTAATAAAATGGAGCTGTTAAAGATATTATAATACTGCAGATTATTAGTTTTGTTTAACTCTATTTTTTTTTTTTTTTTTTTTATTTTTTTTTATTTACCATTTTATCATTTATTACATAATATTTGCTTATATAATAGCATCTAAAAACCACTAAGGTTTATGCAGTGCTACGCGAGATCACATCACTCAAGAAGTAAGTAAGAAAGTAGCTACAACTAAACAAGTAAACAAAATAAAAATTGTTACGAATCTTGGGAGCTAGGCATTTAACTTATACCTAACCTACCTAACGTGTGTAATGTGTAAAATGAATCATGAGTTAAATCAAACTCATGAAATATCTTTTTAACTTAATTTTGATATTTTTAGGTGTCAAATTGTTACGTAAGTCGGAAGGCAACGTATTGATAAGTCGAGGGACAAGATAACTGGTTGTTCGCTCGCCATAGACATTGCCTGCGCGCGGCGTACAATACAGATTCCTAGAAATAGTCCGAGTGTATACCGGGTGTTCAATTATATTTAAAAGTGATTCGTTAAAAAATTGTTCTTTCATTAATAAATAATGAGTTTGAGTATGAACTGGCAAAAATTTACAATGCTTAAAGAGACCATTGTTGTTGTCATGAAACTGATTTTTGATTTTAGGCGAGACTAGTGTTTTAATAATTTTCAATTGTAGCTTATAAATGTCATCTAGGTAAGTTTTATAAGTTTGACCGTAACTACTGAGACCATACTGTATACATATAAGATTCTGCTAATGCGTTGTAAAGCATTAGTTTAACCTTGTAGGGAATGCGATTCCTGAGGATTGTTATATTCGCCAGGAATTGCCTGAGTTTATTACAGACGTGTTCAACGTGATAACTCCAGTTGAACTTTTGATCTATTATCAGACCAAGGTAAGTATGTTTTTCAACAATATCTATGGGTGGACAACTACAATTCAAATTACTAACAGCATGCAAGCAGCTATGATCGTGGACTACTATGTTTTGTATAGGGAAATTCTTGATATACGGAGATTTGATGATTAGTAGTTTAGTTTTGCTAGAATTAAGTACAAGGCCAGCATCGTGACACCATTTATTTAGAGCATCTAGGTCCAGTTGTAAAAGATCTCTGGCCAATTGAGGATTTTTATTAGAGATGACATTCTACGTAACAATAAAACGGTAATTAGCGATTATCTAGCTGGATTGAGTATTCGATAACACTAAACTGGAATAAGACACGCTAAAGTTGCTAAGAAATAAACTTTATTCCACTTATTAGTTTACGCAATTGCAGTCTGCATTACGATGCAAGAGGAGCTCACAACGGGTTTCATTACGCAAAGTAATAGTTGCAAAGCTTACTAACAAGTATTTCTAACTGAGTATGAGTAGGAGCCACTCCGAGAGACGATAGTTGTCTTTCATGGTTTAGCGAGACTTGCTTTCGGCTTAGCTCCTAACTCGCAGTAGCACTGAGCTGAGGGACATTCTAACGCCTATAGTTCTACTCTAGATTTCACCGACGTCCCACATTGTTTCAACTCATCCACTGTGTAATTAAATGAGGCCGCACTAAAACAGTTCTGGTGGTTGTTGGTAGGTACTGCACTCCATTACTCCTTTGTACTGCTCTACTCCATCTCGTCGCCATACGCGTTGGTGGAAGGTGACGTTGCTCGTTGCAATGGCTGCCTCTTCACTGCCGGCGCGGAGTTAGGGTCCAATCTACACAAAAGTACACAAACTTATCAGAATCAAAGCCAACGGTATAATTAATGGAAGTTTCCATCGCTTTCCGCAAGCCAATACGTCGGAAATACAATAAAGGTACGCAATAACACCTACAAAGACACTAACACAGAATAAAGCGGCAAGCGGCTTGCAACCTGTCACGTTTGGAGTGCTAACTACTGCAAAATGTTGGTATGTGCCAAATATAATCTTTGGACGTGCCTTCAACTACCCCCTCTAGACAACTATAAGGATCTAAGCGCCAAGAGATCTGAGAGGATGTCTACCGTACTTGGGGATTACAGTCGTGATCCTATTTTTTTAAACATCCTTAATAAACTTTAAAAAAGTGCATACCTCACTTAAAGTTAAACTCTACTTCATCGAATAATAACATCCATAAAACTACACGTTAACAAGTTCCACAGCTACCATCAATTCAACCATTAAGTCTACAAGCATAATTATTTAAGTACTTATAATATGTGTTATAACGTTTCCAACGAGCTATATGTTATGTATTAATTATTCAACTTCAAAATACGATTAGTAGATATTATGTTAATGCTAACGTAACAGTGAGTCCATTGTCGTTGTTTGCAGCGCAGCTTCACCTTCGCTCTCTTCACTGGAAGCCGCTAACGCTACACGTTCTTACCTATATACGACAAGCTCGGCTTAGTTGTCATCACACTGGTACCTTCTTGGTCACCCTGCCTGTGCTAGGTCACCAAGTAGGGTGATTTCATACGGAGCATTTATTTTTGAGAGTTGTTTCAAATTAGATTGTCAAAATAAGCGAAGTGCAGACCAACAACTTTACCGTGTTCTCCTGAATGTTGCTCAACTAAGTATATCTTTAAACAACTAGATTACTTTTTGGTGTATCCTCCTAATTATTAATTAAGATAAAAAATGCACATGCATGATTTTGATATAGATGCGCTGGTTTGCAATAAATAATAACATTTAGTTGTCATAACAACGCATATTCTACTAAAAAGGTTGAAACTACTAATGTTGGAAATCGAAATTTATTTTATCAAAAAAATCTGAATTTGACTACCGAATGATACGCAGTCTATCAAAACTAGTAATTTATTTTATCAGGACAAGTTTTATAGGAAAAAAATTGGAAGTTTTGAAAGTGCTTTTTTGTATGCGATTATTATAATTTGGACAGGACAAAGTCTGTCACGGGTCTGCTAGTTGACCATATTTATTTGTGTCGTAGTAATAATTACCTGTAGGGGTCCTGCCTGGCATCGGCGTGGTCACCTCTGTTCTTACGACGCAAGTCGTCGTACGACAAAGGAGGTCGTGGAGGTCCCTCTGCCGGGCCCACGGCACCTAACAACATACACTCATTTAGGCAACAGACAACATGTTGTTCCGACCCCACATTCAATGGGAAAAGGAGAGGAAAATGAACTGCCAGTCTTATTGCGTAAACTCACTGTTAATCGTGATCGATTTCAATTGTAAAAAGACAATGATGACTAAATTATCATTGAGCTTACGAAATTTTCATTTCATTTAATTTAAATATTTAGAAGAAGTCGGTGAAATTGTATTCATAAGATGATATATTATATATATCTGCAAAGAAATGAGTTGTATCTCACATAGTCTTGCCACAATCATTAAATAATCCAACCAGCGTAAATCACCTATAGCCGCTTTAATGATTGTGTCATACGTAATGATACGTACCACAATTTCACTGTCTTCTTTTCACCATTTTAATTTTAAATGAAAACATTATTTAAAAATTTTGGGGGCGCCACTGGACGCACGATGTCGAAAATGACGTCGCAACGCAATGTTCCGGATCCTGTTCAATCTCACAGTTGATTTGACGTTGAACCGGATCCGGAACAAAGTTCCTGTTTTTGGGTAATATGTGGGCGTGGGTGGGCGCTAGGTTACCGCTAAGGTCTGGCCTGTTCAGGTCCTCGCTGAAGACGTGGCCAGCGCGGTCAGAGTCGAGGTCCAGTGCGCTGCCGGGGCCAGCGTCCGAGTAGATGTCACCGGCCGTCGCGCCTAACATCGCCGCAGGAGCCTGCTTTTGCGGCAGCGCACCTCTGGGAAATAACACAACACCATCATATTTATACCGAAGAGTATTTGAATTACCCTCGTATTCAAGAACGACACTATGAGAACACGCACCCACAGTGCACGAAATATTTTTTCATAAAAATCACTTTATGTGTTGTGCGACAATGCATAGTGTGACTAGAGGCACATTGTCGTGTACCTCTTGCCAAAGTTGAGCTCTAAAGACACACGGTAGCGTGCGCCATAGTGCCGCTTAACACATAAAGTAATGTTTATGAAAAAAGATTTCGTCCACTGTGGGTGCGTGTTCTCATAGTGTCGTTCATGAATACGAGGCTTAGTCTTGTACTATGGCAACCAAATTAATGATTAGAATACTAATATAGTTTTTTTTGTAAATAGAGCAAGGTCGTTGGTTGTTGGCGTTTCACCAACATTTTAATTTTCAAATAAACAGTTTATGTTGAAAAAAATAATTAAAACGATGAGTTTAAACAACATAGAATAGAGTAGTACGACGTTTTCTAATAAAAACCGGCCAAGTGCGAGTCAAACTCGCACGAAGGGTTCCGTACCATTATCTATAATAATATCTACCTAGGTACCTATTTACCTAACTACATGAATTCAATAATTCAATTTTATACTTTTGAGTTGAATAAAGTCGGTAAATTGGCTCCGCCTGCCAGCGCAATTGCGCCACATCTTTCATTGGTTTATGGTTCATTGACATTATGGTTTACTAAAAGTAACGTATTAACGTAGTAACATCAAATTAAACTAGATGGCGCTAAAAATGCTAAAATCACGTTTGTTGTATGGGAGCCTCCCTTATATATTTATTTTATTCTGTTTTAAGTATTTGTTGTTCTAGCAGCAACAGAAATACATAATCTGTGAAAATTTCAACTGTCTCGCTATCACGGTGACAGATAACAGACGGACAGCGAAGTCTTAGTAATAGGGTCCCGTTTTTACCCTTTGGGTACGGAACCCTAAAAATGAAACTGCCTGCATACTAAATTTAATTTGTTTCCGAAATTCACATTATATATATACAAGAATTGCTTGTTTACAGGTATTCGATTTATCTTTATCTCAGGTTAAGCCCAGGCGATATTTATTTAATAATTATTAATAAGTATATAAATACACAAAACGGGAAATCATTGGAAGTGGGCAAAACAATCTAGAGGTACAATTCACCACAAATGTCACTAATCAATACGGACCATAGACAAAGAATTGTATTAACTATAGACTTTAAACAAGTTTGTTTGCCATGCTTAGTTATTGACTGCAAAAATTGAAAATGCCCAAAGCCAGGGCAGGCACCACAACCAGATCTATGACCCTACATTTATACTTATGATATATATTATAACACCTAGACACAAAACAAGCATCCATCTTCATTACACAAATGATTGCCCAGGTGCTTAGAGCAACACGGGCTTCCTACGGAAGGAAGTAGTCTTAGCGATAGATTACTATTAAAATAGTTCTGGCGTTTGTTTTGGGGGGGAAATGAGCACACAAGTGCAGTTCCGCACACTTACATGCTTAAACAAACCTGCCAACTGACTGATGATGACGTTAACACATAAACAATCCAACAATACACTAATAATTCGTATACAGATGACTCACACATTGACACGGTTTATAAAATGTGTATGCCCACTTAGGCTTGTACTTTGACAGAGGGGACCGCGGCGAATGGCTACTCCCTTCCGTAGGAAGCCCGTGTTGCTCTAAACCCGGGTGGGAATCGAACCCACAACCTACAGCACAGAAGGCAGAGATACTAGCAACTGAGCTGTGAGCTCCATAGAGAGAGCTTACCCAATCTTTCCATCGCGTCTGTCCCTCAACAGCTGTCCGATGTAAGAGCCCGGCAACGCCATCAGTTTCTCGGCACACGCCTGCTGGTACGACAGCTTGCCCAGGAAGTAGCCCACTATCACAGCCAGCGTCACTTTCGGGAACACTCCAAAACGTGGGTTCGGCTTCAAATAACCTGCAATACACAAAACATACTAAATTATTTTTCAAATTATCTTGATGACATAACAATAGATTTTGATTATGGTTTTTTATCACTATAGATAAAATAAGTTTTCTGTTGAAAAATAATATTATATCAAGCACGAGCTGCGCTATCACCTCTGTCACATCATTTAAATATTGTCAACTGCTTCAAAATTGATTTGCAAGATTCCACCTTAAAATACATTGTTACATATTTACATACATTGCAAGTTAAATAAATCCTTTTAAAAATAATAGATATAGAATAAAAAAAAATCTTCACTTTTTCATTTTTGTTTAATCAAGTAAAGCGGCAGACTAAAGTTAGTTCATAATATTTTTATTACTAAATTAAATTTGCAACAAAACACAAAGCTGGAATGGACTAAGCATTAAGCATAGGCAGGAAAATTAATACAAAGAGCACAGCAGTTAAGCATTACAACAAATATAATGCAAACAGAAATAAAATTAATGATGATTATTAATGATTTTTGAATTAGAATTTGAATTGGTTTATAACCAAGCATCCTCATATGCGTTTTACCATTTGATCAAAATAATGAAGGAAAGCATTGTGAGATAGTCAGTTATTAATTTTTTAAGCTTCTTATAAGCTAACAACCTGTCAGGTATGGAATGAACTAAAAAATAAAATAAAAATAAATAGGATAACGAATGTAATCCCCAAATACGGTAGACATCCTCTCAGATCTCCAGACGCTCTCCTTTGAAGAAAACATTGTGAGGAAACCAGATTGAACTACTTCAAAACTTAGGCATGTGTCAAATTAAATGTTGGATATAAGTTTATAGGGGGTAGACAGGCTACACCCTTTAAACATCTTTAAGGATTTGAGTGCCTTGTGATCGGAGAAGAATAGATGAGATTCTATTTAAAACTTAACACAATTTTTTTGATAAAATATGAGATTATAACCAACTTAGACGAAAAGACAAAATTAAAATAAGCTAAGCAGCAAGACTTAAAACATTTATTATAAAAAATAGAAATATCTTTTTTTAGAACTAGCATAAAATATAAAATTAAAAACAAGCAGAGCAACTAGATAGAACAGGCAGAAAGAGAAATACATTCTGAACTTTGCCAGTATCATACTGTCATACACTTTATTTTCATTCTATCTGTTGTTTCATTCTTCTGTGATTAATCACAAATCTGGGATTATTATTATTATTAATAAAACCCATGAGTAGTATTAATACTTAAAAGATTTAAAAAACCTGTAAACCAATTAAGGTGATATATAATTTGTTTGGTTTTTGTATGGGCCGATTCTACACAGTTATGATGGAAAAAGTGATAAAACTGAATTATCTTCTCTATAATTCTTTTTAATTTATCTTATCTATAATTTATGTAGCTAACTAACTAATCTAACGACTAAAGTATATAAAAAACCGGCCAAGTTAGAGTCAAATTCACCCACGAAAATCACATATTATGTTGTATGAGAGCCCCACTTAAATATTTATTTTATTCTGTTTTTAGTATTTGATGTTATAGCGGCAACAGAAATACCTACATTATCAGTGAAAATTTCAACTGTCTAGATATTACGGTCATTCACATTTCATAAGATACATCTATTGAGAAAAGTTTCACCAATTGTTAAATATAATTTGTATTAATTAATTTCAAGTTATCTTTGTCTATAAAAACAAAACTGTATGTTTTCCGGTAATTTAGAAAAATACTATTCTGCATTCATCAAAAGAATGTATTCCACATCTAAAGAGTTGAATGAAACAGTGTATTTACCAAAATAATTATATGATACATACTACTTTTTAAAATACTTATTCAAATATTAGGTATTTTTGTCTATGAATTCTCACATTTCCACTTTATTCCTAGTTTTGCAAGTGGTGAGACAATAAGTAAGATTCCTGCCCCATCTTTCCTTCTTCATGTGCACTTCATATTCAGAGTGAAAGCTCAACAACTAGTTGTCAAGTTAGAATCTAAGAGTTTTTAAAATAAACTTAATTTTTTTAGTTCTTATACATTATCGGGCTGATCGACATACCTTGCTGCACGGCGGCGCCGGTGGCCAGGCCGAGCGCCGTGCTAAATGGAAGTGAGCGCTGGAAGAAGCTCTCGCGATTGCATTCTTGCAGCACGTGCATCTCCTCCGGGGAGAATTTGTACTGCGCCTACAGTCACAAACCGCACTTAGCCAGACCCAACATTTCAATCTATCATCAGCTATCGCTAACTACCTTCCTTATTCCTACTTACCATGCTCGGATTGGGCGCCGGGCCCGGTGCGCCACTCGCCATACCCTGGTACCCGAACGAGTTCGGATCGTTCATTCTGTTAATATATTTTCAATATGTGTTTAGAGATTAGGTATGTACTCATTCAAAAACACCGATAAAAAGTATTTTTACTCGCGAAACACTCTCACCTCTAACTATGCTCTTTGCTCTAACTATTCCGTCCTGGCTCAGTCTAAGATCCGTCTGATTCTGACTTTCTGACTGACGTGACGATCCGTCTTCTGTCTGAATTCTGAAGCTCTAAAAAAATAAACCATGGCACTTGACATTGACAGTTGACATATTATTCGACATTGACATTAGCTGACAGATGGCACCGGAAGACGGCTGAGCACCCTGGATTGATCACCCTGATCTGATCAGACTAACTAAACACAATTTAGTTTCTATTTTTAAAACTGCAATAAAGTAATACATCAAAATTAGATACGAGGTAATTTGAATCGTTTGACCCAGTTTTTCTGTTAATTAAAGTACTGGGATATTTTACGATACATTAGATACCCTAAATTGCACTAAGCATTACCAAACTACCTACTGCACGTACCTAGTTCTACTAGGTACTACTAGGCTAGTACTAGTAGTGCATATTAAGTAGTGCTATCACACTGAAATAAAGAAAGTGAATACTTACTATTATATAGTAGATGGGTATTGATGTAGTCTGTATTCCCCCGAATTCATAACCGAGATCTCGTAGATATTTCCTTTTTCAGCAGTTTCTCGGCAGAGGCCGTTAGTCGACACTCTTTTAGTATCTTTCTAATAGACCACGTTTCGTAATCAGAGATCCTTTTTGTAAACAAAGAAATGTCAAGAAAGGTCAGTGTCAAAGTGTTTCTCAAACTTTTTTCACTTGTGTTAAATAACCAACCTGTAGGTATGTAGGTAATAATAATTATGTATTAAGTTGATACATAATTACAGTTGAGGAGTTCCCTCGTGAGAAGCTGATCCTGGCTGCTTCATCAGCTCACAATAGAAATCATGGTTATCTGTCACTGTTAATTGCGTAGGTACCTATACAAAGTTTGGTGTCCGTGCTCTAAGCTGTTGACGAGTTCCCTCGTTAGGAGCTGACCCTGGCTGCATCACTAACTTAAAGTATAGGCTCTGCATTGCATGTCTTATATTAATAAATAAAATCATTTGAACCTTGCTTCAAACTTTAAATAGATTACAAATTTCTAAGTACAATTAGTTACGCTAATTTCGACTATTAGAGATGATCGTATTTTTACTTTAGCTTTAGGTAGAGACAGTAGAATTGCCACAAGTAGGATAATAAAATTAAGATTTCAAATCATGCAATAAAATATCTAAAATGTATATAGGTAGTTTAAGTAGTAGGCTAGTTGAAAGTACTTAGGTACCTATAATACCAATGTAACAGTAACCAGTAACTATTATAAAGGGTGGTTAAATTTTAAGGGCCGATGTTGAATGTGAACCACACCTAAAACGTCAAGTTTTTTTCTGCATTTAATTTGAAATTTTTCTATTACAAAATAACTCAATTTGAACCATGGAAAGATACACAATTGAGCAACGAGTTAAAGTTATTCAGGCTTATTATGAAAATGGGCGTTCAAATCAACAGTGGATGATCAATTTTCGAAGAAAATCATTTTCAGTGATGAGGCACATTTTCACCTCAGTGGATTCGAGAATAAGCAGAATTGCCGCATTTGGGCGAATGATAATCCAAGAGTGATTGTCGAAAAAGCAATGCACCCACAAAGAGTGACTGTTTGGTGCGGTTTATGGGCTAGCGGCGCACTGTGGATCGAAAATCGACTTTCAAAGACATAGAGGAAAAAAAAAATTTTGGTCGGTTTTTTGCTTGAAACGGCTTCCATTAATCATTAATATGCCTAAATATATCATGATCTACAATTTGGTGGGAAAATAGTCGAGTTATCATTTTTTTTACGAAAAAAATGTATGAAAAGCATATAAAAAATCCAGATATCTCCGGAAGTGCAAAGATAACCGTTATATCCTTGCATACAGTTATAGTACCAACTATTATTGATTTTTTGGCATACAACATATAACTCGAACTGCTGCACATTTTGAAAAAAAAAATTATCAAAATTTTTTATTTATTTTTGATCTCTCTCAAGTGAAGACTTTACCACCGCGGAACCTTCATTGTCATCATCAGTTGGAACGATGACTAAAAGACCTGACAAAACCTAATCTTGCCTAATTAGGTAGTTAAATAACATTAAAAATAGTTCCTAAATTAAATTTGCTATTGAGCTTTGTTTTTTGGTATTTCAACGTCAGCCAAACAAGAAAACACGTGTCTGTTATTATTTATAGCATACAATTTGCCGATGGGGACCTTTTTTTAACCGATTTCCTTAAGTCTTCACTTGAGAGATCAAAAATAAATAAAAATTTTTGATAATTTTTTTTTCAGAATGTGCAGCAGTTCGAGTTATATGTTGTATGCCAAAAAATCAATAATAGTTGGTACTATAACTGTATGCAAGGATATAACGGTTATCTTTGCACTTCCGGAGATATCTGGATTTTTTATATGCTTTTCATACATTTTTTTCGTAAAAAAAATGATAACTCGACAATTTTCCCACCAAATTGTATATCATGATATATTTAGGCATATTCATGATTAATGGAAGCCGTTTCAAGCAAAAAACCGACCAAAATTTTTTTTTGTCAAACTAGTCTTCTCACCCAGGGTCCAAGTGAAGAAAGATCGATTACCGAAGACTTTACCACCGCGGAACCTTCATCGTCATCATCAGTTGGAACGATGACTAAAAGACCTGACAAAACCTAATCTTGCCTAATTAGGTAGTTAAATAACATTAAAAATAGTTCCTAAATTAAATTTGCTATTGAGCTTTGTTTTTTGGTATTTCAACGTCAGCCAAACAAGAAAACACGTGTCTGTTATTATTTATAGCATACAATTTGCCGATGGGGACCTTTTTTTAACCGATTTCCTTAAGTCTTCACTTGAGAGAGATCAAAAATAAATAAAAAAATTTGATAATTTTTTTTTCAAAATGTGCAGCAGTTCGAGTTATATGTTGTATGCCAAAAAATCAATAATAGTTGGTACTATAACTGTATGCAAGGATATAACGGTTATCTTTGCACTTCCAGAGATATCTGGTTTTTTTATATGCTTTTCATACATTTTTTTCGTAAAAAAAATGATAACTCGACAATTTTCACACCAAATTGTATATCATGATATATTTAGGCATATTAATGATTAATGGAAGCCGTTTCAAGCAAAAAACCGACCAAAATTTTTTTTAGTTAAACTAGTCTTCTCACCCAGGGACCAAGTGAAGAAAGATCGATTACCGAAGACTTTACCACCGCGGAACCTTCATCGTCATCATCAGTTGGAACGATGACTAAAAGACCTGACAAAACCTAATCTTGCCTAATTAGGTAGTTAAATAACATTAAAAATAGTTCCTAAATTAAATTTGCTATTGAGCTTTGTTTTTTGGTATTTCAACGTCAGCCAAACAAGAAAACACGTGTCTGTTATTATTTATAGCATACAATTTGCCGATGGGGACCTTTTTTTAACCGATTTCCTTAAGTCTTCACTTGAGAGAGATCAAAAATAAATAAAAATTTTTGATAATTTTTTTTTCAAAATGTGCAGCAGTTCGAGTTATATGTTGTATGCCAAAAAATCAATAATAGTTGGTACTATAACTGTATGCAAGGATATAACGGTTATCTTTGCACTTCCGGAGATATCTGGATTTTTTATATGCTTTTCATACATTTTTTTCGTAAAAAAAATGATAACTCGACAATTTTCCCACCAAATTGTATATCATGATATATTTAGGCATATTCATGATTAATGGAAGCCGTTTCAAGCAAAAAACCGACCAAAATTTTTTTTTGTCTAACTAGTCTTCTCACCCAGGGTCCAAGTGAAGAAAGATCGATTACCGAAGACTTTACCACCGCGGAACCTTCATCGTCATCATCAGTTGGAACGATGACTAAAAGACCTGACAAAACCTAATCTTGCCTAATTAGGTAGTTAAATAACATTAAAAATAGTTCCTAAATTAAATTTGCTATTGAGCTTTGTTTTTTGGTATTTCAACGTCAGCCAAACAAGAAAACACGTGTCTGTTATTATTTATAGCATACAATTTGCCGATGGGGACCTTTTTTTAACCGATTTCCTTAAGTCTTCACTTGAGAGAGATCAAAAATAAATAAAAAAATTTGATAATTTTTTTTTCAAAATGTGCAGCAGTTCGAGTTATATGTTGTAAGCCAAAAAATCAATAATAGTTGGTACTATAACTGTATGCAAGGATATAACGGTTATCTTTGCACTTCCGGAGATATCTGGATTTTTTATATGCTTTTCATACATTTTTTTCGTAAAAAAAATGATAACTCGACAATTTTCCCACCAAATTGTATATCATGATATATTTAGGCATATTAATGATTAATGGAAGCCGTTTCAAGCAAAAAACCGACCAAATTTTTTTTTAGTTAAACTAGTCTTCTCACCCAGGGACCAAGTGAAGAAAGATCGATTACCGAAGACTTTACCACCGCGGAACCTTCATCGTCATCATCAGTTGGAACGATGACTAAAAGACCTGACAAAACCTAATCTTGCCTAATTAGGTAGTTAAATAACATTAAAAATAGTTCCTAAATTAAATTTGCTATTGAGCTTTGTTTTTTGGTATTTCAACGTCAGCCAAACAAGAAAACACGTGTCTGTTATTATTTATAGCATACAATTTGCCGATGGGGACCTTTTTTTAACCGATTTCCTTAAGTCTTCACTTGAGAGAGATCAAAAATAAATAAAAAATTTTGATAATTTTTTTTTCAAAATGTGCAGCAGTTCGAGTTATATGTTGTATGCCAAAAAATCAATAATAGTTGGTACTATAACTGTATGCAAGGATATAACGGTTATCTTTGCACTTCCGGAGATATCTGGATTTTATATATGCTTTTCATACATTTTTTTCGTAAAAAAAATGATAACTCGACAATTTTCCCACCAAATTGTATATCATGATATATTTAGGCATATTAATGATTAATGGAAGCCGTTTCAAGCAAAAAACCGACCAAAATTTTTTTTTTCGCCTATGTCTTTGAAAGTCGATTTTCGATCCACAGTGCGGCGTAGCGGCATCATCGGGCCGTATTTTTTTCCAAAATGAGGCCGGTCAGGCAGTTACTGTGAATGGTGTTCGTGAGATGATAACGAACTTTTTATGGCCCGAATTGGAAGATATGGATGTGGACGATATGTGGATTCAACAGGACGGTGCCACTTGCCACACAGCTAACGACACAGTAGCTCTTTTGCGCGACAAATTCAATGGCCGTGTTATCTCACGTGGTGGCGATGTGAATTGTCCGCCAAGATCATGTGATTCTATGGGGTTATTTAAAAGAAAAGGTGTACGTCGATAAGCCAGCAACAATTGAAGAGCTAAAGGATGTGATAATTCGACACATTAGAATCTATAGAGAATACAAATTTTACACTAACTATGAAGAATCTATTTATCTAAACTGCATTCAAAGTTATAATATGACTTTTGAAAGTCATAAAATAATAAATAAGGATTTTTTTACGAAATAAGCCAGCAGAGAAGAACTAACAAAGTTGTATTAGCTTGTGTGTCGTGTCTCGTACTCGATTGGTAAACGCGCGTGTGCTTTTATACCTACAACAAACGAACTCGCGCTGGGCCATACCGATATCATATCGTTATTTCATACCAGTATAATTTCGGTATGGCACCACCGCTATCGAATAACGGTACCGTTATATTTTTGCGGTACCAATACCGTTAACCTCTACCGTTTTCAGTCCCTGGTAATTAACAAGCTGAACTTCGTATCGCTTTACAATTAACAAATGCTAAGTAGTAAGTACCCGTTCCCGTTCCCGTTCCCATTTCCGTTCCCGTTACCGTTCCCGTTCCCGTTCCCGTTTACGTTCCCGTTATAAAAAGTATCCTATGTTCGACTCCTGGTTCTAAGCTACCTCCCCATCAATTTTCAGCCAAATCAGTTCAGCCGTTATTGAGTTATAAGTGTTGTAACAAACCCGACTTTCTTTTATAAAGTAGACTAGCAGTCCGTCGCAGTCGCACGGGTGTAATATTGATTTTATGACATTTTTTTTTACACCTTGGGTTACATTATCGAAGTTTTAATAGGGATCCCTAATGGTATTAAGGACTTTTTTGTCGATATTGTTATTGATGTCCTCTATAAAACTGTAGTAGGTACGTCGTCACTAACATACGGATCCCTAACATTTTTGAAAATACATATACTATAGCCTATGTTCATCAGGGATAATGTAGGATTCTAATGGTGAACGAATTTTTCAAATCGGTCTAGTAGTTTCGGAGCCTATTCGATGCAAACAAACAATCAAATCTTTCCTCTTTATAATATTAGTATAGATAAAGATATAGTATATTAGAGTATATAGATTAGCCATTACCCAGAGAAATACATTGCAATTCAAAAATTAAAGCGGAACCCGAATAACATAAACAAAATTCCCTATTGCACAAAATATTTACACAGACTGGTTGCCTTGTTGTATAGTTGTAAAAAAATAATTGCACGAAAAAATCTTTCGCTTAGTATAAATTTGTTTAAAATAAAAATCATGCAATTGTAAGCTCTTTAAAATCATTAAATAATTATTGCACGACATTTTATTCTATAAAAACGATCTCTGATTATGGTATAGGTATTTTATCTATACATATATCTTTTATACATACTTATAATAAAGCTGTAGAAGAGTTCAATTCTGTACATTGAATAAAAACGAAAAAAAAATACTCCTAGGGGAGTTCAATTGATGAATTTTTTGAAATTTGACATTTTATTATTCTTTATTTGCATGCAATTACATAATTTTAATAGGTACTTTATTCTAATTTAATTTGTTGACATTATTATTATGATTGTAATTAATATAGATAGGTACGTATGTATATAATTATTGACTATTTGTATGTCATAACATTATGACAGAATATGTGAAACTTTATTTGACATTTATTACCATTAATTTTACTAACCATATTCTAAACAAATAAATGAATTTTGAATTTGAATTTTGAATTTGAAAATACAAGTAACACAAGCAAAAAAAAAACATTTTGGAATTTTTGTCTGTTTGTCTTTCTGTCTGTCTGTCTGTTGTCAGGCTTTCACGCAAAAACTACTGAACGGATTTTGATAAAACTTTTTTTGTTATATAGCTATTAGTCCTAGGCAACTTATAGACTATAATTTTGGAAGATCGGAATACGAGATGAGGAACTATAGCGGTCTGGGTTTGGGTAATCTATAAGGGATATTAATATACTGCTTTAGGCAAAGTTGGTCAACATGCTGTCGACAATCGAAAGAAAAGGAATAAAATAAAACCGGCCAAGTGCGAGTCGGACTCGCGCACGAAGGGTTCTATAAAAAATGGCAAAAAACACGTTTGTTGTATGAGAGCCCCACTTAAATATTTATTGTACCTACTCTGTTTTTAGTATTTGTTGTTATAGCGGCAACAGAAATACATCATTTATGAAAATTTCAGCTGTCTAACTATCACGGTTCATGAGATACAGCTCTGTGACAGACAGACGGACAGACGGACAGCGAAGTCTTACTAATAGGGTCCCGTTTTTACCCTTTGGGTACGGAACCCTAAAAAAGAATGTATGTTGTCTGTATTGTTTGTTTTATGTTTGTAATGGATAAACTCTTTATTTTGCATATTTCGGCACGCGACGCATTTTAGCTGCGTGGGTTCATTTGTTTGATAACGTGAGTCTACATTTCCACTGCTGCACACGCTATACAGGAATATTAACTCACAACTATGTACGACTATAGCGCAGCACAGTTTTGAATCATACGTTCATCACGTCTGCGTGTATCGCGTACACAGCGAGCATGGCGTTGGCAGATTTAAAAGAATATGTATGTAATTGTGTCCATTGCAACCCACGGACACGCTACGCATTATTTGTCGTCATTGGGGCACGCATGTCTTGCTCGAATATAATGCTCAGGTAGCTCAAAATCAAAATTCAAAACTATGCTGCGCTACAGTTTTACATAGTTGTGATTGTGGATTCATATTCGTTTATAGCGTGTGCAGCTGTGGAAATGTAGACTCACGTTGTCAAACAAATTAACCCACGCAGCTAAGATGCGTTGCGTGCCATGCACAGCATGCTCTGCAGCGGGTTTACTCCTTAATGGGTAAGTCATAAGTACTGATATAAAAGTTGCGGGATACTAAAATCGTGGCTACCAATTACTATACTCACGGGGCCGGCAGCGGGACAACTGAGTATATCCGCGTATACCTATCTTAAATTTAAGCCATACCATAGCCATACCTATTCAAAATAATCACATTTAGAAATGTCTGTCGCCCAGCGAAGCGGGCACGGGTCAGCTAGTCTGTAATATTTACTAACTAGCGACCCGCCCGTGCTTCGCACGGGTGCAATGCTGATAGGTACTAAATATAATACAGAATGTCTTTATATAAAACGTTTTTTTATCACAGCTTACATTAGATGATTTCTGTTTTTCTCGAACGTTCGCGACCGGCCGAACTGCGCGCTTGACGCCTAGCTGCTAGGCCGGTCGCGAACGTTGGAGAATGTTCGAGTTACACGTGTTATTGTGAGTCAACCATAAAAGATAGACATATGCTGTCGTGGGATATTTTTTATATAATTTTAAGGAGAACATTTCTCTCATACATCATTTCTGTGTAGCTTTAACCATTAAGGTTGCTCACGCGACGGAAGCTTAAAAAATGGAGTAACTTCTCCCGTTTTCCCAACATTTTCCTTCACTGCTCTGCTCCTATTGATTGCAGCGTGATAAAATAGTATATTATGCAACTAGTGAATAAAGGACGGATTTAAAGCGAGGGCCGTAGATGAGTCAAGAGCAAGTGAAGGATTCTAATGATTTTTAATAATAATTATTATTATTATTATTAATAAAAAAAATGATTGAATCAAGAGCGAAGCAAATTTCCAAAATAACTATCAGGGGGTGATTAGGGTTCGATACTGATGCCAAAAATGCAATCAGTAAATTTTTTGTCTGTCTGTCTGTCTGTCTGTCTGTCTGTATAACCGTTATAGAAACAAAAACTACTCGACGGATTTTAACGAAACTTGGTACAATTATTTTTCATACTCCTGAGCTGGTTATAGTATACTTTATACCATACCTACTTTAAAAAGCTTATTTTATTCACGCAAAACAGTGAATAAAAAGGCCTTTTATTCACTGTTTTGTTTTTATTCACTATTTTGGTGTTTGAATTTGGAACACAAAATATATCCGGTCTCTATTTCAATGCTTACACAAACTCCTTGCGCTGAGATTCGAAATTCAAAACTCTTTGGTGCAAATAAATTCTCGAGATTTGATTGGTCGATATTTGCGACAAGGAGTTTGGCATTAGATTAAATAAATATTCTCGTAGTCATGGTATAAAGTATAGTATGCAAGTCCTGAATAAAGTACGAATTTATATCGAGGGCCATGAATCACTCGCGTCGTTCAGGATTCTAACAGTTGAATCAATCATTAGAATCCTTCACTTGCTCGTGACTCATCTACGGCCCTCGCTTTAAATCCGTCCTTTATTCACTAGTTGCATATTATACTATTGTGCAATCGGGTTTTTTTTTGTTATTCGTATTCCGCTTAAATTCGAATGTTTTTTTCTGGGTAGGTACCTAATGGCTAATTAATAGTGATTTCTTAAGTTTTACGCGAGTGAAACCGCGAGGCACAGCTTGAAATACATAATTATATAAGTAACATACCTACCAGGTCGGCTATTTTTCACAGGTGAATCTGGAATTTCACTATGACATTGACTTTTCTTGACATTACTTTGTTTACAAAAAATATCTTTGAATATAACGTCGTCTTTATAGTAGGTAGGTAAGTAGGTAGGTAATAGGTAAACTTTAATTCATATTTTAATTCTGGAGCATTGTAGGTAGGTTCCTACCTATGATAACAGGTAATGTCGTTTCTGCTCACAGGGTGGCATCGGTAGGTGGAATGGTTAATAAAAATATTTTCTAAGGTCTAAGCGCACACAAGACGGTTAGTAGGTATTCATTAGAAACCCGTAAAATAATTTGTAGATAACAGCACTATTTTTTTCTGCAGTCCGGTGACGGCGGTTTGTTGTTTTCGTAGTGGTTGCGCATGACGTTGCCAACGTGGCCTGGCAAAGCGCGAAGCTTACTCTCGCAGTGCGGCAGGTAAGCTAGACGGCCGCAAAGGTGGCCCAGAAACGCCGCTATCAGCAATTTGGGCGTCACGCCGAAGTGTGGGCTCCTACTCAGGTACCCTAGAAGAAAACATTCATAGAAGTAAGCCGTCGGTCGGGAGGAACGTCACTCTAATGTTTAGGTACGGAAATCAACATGACTCCGGCTCTTACTTCTATGAACATTTTCGTGGCGTCCCTACCGACGACGGGCGACTAAATAGATTGGCTCTAGAAACGGTTTGGAGGTTTACTTGACATCTTGCGTGTTCCAATCAGTTAGGCCATGGAATTTCTTAAAAAACAACTTAATTATTTACCAACAAGGAACTGAACAATTGAAGGCTTAAAATGAAACCGGTCGACCGTCATGATTTAAGCATTGAAGGCTCACCAATACTCACCATACTTCATAGCGGCATAGGTGGCCGTGGCAAACAGTGTGCTGAAGGGGAGGCATCGCCGGTAGAAGCTTTCCTTATCGCATTCCTCCAACGCCTTGATCTCGTCCTGTGTGAACTCGTAGTAGCGCTGAAAAACATTTACAGTAGGTAGGTAATAATAAAATATATTTTTAGGGCACCACATCCTTATTAGATAGGTATATAATACTATACCGTATAGCAAATGCATTCTAAGAGCTAGCCAGCTAGGAAGTACCTACTGACCAGAGGGTGCGTGACGTTTTGCACTGGAGGACACGACTTCTGCGTGCGGGATTCCGCGTAGCAGCTGCAGTCTTCCTCCTTCTTATCTTTTGTCCCACTCATAACGTTTTACGCGGCTCTACTTTGGCATTGTTATAGTAAAAATGGATGGACTTTTAAACATTATCGATTTTTTTTAATATTAAAATTTAAAACAAGAATTTTGTATAGCGAGTGGAAATGTTTGATTTTAGCTTGATGACATCTTTGACATTGTCATGTTGGCAGTTTATTTTTATAATTTCCACTTCTCTTCGGCCTTGGTTTGTTATAAGGCTGGCATTCATACCTATGCGTTGCTTTTCATTGAATTTCCAAGTTCACCTTATTACGACGAAATGTGAAGTCACATAGGTAGTCAGGTTGGACACGTACCTACTACATACCCCTACTTTTAGTGTGCGTTTTTACTGACGCGGACGGAGCTGGGCTCCTCCACCACTAAGCCCGCGCGCCGCCCCCCAGTTTCGTCCTCATGAAGTCAATAGTATAAAAACGCACCCTCAAGCAAGATTAATAATGATAATTTACTAAGTTATTGAATAAAGATTTTATTTATTTTTAATATTAAACCTTTGGCGACTGTTATCCTATTTTACGAATTCAAAAAAAATATTGTCACCGCCTTCAATGGGATCGTCTAACTACGTGTCAAATTCATAGTAAAAGTTCCCAATCAACTAAATTAGGTAGGTATACTCACAGTAGCCAGGGAAAATAATAGAATTTAAATTAGGTATGCAGGAATTTAATACATTACGAAGTCGCGTTCGGATGAGTTTACAATAATACGGTTCGGCAGAAATATAAAGGCGGCGCCGGCGAAGCGGATGGCTAAGGTGGTGGTAGTGGTGCTAGTGTGGTGCGCCACTGCCGATGCCGTAGTACGCGCTGATGAGTACGGCGGCGGAAGCATGCCGATGTACGACGACAGCGGAGAGTACGCAGCGGCAGCGGCGCAGGGGCCAGGTAGCGGCCACGACTACCGGGGCCACTCACCGGACGCACCCGCGCTCCTCGACTACAAGTACCAAGAGGAACCGCAAGGTACTACCGTTTCATTCATTACAACGTTCTATCATATACCTACATCCAACACATTCTTATTAAATATCGGTGATGATTTACAGGTAACTCAGATAAATCCACAAGGAATATCATTAAGCCAAATTCTTGGAAAAGACCTGCAAGAAAACAGAGAGGGCTAAGCCGCGACAGAGATGAGCAGCCAGATCATAATAGTGCGGACAGCGAGCCGCTTCGCGAATCGAAGTCCAGTTGGCGGCGCAACTCGTTGCACCGTTCACATCTCGCAGGGGGCATGAATGAGCCCGCTCGTCACCGGCGCCGAGGCAGACGTGGCCGCAGCCGCGACGACACAGATCCCCTTCCCGGGGATTTCTTGCATGGAAGCGACCAACGCGTCAATAAAAATCAAATTCTAGACGAAGATATCGATACCTTCACACCTAGAGATACAACTGAAAAATATGTACAAAAGAAACCTAGAAATAGATTATTGAGTGATCTAGTAAAACCCCTGAAGAGCGACGACTTAGATTTTGAAGAGGAGTTAATAGCGGATAGGAAGCTAAAGAGCTCGTCGTCCATTGATAGCGCGGAGAAGGGTCGGGGTAGGGGTGGTGGAGAGAGAGGTGGGAGGCGCTTCGGTGAGCGCGACGAATACCAGGCGATGCTGGAGCTGCCACCGGAGCTGCCAGAAGATGAGGACAAGGACGACGATGTGGCGCAGCGCCCGCGAGGTCGTCATAAGTCTAAGGAGTACCACGACTACAACGACTACTATGGCATGAGGAAGGTTCATAACATCGACAGTAAGCTGCCCATGCTGGTCCGGAGGACCACGAGTGAGTAAATACTTAAGTATATATTTTTTTTTACTTAGCAAATATCAAAAAAGTGGTTCTGGTGTTGTTTAGTAGGTAACCTAATGTTATTTCGCTCACAAAACGGTTCCTGTCGATCTGATAAACATTTTTAACGCTCTCTAAGTCTGCTCAGGCTGGGGGGCAGACCTGGCTTTGATCGAGCGGCGACTGTTATTTGGTACTGCATAGTTACAGTTTTGATAGATGTAAACGGTGAGTGTTGTGTGTGTTCAGCGCGGTCGCCGCTGCTGGGCGAGCCCTCCTCCTCTGGCACCACGATGGACCTGCTGGCGCTGCTGTGGACTGCGCGCCGTGCCCCCAGCGTCGCGGCTACTTTCGCCCCAGCGCCCCCCGCCTCTGCTTTTTTGCCGAGTGACCCCCAGCAAGAGCCTACGGAACCACCCGAGGTGATCACCACTACCACTACCGCTACCGCGGAAACAGCATCGATCCCCGCGAGAACCTCCTCAGGATCGACGTTAGAACTTTCTATAGCGGAGAAATCCCGCCTCTCGATTCTGAAGAAGTCGCAAAAGAAGGAAAACATCAAGGGTGAACCTTCAAAGAAGCCCCCGGTTCTCCTACAAGTGACGAGCAAGATGCCGACCGTAGTGATGGTAGAGCCTCCCACCAGCGCAGACCCCTGGATGCGCGCGCGGCTCGTCTCCGGTGACTCCCCGCAGAAGCTGGAGAAGGTGAAACGCCTGATGCGGCACAAGCTGGTCGCAGGCGCCAAGAGCATTCAGGACCTCACCGACAACTGGGACGACATGGTTTGCGACTACATCGACGTGTCGCTACTCAACATTGCTATTGGCCATCAAATGTCGCTGCCTCTTCTTTGTGTTACTCATATGTTTGCGCTGGCGGCGATGCGGTGAAATCGTTTGCTGCGTAGGTACCTACTTTACATTATATTATTTATTTTATTGTACGAGTGTTTGATAACTAAATAAATAAATAAATTCTTATTCATAAACTCAGGGCTAAGATTAACATTACAGATTAATATTTAATGTTATGTATCAATTTAAATTAACATCACGTAGATACGTTGCCTGCTGGCTTATTTTTTAAAAATCATTTATAACTATAGCCATATCTATACCTAATTATTATTGAATCATAACGCCCCGCTCCCACCGAATAATATCGTATTCGACTGTTACGATAGAAATAGAAGTGCTTTTATTCAAAATAATTGTTCTAGAGGTCCGATTACACATTGTGAGTTTTTTTCAGCTAATTTATTCGAGTAGGTACTTTACGAGTTAGTCATTTTGTAATTGATTTAACTGTACTATTCCACTGACAATTAAAACACTTTTTTACCTCGAATATCATTATAGAAGACCAGTACCTACCTACCGAACCGACTACTCAATAAAAAAATAAAACCAGTAAACTGATACGATTTTAATAGGCTACATTAAAAACAAATTAATTTCGAGTTCGAATCCTGGCCGTGCATCAATGGATGTTTCTGTTCGAAAAATGTATATGCGCGTTAAACGTGTTTATAACAGTGAAGGAAAACATCGTGAGGAAACCTATTAGTATTCTTGAAAGCGGCGACGGGCTTGCAACCTGTCACGTGTGGAATGCTAACTACGTAGTTAGGTAAATAGGTAGGTTACGAGATATTATGAATTATTTTTTATGTTTTTAGGGTTCCGTACCTAAAGAGTAAAAAACAGGACTACTAAGACCCCGCTGTCCGTCTGTCTGTCACCAGGCTGTATCTCGTGAACCGTGATAGCTAGACAGTTGAAATTTTCACAGATGATGTAGGTATTTCTCTAAAAACAGCATAAAATAAATATTTAAGCGGGACTCCCGTACAACAAACGTGATTTTTTTACCGTTTTGATAATAGTACGGAACCCTTCGTGCGCGAGTCCGACACGCACTTGGCCGGTTTTTTTAATTCTCTTGAACCATTTGATAATTTAGATTAAGATATTATTCGCATATATATTTTTACGAAATAAGCCAACACCAACTGGGAATATCTGTATCTTTAGACAAAACAGAGCATAACACTCGATGTTTACCTACTTATACATTGAGCTAGGTACGAATATGTATTTTAGGCGCAGCTATATGTAGGGAGGTAGGTAGGTAAGTACTAAGTTCCTACTATGCGCAACATCAAAATACACATTGAAACGTAGAAAAACATCTGCACCACCGCAAACAATTGCAACACTATGGAGAGTGAAAATAGATGAGGTAAAAATAGTTCGAAGGAGAGAATGAAATGACAGTCCGGTCGGACGGATACTCCGCTCTCTAATAAGAAGGCTGGTGGCATTGATGGACGTTTCCACGGCCCTGGCTGCCTGGCTGCTGCTGATAGGTGTCTACCTGTCTGCTCGGTCGCTATTCGCTAATGCAAGGCCATTTAGCTAACGAGCTAATAATCAGTCGGACGCACTCGCCGAAACCAGACACGACCGCAACGCAACAAGAGTTTCCTTTGCATTACTCACTGTATTATAAGTAGGTACCTACTTAAATAAATAAATAAAATAAAAAAGCCTGTTTATTCCTTAAATTAAGTTAGTATGTACATAGATATTTTTATATATTTGTTAATTAAGACCCCTCTCGAGTAAAGGCCTCCTCCAGTTCTTTCCAGTGTTCGCGATCCGCTGCCATCTCTGTCCAATTTCGTGTGTTGGCGGTTTTTCTTATTTCGTCTGACCATAAGTACTTAGGTAGATATATAATTTGGGTGATACATTGCTTACCTTGATTGGCTAAATAATATACCTACCTTCTAATGGTTTGTAGTTTGTTGTAGTGTAGGTCATCTGCGCGCAGCGACCCACGCCCACCTGACTTCTGTTCTCTTCTGTCTGAGACGGTACAAGAAATTCGGGTAGGTACCTACTTATGTCCCATTATTCTATATAGAACGTGACGTCATAGAACAAACAAAAGGGTACAGTTTTTTTCCAATTTCTAGCATGGAACATTTGGTATAAATTTTCTCGTTTAGTTCTATAGAACATGCTACCTAGGTATCTATTGTATTAGTGGAAATTGATGACCCGCATTTCTGCGGGTACCGCACATACTTACCTATCTAGTCAGCATGGGGAGAATGTATGATAATCTCCACATTTTATTACGTGTCTCAATAAAGTTTTCCTCTATGAGGGCTTCGGTGTACCTACTGTTAGTTTATTACTGGTCTTTTAAAATTTAGAAGGCGATTCGGAAAGGCCACCATATCACCATAGTAGATACACAATAACTATTTTTTTAATGGCTAAATAGGCATACAGAGATCAATGTCACACTGGGCATGATAATCAGAGTGCCAGGCCATGTTCGAAAGATCTGAGTAGTGATGACGTACCTACTTAGCGGGTTGTTTCGAGTATGTAGGTAGGTAGGTAGGTACTTACGTTAAGCTTGACTAGTGCATTGGCTGTTGCTGTTGTATGTAAGAAACGCTCAAGGTTAGCTCTTGATCAAGTAAACCGGATGGTAAGTATGTTTGATATTTAACCTTCAGGTCCTCCTGGGCAGAAGTCACCGCCTGGCATCGCCAGTGTGGCGGAGCGCGAGTTGCACGCGCTGCTTGGAGCGCGCGCGCATCGGCGTCGCTCCCATTCGTCACAGCATCAGCTCGGGCCACCTCCAGCACGCCCCACTTTCCCCCCGCAAGCAGTTAACGCTGCACTCGATCAGCAGTGGAACAACTTTGTGACTTCCAACGACGCTCATAAAATAATACCAACTTACATTTATGTTATGTTGTTTTAGTAATAAACACTTTACAAAGATATAGCGGTAATCATAATTAGATGAGGCTTTTCTTTCTACTGGAAAAGATAGGGCAACTGTGTGGCTTTACAAAATAGCCCCCCCACTGGTTTGGTCAGTGGCGGATTAACACATTTGACACCAGTACAGTAAGTAGGCTATTCAAATTTTGCCGCCCTTTCTGACCTCTGCATTTCGATAGTTCGATACCCTACGCCCTACATGGACAAAAAAAGAAAATATTTTATAATAATAAGATTTGTTGTTAAAAAAAAAAGTTGAAAGCTGCCTGAAATTGCTTTTTCCTATTTGATTATTACAAAAAAAATATGAACAGAACAACGTTTGTCACGGGTCGGTTAGTAATCCATAAAATCAATAAATAAAGCCGTGTTGGCCGAGTGGGAGACGTACCTATACCTATACCTACCTCGACTTTCAATTCGAAGGTCGTGGGTTCACTGGGTTCGAATCCCGACGTGCATCAATGGATTTTTTGTTCAAATATTCTACCATTGCCATTACTTATTTCTGTTATTTAGTACTTTTTGTTAGAACCAACTGTAGCCGGATGTATCCCTAAAAACGTGAAAGTGGCGGTACAGTTTTTTCTTGCAACCTTGGACAGTTGTCCAAGTGGACGGATAAGATAATTGTTTTTTTTGGGGACGGATGAGTGGATAAGCGCCGATAAGCTTGGAACCTGTCACCTATGGAATGCTAACTACTACAAAATGTGGGCATGTGCCAAATATAATGTTTGGATGTGCCTCTGACTACCCCCTCTAGACATCTTTTAACGTTGTAAGGATCTAAACGTCTTGAGATCTGAGAGGATTTCTACTGTAGGTACCTACTTGGGGATTACACCGATGATTTTCTTTTTTACTTAACGTGCACCAATCTTGGACACTTTAAGGATCGAAAACTGATAATTTTGGCTTTTTCTCTTTATGTATTGGATATTATTATGAATAGCACGGAATAAGTTTAGGTCCTACATTTTTTTTATATCATTATATTTAAAAATTTGTTTATTAATTAACCCAATTTAAATGATATACTAGCTGACCCGTGCCCGCTTCGCTGGGCGACAGACATTTCTAAATGTGATTATTTTGAATAGGTATGGCTATGGTATGGCTTAAATGGCGATAGGTATCCGCGGATATACGCAAGTGGTCCCGCTGCCGGCCCCGTGAGTATAGTCATTGGTAGCCACGATTTTAGTATCCCGCAACTTTTATATCAGTACTTATGACTTACCCATTAAGGAGTAAACCCGCTGCAGAGCATGCTGTGCCTGGCACGCAACGCATCTTAGCTGCGTGGGTTAATTTGTTTGACAACGTCTACATTTCCACAGCTACACACGCTATACACGAAAAAGAATCCACAATCACAACTATGTAAAACTGTAGCGCAGCATCAGCATAGTTTTGAATTTTGATTGAGCTACCTGAGCATTATATTCGAGCAAGACATGCGTGCCCCAATGACGACAAATAATGCGTAGCGTGTATTAGTAGCGTGGGTTGCAATGGACACAATTACATACATATTCTTTTAAATCTGCCAACGCCATGCTCGCTGTGTACGCGATACACGCAGACGTGTGAACGTATGATTCAAAACGTACATAGTTGTGAGTTAATATTCCTGTATAGCGTGTGCAGCAGTGGAAATGTAGACTAACGTTATGAATGATGAAATGAACCCACGCAGCTAAAATGCGTCGCGTGCCAGTGTACAGCATGCTCCGCGGTGGGTTTACGGCTTAAAGCGAAACTTGTCGCACGTGCGTCGCCTCTCTGTGCGCCGTGGTGGGTTTGCGCCTTTACACTAAACACATGTTGAAAGGGCTCAAGTTTTCTAACAGGACGATAGGAATATCGCGACAGCTTTCATTTTGTTTTACTCATCATAACTTCAAAACGAATCGACCGATTTGAACAACTCAAAAAGTGATTTACTCCTAAATTTATAGCCTTAATTGCTAATTAGTTAAGTTGGATAAGTAATATCATGATATGGATTATATCTAACCATCGTAATATTTAGATAATATACCTCCTCGCAGGCTTTCTTATGCGCAATAATGAGGACATTCAATAGTGTATCCATTATTTGTTTACGTACTATCAATAGTTTTTGCAGTACACGCGAAAAATGCTAAAAAAAAATGAGTTTATCCATTACAAACATAAAACAGGATCAATTGTTAATAACGCGCGAAAAACTAATTTTTAAAACTATTCATATTCATGTCATTTGTTTGTCTTTCTTTGCATCATTGGGTCTCAGTCCAACACTGGTGCCTCTACGTTACATACAATACAGCAGTATACGAATTTCTAGTAAGCAAGATAGGTACTGCTAATTAACATCATTGGATTCCAAAACTAACTGCACACTTTCTAAACAATTCTAAGATTACTTGAAAGTTTTAATTTTTTGTAAATGGTTGTCAATTAAAAATAAAAATCGCCCAAATGCGTGTCGAGCCACGCGCATTGTAGGGTTTCGTAGTTTACATTACACATCTAACAACTTTATAATAAATAATCGACTCGACACTCGACTCTAACAAAAGTTATCACTTTAAAGCTTAATATTTTACACATTATAATATATTTCAATCACAATATTTTTCGCACGCAGGGTTGTTGTTGTTATTTAAACAAAACGGGAAAACAAATCACGTTGGTTGTACGGGAGCCCCACATTATTTATTTTATGCTGTTTTAGTAGTAGTAGGTATTTGTTGTTATAGCGGCAACAGAAATAAATCATCTGTGAAAATTTCAACTGTCTAGCTATCACTGTTCATGAGAAACAGCCCTGTGACAGACAGACGGACAGCGAAGTCTTAGTAATAGAATAGGGTCCCGTTTTTACCCTTTGGGTACGGAACCCTAAAAAACGCCAAAACACGTTTATTGTATGGGAGCCCCGCTTAAATACTTATTTTATTCTGTTTTTAGTACATCATCTGTGAAAATTTCAACTGTCTAGCTATCACGGTTCATTGTGACAGACGGACAGACGGTTACAACGTTAAAACGTTACCTGCTAAGCTGAAATGTCGCCCACTCTACTCTACTCGTAGCGGGTTAGCGTTGGATGCACTGCGCTGCGCCATCGATTGCACTGCAGCTGCAGCGCGCCCACCTACCTACCTAAGTACCTACCTACTTAAGAGGGAATTTAAGAGGTAATTTATAGGTAGACTAGCATATAAGTTACTCAAAGATAATGTAGCATACTAATGGTGAATGAATTTTTGAAATCAGTCAAGTAGTTTTTGAGTTTATTCGTTACAAATATACCTACAAAAAATAATTCCTCATAATATTAGTACTAGTCCATTGAAATGTTACATGAGCTTTGCATTTCTTAGAGGACGCAATTATATTTTTGGGACATGTGTGGGGGGTCAATAGAAGCTTAACCTCAAGTTTGTGGGGTCGCCACCCTTGTCCCCCGGCCGCCATTTTGGAAAAAGGGGTGAAAACATTTTTTTCGCGATATCTCGGAAACTATGCGTTTTACAAAAAAATTGTCAAATCATAATTTGTAGCAAACTGTTTTGCCTACAAATATGTTTTTATAACTTTTCGCCCTAAATTAAAAATTAAAGAAGTTATAAGCAAAAAAGTGAGAATTTTTTAATCAAAATTTTCTTTTTTGCTCTATAACTTTTTTTTTATACATTTTACAAAAAAATTACCTCAGACCAATCTTGTAGATGATCTTTTGAAGAAAATTTTTCTTTATAATTTTTTTTAATTTCATTTATTTAAAACGCTATTACAGCGCTCCAAAGTTGACCGGGTTCGTCAATTCTCATGAGAATCCGGTCGAAACGTAAAGTTAACTCATTTTTTTTTATTGTAAATATATTCTTACACAATTTTTGTTAAATTCGTACAACTTTACTTATTCATTCCTAACTCTTTTCTTTACCATTTGGGGGCACGGCAGTGCCCCCGCCAAGTCGAGCGCGAAGCAAACACTGCCGTACCATCCTTTACTGGAACCATTTCGCCGCATTTTCAGGCCCCTATTTGAGAACCTCTGGATAAGACCAGAACGCTGAAATTTTCGTCATCCAAAAAGCCATAATCACATACTTAAAATCCAAAATTTCAAGTCTGTAGGTCATTTAGTTACGAAGTTAAGCGAAAGCAAAGTTTCGCATTTCAGACAGACACTCACTCACTCACTCACTCACTCACTCACTCATGATCATCAGAATAGAACTAGTACTTCCCATAAACTCAGAGAGCTGAAATTTGGTACAGAGTTAGGGTTTAATGGCCACATACAGGGAAAACCATAAAAACTAGGATAATCGAAGATCTGGAGTACCTGGTGACCCTGATAAGAAAACACAAGAGCCTAACCAAACTATTAGAGATCGACATACCGCCTTTACAACAAATATTCAACTACTGGACCGATTTGAAAAATTCTTTCACCATTAGAATCCTACATTATCCCTGATGAACATAGGCTATAGTATATTTTCAAAAATATTAGGGATCCGTATGAAAACATCGATAATGTAAGCCAAAGTGTAAAAAAATTAAAAAAAATCCTTATATTGCGTTTGCTGCGGAAATTATTGACAATAGAGCAAAGTAATGTACTACAGTTTTAAAGACGACATCAATATCTACAAAAAAGTATGCAATACTATATGTCTAACTATTAGGGATCCGTATGAAAACTTCGATAATGTAACCCAACGTGTAAAAAAAAAACCAAAAAAATCCTTATATCGCGTACGCTGCTGTAATTGTTGACAATAGAGCAAAGTGATGCACTACAGTTTTAAAGAGAACATCAATATCTACAAAAAAGTATGTAATACCATACATCTCACTATTAGGGATCCTTATGAAAAATTCGATAATGTTACCCAAGGTGTAAAAAAATTACCTTTATCATTATTACATCCGTGCGACGCCGGGGCGGACTGCTAGTACGCAATAAAATTAAAGGAAAACTCTGGATAAGACTAGACTGGCTTTTATACTTACAAGTCTACAAGAAGAAATAGTTGAACGATTAACTTTATTCTACTCGAACATTACACAAATTGAATAAACAAATTAACAAATTAAATAAACTAAAATATTAATTTCGCTCAAAATTTGATAAAAATATAATGCATTGGACTAAGAGTGGCGGTGATACCAGCGCACACGTCGCTAGATGGCGCTGACTGTATTTTAAACGCGCTTACGATTTGTTTTTATAATAAAAAAACAACTCATAATAAGAAAAAAAAAATTGTGTCAAATAAGAAAATCTAATAAAATAAATCAATAAGCCCACGTTTCTACAAAAAGAAGTGAAATCCCACCAAAAACATTCTGTAAAAAACTAGCCAAGTCTCGATGGAGCTGCTTGTTTATCTCTAAAAAGTAATGAAATCTAGACAAAGTCGTGTCAAGTCTGAGGTTCTTTACTGCGATTTCTTTATTATTATAGAATGTTGTGTGACGTGAGAGCGCTTTATTGCATACCAAAGAGCGATAACTTTATTAGATTATAATTATTTACTAATACACTTTGTTAATGCCACGCATACCTTTTCTTTATTGTTTATTAGTTTATACCTACACAACAACCTCACATTTTTTCTTTAGAGATCTGAGGATAACGTAGAGGGTTGTAGGTACCTACATTTACTTATTTCTTCATAGTTTATATTCTATTTTGTAAGATTCTAATGTACCTATCAACTGTTTGTTGTTCTGAATAAAGTAAAATAAAATAAAGACAATAGGGATTATGAAACCTTTATAAGTCTCCACATTCTAGTAATTTAATCTTTTAAGTCAATGTATTTGTTAAGTTTTCAGCTATTGTGCTTTGTAAATTATGAGTATTATGTAGGTACACATACCCTGCTATATAGTGTAGTAGCGTATAGTTATCGTGTCGTCTAGACTAGAGTCTAGTAAAGTAGTAAAGGTTCTCAAAACGTAGAATCTTATTAGTTACTAACGCCATCTAGTATGAGTGTGCGCTAATGCTCGATGCAGTCATTAGGCCCACTAGGTGGCGCTAGTCTCACTCAGAGAGCGTAGCGCGTAGATTAGTCGAGTTTAGGTTGGAAAGAAACGAAACGAGTGAAGTTGATAGCGGCACTGACTGAGCGCCAGCCAGCGAGCGGGGTCGGGCCCGAGTCGAGTGTGGGACGCGCGCGAAGCGAGTGCTAGTCTGTCGTTTGTAATCGCCGCCCGAGCCGCGGGCCTGAGGACGCTCGTGGTTCGTGGTCTGGAGCGTGAGTGGGGCCGGCGCTTCTGCCGTCCCGGTGTTGTTTATCCTCTTCTTCCTCTGCGCGCGTGCGACAGTGACTATTTATTATGAGCGACAGGGACAGGTCGTCGCCTTCCCTCACGGACACTCCGCTGAAGACGTACATCGGCCGGCACGACGACGACTACCCCCTCATAAACGGAAACGGTGAGTGGATAACTCTTCGTAACTCCTGGGAAAGAAGGAAGACAAGAGAGCGAGCCGAACCGGCGGGCGCGCACCGGCGCGGCATCGGCCAGTCACGCGCTCACCGCCGGCACTGGGTCAGCGTGCCGCGCGCGAGCGACACCTGACTTTGATAAACTTTGCCGCAGTAAAGTTTCCGCGGTGGGTTCGATCGACCCGCTCCAGACCCTTTCCTGATTTATAGCCAAGGGTTCCGAGTTCCGGCGCTCATCATTCGGGGTGACGATAGTTTCCCTCCGATGGATGTTCCGGTTCACGCTCGCTCTCCTAAACTATGTTAAAACTATCTACCATTCCATGGTAAACTAGATACCTAGATAGGTATTTAGGAACTCCACAAATTTTAAGAAAGAGCCTTTGACTGTCGGCTTATGTGGGTATTCGTAGGTATACTTAATAAAAAGTCGTGCGTGTACCTATACCTACCCTACATACAGCGTAGGTAGGTATAGTAGGGTCGGTGACGATGCGGATAAAGCGAGATGGGTGGCACGGTGCGGTCTCCAGCTGCCGCGGATCGATACATGTTGACCTTAAGCCCAAAAGCTGAACGAAGTTTTCGGGGTAAAGGATCCCGAGAACGTTTCGTTTCGTTCCGCGCGGTCACTGCGCGAGGGGGCGCGCTGATGTTACGATGCCCCCCACAGGCATCGCCTTCGCCAGCGCAGTGGTGCGGCGGCGGCTGCCTGCCTTGTCTGCATCGCTGGCGCTGCACTATTACCTACCTACTTCTCACTCGTAAAGAAAACCTACTCTACACTTTTAGAAACGGCCGTGTTCACATTTAGGTAGGTACCTATGTAGGTAGGTAGGTACTATATTTAACTCGCTTTAGCCGCATGTTGTTGAGAAATATTTCAATGAACTGTTTGGCATTCCATTTATTAGCGTTATTTACTTGAAAGTAGAAGTAAGATAGACAAAAATATGTCTAATTGTTTGTTTTTATTGTTTTGAAACTATATTTAGTGAAATGTTTTATTCTGTGCTTGACGCCGCTCGGCGTCTCGACGGTCAATCGGACCGAGATACACTCCTGTTTCCTCTTCAATTCTCTTCGGCTCTTTTCTTTATTTCCATTCATTGAGTTGCATAACAATTTTCGTTTGAACCGCCTTTGTAGTAGGTAGGTACCTACCTACCTACCACGCGGTAAAGTTGATGTTCTAGTTCTACTCGTAAATAAGTCTTAGAAATTTTGTTTGAATTTATGAACTGTTTTTTAAGTCTAGATAGGTCGGTACCAACATTTCGAGCAGGCTGACTGTTTCTTAGCCCTGTAAAATGAAAAATAAAAATAAATAACAATAATAAATAATAATAATAATAAAAACATAACTTGTAAAAAAAGCCAAGTCTCGCAACGCAACTCAGTTCTTCTACCGTAAAAAGTTGTGAGATCCATGTAATACCAAGTCGGTTAATTTAATCAGTCCCTACTTTAAGGGTCCTTGTGTCTTAAGTTATTACGTAAAGGTTAGCTAATTACGTAATAACATAAACCAGAAGGACCCTTAAAGTAGGGACTGATTAAATTAACCGACTTGGTATTACATGGATCTCACAACTTTTTACGGTAGAAGAACTGAGTTGCGTTGCGAGACTTGCCTTTTTTTACAAGTTATGTTTTTGATAGCATCTCATTTATTTTTGTAGATAGTCCTAGTTTTTTGAGTTCCGTACCCAAAGGTTAAAAACGGGACCCTGTTACTAAGACTCCGCTGTCCGTCTGTCTGTCCGTCTATCTGTCACAGGGCTGAATGAACCATGATAGTTAGACAGTATTTTTTTTTACAGATGATGTATTTCTGTTGCTGCTATAACAACAAATACTAAAAACAGAATAAAATAAATATTTAAGTGGGGCTCTCATACAACAAACGTGATTTATTTGCCGTTTTTTATAAATAATAGTACGGAACCCTTCGTGCGCGAGTCCGACTCGCACTTGGCCGTTTTTTTTTCCTTTCCGGTACCTTCTACTATCATTCCGTTGACCATTTTACAAGTTACCTTTGAACATAATCATAACTAGGTGCTAACTGCAAATGTAACTTTGTAATCCTATATATTTATATGGGGTTACAAAGTTATTTATGCAGTCGGTATATCTAGAAAACTGGATCGAAATTGCAAAATATTTAGGTTTTTCCTTGATTTATACACAAACCACTAATTGTATTCAAAATTTGTAGCTTCTATGTCTGCTAGAAGTGCCTTAAACTTTTGATGATCGGTCTGTGAGTGAGTGAGTGAGTGAGTGAGTGACAAAATAGGAAACTTTGACTAGTTATAATTCTTAAACTACTGGTTCAAATTGAATGAAATTTGAAATATACCGAGTTTATACTATGCCTGCTTGGTTACTGACTGAATTACTTACTTACTGAATTCAGGCTTCTAGTTTTATCCACAACGAAGTTATAGGGGGTCGAAAATGGCCTGAACTGCTTCGAGAAAAGGATGGTACGGCCGTGCCGCGTTTTGCTAGACTTGGCGGGGGCACTACCGTGCCCCCAGTTAATTCCATGATCATACTCTTCAGGACTCTACCGTTGAAATGCTATACAAAATTTGCTTCCCACTTGCTTCTACATATTTGCATCCTACTATAAGAGATTTGCTTCCTGAAAGATGAATCCCACCAAAAACATTCTGTAAAAAACTAGCCAAGTCTCGATGGAGCTGCTTGTTTATCTCTAAAAAGTAATGAAATCTAGACAAAGTCGTGTCAAGTCTGAGGTTCTTTACTGCGATTTCTTTATTATTATAGAATGTTGTGTGACTTGGCCGTTGAACATTCTTTATACGTTAGTGGGTACAAGTCAATTTTGTTTACACGTAATGTTATATCTGTTGTAACTACCTATGTTTGTTAAGCGAGATAATAGCCAATACAGGTATTGGTAATTTGACGCTAGTGTCTTATTTTAGGCTGTTGTTGATCGTGCAACACATGCATTCAGCATTGACAATGCTGACTTCTGCTGTCTTCTTTTTGGAGCGTCAAATCGACCACCGATCTAACATAAAATAGACGTATTTTTTATACTGTTTGTTTCCGGCTCGCCTTTACATAAGTATTATTGAAATACACAGCTTTATCAAGCCTACAATTGACTGGTTATTGAATCAACGTTTTCTAAGTGGAAATTTTCCATCGTTAATGGGTAGCGGTTCTGGCGACAGATTGGTGCAATGGTGTCACGGAGCACCTGGTTTTGTACCCTTGTGTACTCTTCAACGGCCAAGTCACATAACATTCTATAATAATAAAGAAATCGCAGTAAAGAACCTCAGACTTGACACGACTTTGTCTAGATTTCATTACTTTTTAGAGATAAACAAGCAGCTCCATCGAGACTTGGCTAGTTTTTTACAGAATGTTTTTGGTGGGATTTCACTTCTTTTTGTAGAAACGTGGTTGATTTATTTTACTAGATTTTCTTATTTGACACAGTTTTTTTTCTTTTTATGAGTAGTTTTTTTATTATAAAAACAAATCGTAAGCGCGTTTAAAATACAGTAGCGCCATCTAGCGACGTGTGCGGGTATCACCGCCACTCTTAATCCAATGCATTATACTTTGATCAAATTTTGAGCGAAATTAATATTTTAGTTTATTTAATTTGTTAATTTGTTTATTCAATTTGTGTAATGTTCGAGTAGAATAAAGTTAATCGTTCGACTATTTCTTCTTGTAAACTTGTAAGTATAAGTAAGTATAAATGCCAGTCTAGTCTTATCCAGAGTTTTCCTTTAATTTTATATTGCGGTTATATGTTTAATATCATTATTACATCCGGCGTCGCACGGATGTAATAATGATATAGGTATTTTTTTTACACCTTGGGTTACATTATCGAATTTTTCATAAGGATCCCTAATACAACTTTTAGTATCGCAGACTTTTTTTGTAGATATTGATGCCCTCTTTAAAACTGTAGTACATCACTTTGCTCTATTGTCAACAATTTCCGCAGAGTACGCGATATAAGGATTTTATTGGATTTTTTTCACACGTTGGGTTACATTATCGAAGTTTTCATACGGATCCCTAATAGTGAGACATATGGTACTGCATACTTTTTTGTAGATATTGATGTCTTCTTTAAAACTGTAGTACATCAATTTGCTCTATTGTCAACAATTTCAGCAGCAAACGCAATATAAGGATATTTTTTTAATTTTTTCACACTTTGGATTACATTATCGATGTTTTCATACGGATCCCTAATATTTTTGAAAATATACTATAGCCTATGTTCATCAGGGATAATGTAGGATTCTAATGGTAAAAGAATATTTCAAATCGGTCCAGTAGTTGAATATTTTTTGTAAAGGCGGTATGTCGATCTCTAATAGTTTGGTTAGGCTCTTGTGTTTTCTTATCAGGGTCACCAGGTACTCCAGATCTTCGATTATCCTAGTTTTTATGGTTTTGCCTTTATGTGGCCATTAAACCCTAACTCTGTACCAAATTTCAGCTCTCTGAGTTTATGGGAAGTACTAGTTCTATTCTGATGATCATGAGTGAGTGAGTGAGTGAGTGAGTGAGTGAGTGTCTGTCTGAAATGCGAAACTTTGCTTTCGCTTAACTTCGTAACTAAATGACCTACAGACTTGAAATTTTGGATTTTAAGTATGTGATTATGGCTTTTTGGATGACGAAAATTTCAGCGTTCTGGTCTTATCCAGAGGTTCTCAAATAGGGGCCTGAAAATGCGGCGAAATGGTTCCAGTAAAGGATGGTACGGCAGTGTTTGCTTCGCGCTCGACTTGGCGGGGGCACTGCCGTGCCCCCAAATTTGACATTTACAACTAAATATTGTTTTCGGCTAGGGGATTCTTGGCCAGTAGGTAGGTACCTACGTAGAGTACGTACCTACGCTACTCTACCGTAGAGCTTATTCTCTGCATTTACTTACTCCAAGGAAAAGTCAACAAAAATATTTTAGTTCAGTTTGAGCTAGGTAGGTACTAGGTACCTATGTGAAACTACGCCTGTTCTTGGCGACTAATTCTAGAAAAATCGGGCAACAAACATAGCTTGATGTTTATTATTTTAATTGATTATCTTTTTCGTAATACTATGAAGAGAAGAGCTCGAGTGTGATTCTAGGCTAGGAAAAGGCTCAAACAAGAAACAAAAACATAGTAGGTAAGCAAAAAAATGCAAATGTTCAAAAGGCAGCATACGTTACACTTTATTTAGAAATAGCTATCAATTGCATAAATAACTACCTACTTAAAAATAATTAAAGCAAGAGAAGAAGACAACAGTGTCAGTTGTCGAGAGAGAGAGAGAGAGAGAGAGAGGCCACCAGAGAGATATCAGGCTATGCAGATTTGCGGATCTGTCGTTAATACCTATTACCTACTGTACGATTAAGATTAATATTTATTCTAATATTATTCCTTAGCTTTATACGTATATTTTAAACAAGTTTCGTAGCGTTTTTCGGAGGTTTATTAAAGAAGCGTGCAATATTCTTCATTAAAGATAAATTTATAATTTCTAATTAAAAGGGAATGTAGTAGATACAATTTGTTCTTATAGCTGCTACTGAAGATTTTGGGTTCACTCCGACTGATGTTATTTGTGTGCTTGTTTCCCTTTGGCCTATTTATACTTGATGTGTTTTTTTGAATTTTAGTTGCTGTTTGTTGTTTGATAGTAACGAGTAGGTAACGAGTTATGAGGAAGCGTACTAACGTAAAAAGAATAGCCGTAGCTAAGCGAATAGGAACTTATTTGTTTTTATTAATGGTTGACGATGATTTTTATTAGCATCAATAGACCGAGAGTGGGTGAATGAGCTCATTTAAACAGCAGTAGTAGAGTAGAGGTGTGCGTGTGTTTATGTGTGTGTGTGCTTCAGTTCAGTCGGGCTCCGTGTGTTTGTTTAGCAAGCAACGCGGCAAACTCCACATCCACACCAGCCACTATCAATCACTGGAGGAAAAATTGTGTTATAAATTGGCAAACAATGCAATGCAATATACTACCTACTTTCGCTAACCAACAAAATGACTCATTTACCTGTTTGTAAATAGGTAGGTATGTAACTGGGTAATTTTGTTATTTTGTGATTCCCGGTTAAGTTACAAAATGATGTGTCAGCTCAATTTTTTTTAAATAGTTTCTCGGGTCTTTTTATTTTGATCAATATTTTTGACTTTCGATAAATTTTCTGAATGACCTCATTTTCACTCCATTATTGCTGTTGTTACAGCAACCTAACACAATATAAACTTACAGAATAACCAGAAGCAACCATACATTTCCTCGTAGGCCTTGCGTCCGCTAACTTGAGGTATACTTAGTCCATTCAAATCCAACCCTGCACTCCAACCCAACCCTCAGTGCAATCTGCAATGCTGTTCAGCGCGGCGGTGGAAGAATTAGGTCTGAAAAATGAACAAAAAGAAAGTGAAAAAATATACAACCATCGAAACTGTTACGCAACTGAGCGCTTAATTCCTAAAAGGCAAGGCAGGTACCTATGCGAATGTACCTTGGTCTCCCTCCACAGTCCACACTAGGCAAAGCAAACTCCTTTACAAGGAACTTTATTACTTAATGTATTTTATTTTCTTTTACTGTCCAGTTACCGAACATATTTATTGGTGGCAGTTCTGTTGTCTCGACAAGCTAACTAAAACAGAGTAAAATACGATCGAACTTGTTCTGCTCATTCATGTTAAAGTCTAAATTAGCGTGAACCCTTCAGTTTTAAAATTAGGATAGTCTTGATAAAATTTTCGATTTTCGTAATGTGATTATTTTAGAAACATCAACCTAAATTGAATCTATAGTAAGTTAAATTTGGATAGGATTATGTCTCTCTTACGGTCAGTTAGTAAAATATAAAAATAACTAAATAATTGAGCAGTAATTGGGTTAAAAAAAGTAAACGCCATCATTGCCATTTGCCATCACACACATACTTAAGTTCTAAAAATGGAAGAGTGCGCTAGTTTCAGGTGACGAGGGCAAAATCAACAATTAAGTCGGTAATTGATAATTTCCGGCAGTCGCTGTCGCGCGCAGTCCGTGGCACTCAGTCAGTCAGTCAGTCAGTCAGTCAGTCAGTCAGTGAGTAGTTACGCCCCCGCACCCGCAACGCGCCTATCGAAGCCGAAGCCGAAGCCATCGCTGCCCGACGTCGACGTATTGTGTGATTTGCGTCAGAGGCAGAGCAAACTAGAATACAAATATCTATTTTATAAAAACAGTTTTAACTTATTAACGTAATGATCATACATTCAAAACAAGCTAGCCTTGACCAAAATCTATTTTAAATACACAATGCTACCTATCTATGCAACCTAATAGTACCTATAAGTATCTCACACATTATCGCATCGCATCGCGGCTAATATAAGGGGCATTCCACGTGAAGCGGACAAGCAAAAAAAAGTGAGGTCGTGGATTTTGTTTATATTCTGGTCAATTACACTTATAGCAGACATACATATGTTCACACAATATTTTGTTCGTGTGATGCCTATTTGCTGAGTTATGGGCTTCTAAAGAATTGAAAATTTTTGAGCAGTCATTTTAGACCGTTGATATTGGCATTAGTAAATTTATTATTAAATTAAATTACACTGGTTTTTAATAGTAAAAAGGATGTTCTTTTTAACTTTTACGTCGAATTTTTATTTTTTTTTTTTGGTACAGAAAACCGGAAGTAAAATTTTCAAATCAGATTTTCAGAAACTTCGACATATTTTTTTCTTATTATTTTAACTTCAAATTAAAGCTTTAAGTTTATTATTATTTCCCCAAAAAAATTATAACGTGATCGTAATTAGTTTCGGAGTTACATTAAATATAGCGATTCAATCTTAAATGAGTGATAGACATAACAATAATTTAAAAGATGTTATTGCAGAACTGAACTCTTTTGAACTAAATCTTTCTGGTCCAATCTTAAATATTTTAAGATAAACATCTATTCAGCCATCCCATCTCTTAATTTCCGTGGAGCCGTCTGGCTTTAACGCTGCAATAAAAGGTGGTACTGGTACTGGTACCATACCATCACCATCCACCAACTGTCTATATAGTACATGCAGTTGCAGTACTTAGGTACTCCCTCCCCTCCATCCCAATAATAATTTCTAGAAGCAGCAATTGGGTAAAATCACGTCTGTTGTTTCGCTTAGTTAGTGGCTTAGTGGTCGACTCTCAAATCTTGTTTCGCTCGATCAAATACTTGTCACTAAGATCTTCGCAGTTCTAAATATCACATGTCGCTATATGCATAATTTGTCAGACAATTCAGGGCACATTGTTACAGCTCACCTGAAGGGTGATGGGTGATTATGTGATTATGGCATAAGTGCTCAATAAATAATTGCTCATCGATGAATAATTCGCAATTAGATATGCGCAAACGAATAGTGACGCTATAAAGGGCTTAGTGAGAGGCAGTCCCAACATAGGTACCTAGGTACCTACTAGACTCTAGAGTAATCAGATCAGTCAAGCCCACTTCACGACTGAAAACTGTTATATATGAATTGTTTGTTATTACATTTTCTGCTTCCTGTGTTCTTTGTTTAATGAATTTGTAATTCTACTAAGTTAGTCTACCTACACTAAACGAAAAATAGATTTGATTGAATATGAAATAAAATATCATTTTATATGAAATTGTCCCATTTAGGTATCTACCAGTAATATGCTATTGTCTGTTCATCGCCCCTGTTCATCTGTCTGTGGGTCTCGTGTTCATTGCGATGGAATGTGCCCTGTTCCTGTCCAATGTAGGTTCACTTCAACTTTAAATAGACTGCGAATCTATTCTTCGTGACCAAAAATCGTTGGAAACTGACCTAATTTGAAATAGCTTGTTGGAAATAGAAAGCTTTCGTATTAGAAGATATATTCCTTAATGTGCAAATTCATATCGATGACAATAATAGTAATTATAATGATTTGTGTGTCAGGCAGGCTTCGTAGATGTATATTGTATTGTATGTATGAGTGTTGTCAAGGTCTCTCCGGCGCGGCGTCTCGGAGCGGAGCGGAGGTGCGTAGTAAGTAATAAATAATCGCTTATCTCCGTCCGCAGATAGCGCGCATCACTCGCGATCGGCTCGGCACTCGGCACACACTAGCAGATAACAACAACTGGAATAAATACCGATTAAACTGATTATGTACAAACTTTGACGGTACCTATTTCGATGGCGCATGGCGTCAATGGCGTAGCGGGCATGTGTCCGACTCAGACTCGAGGGGTGCGGTCTCGATTATTTGCATGATCTGTTTATATTTGTGTCGGGTCTGGGTGTTGTGGTACGAGTACATACTAAAACAATGGTACTTGTGCTTTCTGATACCCAAGATAGGGAATTCTCATAGTGTGGGGGCGGGGCAGGGCTATGTACGGTAGGTACTACTAATTATTATTGTTAGGTGTTAAAACTATTTATTTTAGAACTAGGTCGAGTACCTTCCAGAAATAATAGGTCCTTTAATAGTGTGATAATTTATAATAAGTATTTATCGATCGTTCGAGGTGTGGTACCTATGTTTTATTTGAAGGCAAATTACTACTAACTGAGGTGTTTTCCATCTTAGTTAACCATTCAATCGATTTATCATGGCCTTGATAGTTCATACTTTGGCCATTAGAAAATAGTACTTAAGTAATACTGATACTTTAAGTACTTAAGTATAAAAATTAAAAACCTTTGAGTTAAGCTGGGAAATATTTAAAGATTATCTAATGGAGTGTTTCGTCTGTAAGTAGGTACCTATACCTACTTAATATCCAAGTTTATAAAAATGGAACATAATAATTATAGTAACCTAGATACCTATCTTATATTTAATACCGAGTGATCAGTTTAGGAAGCTACTTATCGAATTACAATGGGACATTAAGGTTTCATTGGCTTGTCATCGGACCTCTTGAAATAAGAAACGAACTTAGTGGTTATGGATGCGTTCTTATTTAACCTCCAGGAGCTCGCTAATAGAAACAAGGTGCCTAACTACTTACTCGTAGGGTCGATGTGCCGGATATCGGCCTTTTAGTGCTCCCTCCAACTTTAGGACATCATAAAAAAATGTTGCAACTTTAATATACCTGTTCTTATGATGTCATATGATAGCCTATATAATCAAATTTGATTAAAAATACTATAAGGTATATTAGCTATTACTTATTTTTATATTTATTTTAATCCGAAAAAATGGCAAAAATTCAGTTTTCGGCCCCAAAATTCAGTTTTCGGCCATAGGGTTTTCAGTTTTCGGCCACTGCATAGTGATGGTTTAAAATGTAAGCCACTGGTAACAGCACTTGCACTGCCCCCACTTAAGTAAGATGAGGGCAGGAAGATGATGAGTCTTTGGGTTTGACTACCCAATATTAATCGTAATGATTTATTAAGCTAAATGTATTATCTATACACCTATTTTAAAAATCAACCACATTTTTACGAACGAAATCTACATTTTGCGATTAGAAATCAGTATAACAAACATTTCGATTAAATGATTTGTCCTGAACATCTTCATATTTCAGTCCTACAAAGTCGGTTTATCTTAAATTAGTGCAAAAATGACAGTCAAGATTCTTCTCCGTATCTTCTTCTGTGTCGCTTATTAAAATGACTTCACAGAAGGCGCATTTCAATTGTATCTTTTCTTTTATCTATCTTTTCTTCGCCAAGCCCCAGAAGCAACATTGTAGACTATGAAACCCTAAAAAAGCAATAAAAACATATAATATATACGCGTTGAAAAGAGAACCTCCTTTTTTATAAAGTCGGTTGAATGTAACGCTTAATCAAAATAACTAACTTTAGATTAATCTGCAGAATAAAATGTTTAAAATGTTATTAGAAACTTGTAGACGAAAACTAACAGTGACATTCAATTTTCGACCACCATGTTCTCCATACAATTGTAGGTCATGCCGAAAACTACGGTACCATTTTATCTATGATGTGATTTTCGGCCACCCCGAAAATGGTCATCTAAAAGGTCCATTTTTAACTGCATACCACGTAATTTGACGGCCGAAAACTAATGGCTAGGTTACTCACATTAAGTACAATGGTAATAGAAATAATCTTTAGATATATCCTTAACCAAATAAATAAAAAAGACAAAAGCGTAGAAGACTGGATATAGCACATATCGGCCCCTAGGCCGAAAACCAAACTTTTTTTTAAATTTAGATTTTAGATACCGGCCCCTAAAATTACAGTGGTTTTGTTTATAATATCACAAAAATCATATTATAAGTATGATAATACGTCATATTTGAAGTGAATTACATACCTATCACCATTGTTTAGTTTGAGGAACAACGCAATACTTACCTTGGAGTGAAACGCGCGGCACTAATTTTTTTTTACTTTTTGCACGTGGCGTGACCTGCGACACCCGTCGTCAAACTAAACAATTCGCTATAAATTACTCGTAGATGTTTCGCGACTAAAAGTATTATCAGATATAAGGTTAACATTTTCAGATGTCCGATTAAATATTTCGTTTGAAAATAGTATGTGAAAACGATTTTATTTCAATTAATATTAAATATTATTTTTATTTCAATTTTACGGCACTGAGAACGCGTAAAGGCTGAAAACAGAAAGGGGCCGACGAACGGGCTTACATACCCTACATGTAGTCACTACATAGTATAAAGCAAAGTCGCTTTCCGCTTCCCGCGTCTGTATGTAATATGTAATATGTATGTATGTATGTTTGCTTATATCTTTAAAACTACACAACGGATTTTGATGCGGTTTTTTTTATAAATAGAGTGATTCAAGAGGAAGGTTTATATGTATAATACATGCATAATATAGTAGAGAAACACTGATAATTTTAGAGGTTTCTAATGTGATGTCGTAAATAAACAAATTTTTTTGCGCTTACATTGCAAATGCTGGCTGAACCCCACGAGATATATCAAAATGTACTACAGTATTTTATACCTTAAAAACGTCTACAAAAAAGTCCACGATGGTATTAGAAATGTCTTACGCACAGCGAAGCGGGCACGGGTCAGGTAGTTACCAATAATTTAAGTATTTAAAGCTTTCTCAAGCAAGGCACAAATTTAAACAAAAATGTATTGTAAGTAGGTAATTCGGAAATTGTAAAATGCACGCATCAAAGTGCAAATCTTGATGTTATTTGCATCTTCAAATGATGTTGCATTTCATGTCGGAATGTTTGGCCCCACTGTCGGCACACGGCACGAGTATAAAGCGTCTATGCCTCGACCTCGGTGCCAGTAATTAGACGACGCGATGCTTCCGGGCCAATGGAAGCCCTCAAGCGGCACCTCGGCACCAGGGCGAGAGCCCAGGTGTGCAATCACGTCGAAAATTTAATTGCATTCAGGTGTTTTCGAAGAATTCCGTTCACGGCCTCAATTCAAATTTACGTAAGTGGTATTTGGTGCAAGTGATTTTTAACAGGTTCAGCTAAAGAAGAAGGTAGCTCTTTGGGTTTATAGGTAACTAGCCGACCCGTGATAGACTTTGTCCTGCCCAAATTTCAGTATACGCATAGAAAAAAACAAAATAAATTACGAATTTTAGTAGAATGCGTATCGTTCGGGTAGTCAAATTGATGTCAGAATTTTTTGACAAAATGAATTTCCAATACCGACCTTAGTAGGACTCAACCTTTTTGGTAGAATGCGTTGCTGTGACAACTCAATGTTTTCGGTCTGAGATTTATTTTTTTGGCACATCAGCGCCATTTAAGTATACCAAAATCATCCTTTTTGCGTTTTTTTATCATTAAAGGGTTGTTTTTCGGATTATAAGTTCCCCCTTTATTTATTCTGAATTTTTATCTACATACTACATCAAATTTCATCATAATCCGTTTTGTCGTTTATTTTTGATTGCGGAACAAACATAGCAGCCTTATCACAAACTTTCGCATTTATAATATTATATTAGGCTTACTATAAGTGCAGATGAACCAGAAAGTAACCTCTATTGTTAGTTGTGAGCGTAAGTATATTATAAACGGTCTGCGTTCGACCATAAGCTGCCGAAGCCTATTATAGAGCCGAAAACTCCCAAAATGCGGACTTTGTCTAATATACTTTCCCTAATAGTCAATACGCCTGCACGACCTCGCGCTATTTTCCCCGGCAATGATCTCGTAGTTCGGAACCTACGACTCTCGGGGGATCTAGCCACCGCTCGTTCTTGGAAACGTGCTTTGTACATTGTAGCTGTATTAAGGTAAAATTAGCGAAATCTAATAAGTTGGAAAAAAAACCACGTGACATAGTATAGTATACACAGTTTGCTCGCGTTCGCAGGAAGCCGTATCTCGATTCTTTGTCTGCTAATGACCGCCTCGAGGCAGATAATGTGATTTAGTTGACAAAAACTTGTTTGGTTCGCAACGAACATACTTTTGTCTCCCTCCCCCCTCCCGCCTCCGACATAGCCCTCCCCTCCCCTCTGCCCTTCCCAGCTGGCACCTACTGCTTGGCATCCGATGGATGCAATGCTCAATTTAACATGAAACGCCTGCGCCGGAATGGCTCATTGAAACACTCTGTCTGCCGAATCCTCGCACTTTCGTCACTGTCTTCTGTTATTTTGATAATTCACTTCATTGTTCTTTCAATTTAGTTATGAATATTCATGAGTCTAAAATATATTAACTCTAATTAAAAAAAACACAATAATTTACAAATCTTAAAGGCTGGGTCCTACCTTGTTCAAATATGCACTTCCTTCTATACGAGTACACAACACACACATGCTAACTTAAGAGAGCGCCGTCATACGAGTACCTCTTAGATCAACTGCTACTTCCTCCCTGGGTATTTAATGGGTGGTGGTGGTGGTGGTGGCATTATCCTGTGATAATCCCTGTCATTCATTGCAACAAGAACAATCATTGTTTGCAAGGTCTCTAGCCAGAAGAGGGAGGGGCAAATTGGGCCAAGGCGTCGGTCGCCGGCGCCAGCTCCTCCAGGCATAAACTAGATTTTCTGCCTCTAACCGGATGAGCCAGCTGAGTGGCTAATAGGGTTTTTGCAAAGTCGCTTGCGGATAATGCGAGCAGTTGAGTCACGCCTTGACCGGTCTCGCTGTTCTAACGTCTCCCCTCGAGCTGCTGTGTCGCCACTTCGCCGGTCTGGAGTCTGGACTAGTTATTTATTGCAGGGGAATGGAAATGTTTATTCGATGGGAGCCATTAGAGATACATATTATACGAATAGACGAAGATAATAAAATTATAATAAAGCATACATTTGCACATAAAGTTTTCCGAGAGAGGCAGGAGGAAAGTTTGCTTTCGGATAGTAGGTACTTGAATCTTGTGGACAGGTAGGCTCTGTGGCAAAATAATGCCTTGAGATAAAATTCGAAATAACACAAAAGTAAAACAACCAAATCCTAATCCCTCGCTAGTAAGATAAACTAGAATCTGGGGGCACGACAGTGCCATCCTCGAAGCAGTTCCCAATCGCACTAATCAATATAATTTAATATAATATGTATTACTTGTGAGGTACATTGTGTAATCATACGATGGCCAAGTAAGGCGCTCCCAGTCGACGATTGTTTTTGTTCGAAACGAAAAAATAAATACTTGTGAACAAGCCACATCTCCTATTTTATAATGTATAGTTTATGTGAATAAAGATGTACCCATCTTTAATCACTTCGATAAATAATTCTACCGACCGCTGCAATGACGACAAACACACGTCGGCGCGTGGTCCGCCTTAGCTTTTAGAATAAATTAATGATATAAATTATGTATAATTACTTATCAAAAATCTATTCTAATAGAAATCTAGATCTACATATTACCTATCTTTAACAATAAATCACAAGTTGATTTTAATAGTAGGTATATAAAATATTTCGATCATAAATTCTAAAACGTATCATTTTGAAATAATATCTTTATCGTGAAAAGTTTCTGCTATTATGTTTTCAGCTTAATAGAAATCTAGGTAGGAACCTGAAGTAATATACTTATAAAAATAGGAGATGTGGCTTGTTCAGAAGTATTTCTTTTTTCGTTTCGAAAAAGAGCAATCAGCGACTGACAGCCTCTTTTGCGGTTATTATGAAGAAAACATTTATTACTCGTCCTAAGTAGGGACTGAATAAAATAATGGACTTGATATTACATGGATCTTACAACTTTTTACGGTAGAAGAACTGAGTTGCAAGATTTGTTTTTTTTTTCATGTTATTTTTTTGATGGCGTTTAACGTTTACGTGTCATGAAGACACAATTAGCTACTTGGCACAGCCATGCTATATAAAGGATTTTTTTGTCTTTTTAAAGTAGTTTATTTTTCTACTTAAATTCTGAGCGATCTAAACCTAAACTAACCTTAACTATGTAGGTATATTGTGAAATAGAGTTCTGATTATTATATCGGTATCTAGGTAAGAAGATGAAGGAGAAACGGTAAAAAAAAGATAAAACAATAGAAAGACAAAATGTAAAAAAATCTCGTACTTGCTGGTGGTCTAGCAACGAAATTTGCGTAGGTACTCGTATCTTGGCTTGGTATTTACCACGCAGCAGCAGCACTAGGCAATAATTAGCCAAGTCTGTGCGCTGGCTATACATCAGTTTGTTTGTTGTTTAAATGGAGACGCCACTTAGGCTCTGGGCACGCATAATTTAACAGAGCTTCGTAGCCGGTGTAGGTACTTATATGATCGCTTGCATAACTTGCATTAAAAAGCACTAATGCTGTGGCCGAAGTTAAGTGTCTGCTTGCCAGCATATATGTCGACTGGCAGCTCCGAGGCCGGCACCGGCATCGCTCCGAGCGGGACAATGCTTGGTCGTACTTGAAATGTTTTTGTCCATGCTGGTCGGAGTTGGAGCCATCATTTGCATGACAGTGAGAAAGTGACGTGCTACTCGCCGCTGCCCTATTTACGAGTACTAACAATACGTTTTGTGTGAACTGAAAACAAGCGCCTTGTTCAAAAGTTTAACTAAAGAATTAATTTTATAGCAAATAAAGTTAGTTCGTATGAGCTGGTCGAAAATTTGGATGACGTAGTTTTTAGGCCGCCCAAAGGGCTCCGTCATGGCTTAACAAACGATAAACCTAATGCCACTAGATGTCACTCAACCAGTTTGTGCCCGCACTGAAGGTTGCGCTACTTAGACGATCTGTTATGTATGAACGAGTAGGCAAGCTACGCTACGAACGCTTCACAATTTATAATTGACCTCCTGCTAATGTCAAGGCTAACAGCGCTAGAAGTAAGTATTTCTTATGTTGATTGGATCGCATTCACGGGATATTCACGTGTATGTTCTTTATAATTTAAGTATCACACCATGCTATAAAGATCTTCCAAAAAACTTTGACTCACCGCCATTGCGTCCATCTTCAAGTGGTAGATTAATTTGTTTTTGTATTATGGTAGGTATGTTTATTTTATGTGGAAAATATTTATACCAAGTTAAAATTTTGATATTTTGGGGGTTATTAAATAATGCTTCGATGATTACAGGAAAACTGTTTATACCTAATTATTTTAATTGATATTATTAATTAGGTAAGTACTTAATAAAACGATTAAGTATTGAAATGTTCCGGAAGCGCTAAGGCGCAGGCGATACGATGACGTTGCGGACCCACGTGGAGCGCGACCGATTTAGCAGCGCTCATTTTTTCATCTGACATCGAAAAATAAGATTTGTAGACGCGTTCGGCACGTGCCTTCTGCCTGCGTCGCTATTCTCATCCAGCTGAGGGCCACGCATTCGAGCCGACTGACTTAACGCTAAATGCTAGCAATCTCCTAACTGTCGCCGCTCAAGTCGACACCCTGCTACGCTCGCATACGGCTTCACTACAAATATTTACACTTATAACACCTGCATAGATAGAGTAGAGCCTATTACTTTAGTGGGTCGCTCGGCTTGACGCCCTGACACGGAATAGGTTGGGGGTATTAAGTTGAATGGCTTGATATCACACAGGCAGAGGGGTGGGTTCTCGGAAATATTTATTTGTAGCCTCTAGCAGTCGCTAGAGGCGGATCTGTTTTTGGCTGAACAAGTACTATTGATAATATCAGCAATTTTAGGCCGTTGCTCTCAAATATTTCCGTAAGTAATAAACTTGTAATTAAATTAAATGCTCTATTTTCTGTTCTCAATTTCCAGACCGCCGAAGATTATTGACTGATAAAATAACCTGCGAATTTGATTGGAGGGCATTCGGGTACGGTTATCGCCGTTGATCGGTGACCTCAGACCAAAATAAGATTGATTTGCTTGGGGTTGGGGTTGGGGACTGTGAAAGTGGTGATCAATTAACACAAACGCGGAACCAATTTATATTAAATTGAAAAGTTTTTTATTATTAAAAGCATTTTACAGGTAGCATAATTAATTATTATAATTAAGTATAAAAACTTTAGTTCGGACAACTTAAAATATAGATCCGACACCGACTATCTGTAAAAAGGCGGCACTGATACTGATACCGCATTATTTCTGAAATAGCTTTTGACAGGATGGTAGCATTTTATTAAATAACGTCTTTCACGTGGCTTTCACATGGGGTATGAGTATGAGCCTAAAGGGATATCGAACTAGTGATTTATCCTTACAAATGGGTATTCGAATAGCTGTTGGTTAAATTTAGAATACTACCAGCAGAGGCAGTATTTTCTTAAATTGAGCTAGTATTTCCTCGTAGCGTAGCGTAGTTGTAGCCGAGTGGAATCTAAAGACCCTGAATGCGCGCCGTCCAAGGCGCTGAGCGAGAGCCGGTCTCCTCCGCCGCGGTAAGCCTCTTATCAGGACACCTCGTTGCTTGCACCCTCTCCTCTACCCAATCGCTTACACTGTAGGTACCAGCGCATACAAAATTATTGATGAACAATGTACGGAGCAACTTTACCGCCAGTAGAAGCACATGGCTTCTTCCAATAATTGAGTTTGAAAAGTTCCGGTTTAGCTTTCTGCGTGTTTTGCCTCACATCGTTTTGATGCAGTGTTAGGTTAAGAGCAATATATACTCTTCACTATTATTCATCATTTAACCAGGGTGCTCAGAAAATTGTGTCAAATCCAGAGAAAGTATGTTTTGCAATTTTTGTAGTGTTTTTTTTACAAAATTAGTCTAACTGTTAACTTTAAAGATAAAGAGAAGAACAAAAGTTTGCGTTTCAAAACATTGAATTATTTCTAAGTTATAATCCTAAATTTTTTAAGGTTAATTTAAATTAAAAGCCACTCAACTTTTTGGTGATGGAGATTCATACCTCTGAGAGAGCACACCTCTTAATTTCCGTTTGACACAGTTTTCATGACACAAATATGTTGTTACTTGAGTAGCGAATACATCAAGTCTGTGATAAAATACTTGCTTCTCGAGCTGACGCTGAAAAATGGCGCTACTCACCATCCGGTCAACACTGAAAAACCGTTCATTACAAAAACGTTGCTCTTGCTACCGTTTTACCCCTAGACAACTAGAAATCGGAGCTCTAACGATCAATAAAAGTGCTTGTTATAAACATGAAGTATTACCCGCTTAGCGATCGATATAAAGTCTCCAACCGCCATTCTCACAAAGCTTACCGAGTTTGTTCTTGTTGCTAGTTCCTTTTGTACTGGAATCTGAAATATTATTCCGAGTTAGCGAACAACCGCCTAATATCCGGATAATTCGACGAAGCTATTGCAAGTGTTGGTTTGCATCGCATCGCCCGTGCTCGTGCTCGTGCTCGTGCTCGTGCTCGTGCTCGGGCTGCGGTCGGCAGGCGGCTGGCTCGGAACGGGAATCTACCTATGTGGAAATATAATTAAATAACTTTTATAATACATATTATTACATTATTTTTACCTGAATTAAGACATAGAAAGTAAAGAGGCTAATGCCGGTTGGTGTCGCTCAATCAGAGTTGAGTACCAAAAATACATATTTTATTTCCTAACTGCATTTTTTACATCTATGAGACTATGACTCATTATTAATATTTACTAACCTTATTCTTTAAACAGTGTTAAAAGAGGGGGGGTTGGGGGTATCGGTACTTTTGCATTTTTAAACTTTAAATTGAACTACAAAACAAAGTTAAATCTATCTGAACACAAAAAATAATATTTCTTAATCTCCTATTCAAAAAATAAAGAAAAATACTTCATAATGTTCATGTGCGCTACAAAGACATTGCTAAAATCTCTTAAAACGAACAAGTGGAGCACCGCCCGCCACTTACACCTTTAAGAGCATAAGTTTTGTTATAATAAGTGAAGCATCCCTTAGTTTATTATAAAAGCCCACAGACAGTCGCGACTCGCGAGAGTGATCTTTAGAGTATTTCGTTTTTCCTCTTGCTAGCACATCAACTATGAAGGTTCTAAAAAAAACGAATGCCGAATATTAGAAGCGTCTTCGCTGAAAGAGCTATGCCGCTGCACTATCGCTATCACCCGAGTTGATTGATGGACCGACGATTCTTATCACTGCTTATCAGACGTTTAATATTGTGTCAGAAGGAGGCCTCCGTACTATTCCACACGCTTCGCTATCGCCAATCGCCACGCGGCCGCGGTTCAACTTAACGAACGCTGTCTGTCTACTTAATTGCATTACTATTGAGTCTCCCTTGGGTACTGTTAAGCTAGTAGCACATTTTTTCATGAAACAAGATAACTTGCTAAATGTTCGTCTCGTCATAATAATATTCCAACAATTATCAAGACAACGTTTACTTACTCTTGAAAGCACCGCAAGTTACCTGAGTGAGATTATCTCAGTTCTGTGTTCGATGGTTCGTATTAGGATGTTGTGCTGAAGCGTGAATCGTGATTCAAATAGCCAACTATTCATTTAAACTCGATTTTAGCCGACTAAATAATTTTTTACTTACTTAGTTCAATCAACATTTGTCGTGATTTGTGTCAAGCAGGATCAATAGGGGACAGACATTTGGAAGGAGTGGGGAGTGCCTACTCCATAACTTCTGTTCTGTAATAACTTACGTGTTTATTATATACTAGCAGTCCGCCCCGGCGTCGCACGGGTGTAATAATGATATTATAGGTAATTTTTTTACACCTTGGGTTACATTATCGAATTTTTCATAAGGATCCCTAATAAAACATTTAGTATCGCAGACTTTTTTTGTAGATATTGATGTCCTCTTTAAAACTGTAGTACATCACTTTGCTCTATTGTGAATAATTATATTGGCAGCGTACGCGATATAAGGATTTTTTTGGATTTTTTTCACACGTTGGGTTACATTATCGAAGTTTTCATATAGTTAGACATATGGTATTACATACTTTTTTGTAGATATTGATGTCCTCTTTAAAACTGTAGTACATCACATTGTCAATAATTTCCGCAGCAAACGCAATATAAGGATTTATTTTTTATTTTTTTCACACTTTGGATTACATTATCGAAGTTTTCATACGGATTCCTAATATTTTTGAAAATATTCTATAGCCTATGTTCATCAGGGATAATGTAGGATTCTAATGGTGAAAGAATTTTTCAAATCGGTCCAGTAGTTTCGGGAGTTTATTCGATACAAACAAACAAACAAACGGAGACGGCCTCACAGCTCAGTTGGTAGTAACTCTGCCTTCAGCGCTGTAGGTTGTGGGTTCGATCCCCACCCAGAGCAAATATTTGTGTGATGAACATAGATCTTTGTTCTGTTTTTGGGTGTGTAGTATGTATCATAAGTATGTATTTACAAAAAAAAAACATATTTAAGTAAGTATTCTATCAGTTATCTAGTTCCCATAGTACAAGCTTTGCTTAGTTTGGGGCTGGATGGCGATGTGTAAAATGTCCACCAGTATTTATTTATTTATTATTTAAACAATCAAATCTTTCCTCTTTATAATATTAGTATAGATGAGGGAAATACAAAATATCGGAACACACACACATGCATTACACATTATTTTCCCTCTTTGACACTTTGGGTTGGGCTAACTGTCAAACGATGCGTCAAAGGCCCTATATCCAAACACTACATCTTGGATGTATCCGGTTTGCGCGGGCGACCGTGCGCGACTAGCGCCAAACGCCGCGCCGGTACGGAGAAGTCCGGCGACTTTGAAGAATTCGGAAAATCATGGCGGTTTGAGATGCAACTCGGAATTTGCTATCTCAAAGAAAATTAATTAAACAAGCGGAAATCTGTGCAGTAATAACATAAGAAGAAGTTTGGCAGTTGGGGTGAGTTTAGGCATAAGTTATTTTGTATGTACTTGTGTTTTTATACTGTGTTACACCCTGGCACGTGGAGTGGCCGGTAGAATTACAGTCAGCTTTGGAGCCGGTAGCGGTATTTATGTTTATTGGTCATCAAAACCAAACATTACGTGTATATTTTTAAAAGCTTTTATTTAACATGCCTTGTTTAGTTATTTATTAAATGTGCGGTTCAAATTTTGCAATGAATGTAGTTCCCCCCAACTAATTAAGCTAATATTTAGCAAAAGCTTATTTAAAAAAAATATTTGTCTATTATTTTAAAACTTATTTACTATATATTTATGTATTTATTGATAGATACATTTTTTTATTTAATTTATGTTTATGTCACAGGTTTCGAATAAAAATAATAAAAAATTACCAAAAATAAAAACTATTCTTCCTCTTCTGAGGAAGAAGAAAAATTTCGGGAAAAATGTAGCCCAACGACTAAACTATTTCTATATGAAATTTCATCACAATCGGCCCAGCGTTTTGGCCGTGATTACGTCACAGACAGACAGATAGAGTTACTTTCGCATTTATATTGTATTTCTTGAGATAAAAGGAAATATACCGAGGAAGGTAGCTTGAACGCAAATTGTAAGCTTACCATAATACTAATACTACATGAAAACATTTTAAAAAATAATCAGATAGTGCTTGTAGTTGGAGCACGAGGATTAGTTTAGTTAAATCTGTATCAGAGATAGTAGGTAGCGATAGCGGAGCGTTATCGCGCGCAATCTCGGACTCACTCGCCTCTTCAGATTCGCGACCCGATACTATGAGCTCTGTCACCATACAACACCACACCACACCACACCATACTAGCAGCGGACGTACCTACTTACAAATGACTCAACTTGCTTTGATTGCTTTGCTTACAATAATATAGATAGATATATAGATAGATTATAGCTTTATTGTTCAACATAACAACAATGAACATAACTAAAACAGGACACAAAATCTAGCCTTATCACTAAAAGCGATCTCATCCAGACAACCTTTGGATGAACAGGATAGAACCTAAGAAAAACATAATACATACAGGTGTATTACAACTACTGTCATAAATACGGTAATACGGGCATAATACAGTATGATCATAAGTGGTTTAATTTAACGATAAAATGAGGCGCACGCGATAATGTTGTCGAGAATACGATTTCAATTTGTTTTTGTATTGCACATTCTCAAGTAGATACGAGTACCTAGTTTTTTTTATCAGTTAGCTCTTAACTCGAGACTATTGTTGTTATACTCGTACTATACAGAAGTTATAAGATTCCAAGTTTCGGTCTTTTTGGTGTGATTGAGGCACAAACATCTTCACAAACTTTTGGATTTATAATGTTAGTGAAATAGTAAATTAGGTAATTAATTGTAATTAGATAACCAATAAAACAAAAAAACATCAATAACGGTCACTCTCTCTCTAGTCTGTCTATCTGTTTGTCCGTCTGACAATTATAGCTATAGGCGAGTCTAGTACGTACTTTTGGTCAGTGATACCTACCAACTAAGATGAACAAGTTAGCCCTTCCTTATGCTGTCAGAGGTGTGAAATGAATATAAAACGGAACGCGTGTACCGAGTACCCACCCACGAGTCTTAACTCGCACTTGACCTAGTTGAAGACAGGTAGAAGATACCAAAATCTATCCCGAGTTTGAAGTTGGTTGGATTGGATTGTACCGCGCGTTTAATATCTCCTATAAGTACTTACAGACTTTGCTGTAATGTGGAGCGGAGCACATTACACCTGAAGGTGAATCTAGCAAAATACTACTTAGAGTTAATATAACTAACTTCAAGTTTTAAGTCAATTCACCACAAGTTTCATTTATCTAAATACAAGCTAACCCGGCGAACTTCGTATCGCTTTAAAATTAACAAATGTTGTGTTAAGTTCCCGTTCCCGTTCCCGTTCCCGTTCCCGTTCCCAAAGTTGTACCAAACTGAAATGACCACAAAATTAATCTTTTTTCATAAATTTTTTGAATGTTTTAATATTTATTCTGCTATTCGAGGCGGAGACAAATCCAACAAACCAAAAACCATGAAAATCGGTCCAGCCGTTCTCGAGTTATAAGTGTTGTAACAAAGCCGACTTTCTTTTATATAGTAGAGAAGATTCTCTTGCAAACTCTTAAATTTGTTTGCTCTATAAAATTCTAAAAATGAACTTTAATAACTAGTAACAATAATATGTTTTAAATTATAATGATTGGCTTTGCCTTATCCTTTATTCTACAATCATTGGTTACCTAACCTAAACCTAGGTTCAACGCAGTGTCGCACTAACAATTTGGGATTAAAACTGGTAGGGCATAACATTCAGTCTCTAGATACCTAGAAGACCTTCAAGTATATTATATACTTGTATGTTAATTGCTTCATCTTTCTTTGAGTGAGTTGCTTCCTTCGAGTGAGTGCACAGCACACTGCGCTGCGCGACTCACAATTTGCAACTAGATGCTAATTGCTTAATGCATAGTTCATTTTCATGTTACATCTTTATAATTATGATATATGGTAGGGATACCAATTTTTTTATCATTTTATTTCCATGTTGAACCATTAGCGTAAAATTACTAAAATAAAGCGAGCTCTGCAAAAGATCTAGGAATTAAAAAATAAACATACACAGAATAAGTACTTCAAGTATTATAGAAATTCCTCCTGTTCCTCCCCTCCGTTGGACACACTCCTCGGCCCACTATTTGAAAAGTGTCGCCCACTATGGCCCCCGAGCCCCGCTCCGCGCCGCATCCGAAGCGCTGGACCGGTTCCGGACTCTGGATTATCTCACTGCCTCCATAATGTAGAATATTTTCACAATGAACCTTTCCATAATAGGATAAATACGCTAACAGAATTCGTTGGATTTTCATTTTATCCACGAAGCTACGCGTAAAAGTTGTACCTCATTTAATTATCCCTCGTGCAGCTATTCATCATATTCGCGTTGAGTAGTCGGCGAGGAGGAATGAGATGTGACAATATGCGCTGGAACAAAAGCATCAGCCGCAGCCGGGAGCGACTCATTGTATTATTTTTATATGAACATTAACAGTGCTTAATTAATTTTAACTATTCAAAATTGAAAGATAATTTAATCCAAAACGACTTTTCAATGCAATACAACTACCTCGGGCGCGACTTATGAATTCGTAATCAACGTATTAGTAGGTATTTTGTTTATATAATGCGATGTGCATGTGTATTGGTATACACACATGCTTTTCATATATATATATATATATATATAACATTTAAGAATAAGTGCTATTAAGCAGGCGTTGTGCAGTTTGATTCGTTCTAAAAGTAAAAGTTGACCATTTTTGTGTTAAATTTATATTTGTAAACAAACACGTTGTTTTTCGTAAATAAAAATTGTTTATTATGAACTGTTTGACATGTGAATAATATTAGCCAAGAGCGACTTGGGCTTGCGCCCGATCAGGTTTCCGCATCAAAATGAGTAACGTCACAACTAGTTATCTCCAAGTATTATGGTAGACATTCTAAGATCTCCAGACGTTCAGGAACTTTGGAGATTATGTAAGGGGGTATTAGTCAAAGACGTTCGCAGCTTTTTAAAATTTCTGTTTTATTTTAAGGTTTCGTAGTCTACAAGAAAGCCTTATAGTTTCGCCATGTCCGTCCGTCCGTCCGTTTGTCCGCAGCTTAGCTCAGACTCTTAGTGCTAGAAAGCTGTAATTTGGCATGAATATACTATACATAATTATTCAATCCAACAAAGTGGTACAATAAAATTATAAAAATATTTTTTTTGGGGGTACCTGTAAAGTGGGGATGTTATTTTTCTCGCGTACCCCATAGTGTGGTGTGTCGTTAGATAGGTCTTTAAAAATATTACGGGTTTGTGAAAACAACTTTTCACAAAGAGAGAGTCAAGTGTAACTAAAAGCAAAACTATTGGGTAGTTCACGGTAGTAGTACATTATAATAAAAAGTTAAAAGCAAAACCATCACAGCTAACTTATAAAATTAAGTATCTACAAATACCATTGAAAATTACTTTAATATGGTTTTTAGCTATGTAAACTACGAAACCCTACATTGCGCGTGACACGACACGCACTTGGCCCGTTTTTTTAAATCGTAATCTTGACTATGGAAATGATGTAATTGTACAAACACCTTTCTTCATGAGTTATCACACCTTATATCGATTATCAAGACAGCGAAACCTGAATGTCATTTTATTATTCTAATTAAGCTTCTTTTGTTCCGGAATCCCGGCTACTGTCTGAGCGGGACGCGGGACGCGCCGTCCCGAGAATAATGAACGAATCGCAAGTCGGCTCGCATAACGCGGGCGCGATTGCTGCAATTTCCATTTCCGCGTTCTATATTTGTACTTCCAGTAGAGACATTCGTAGCAAGAGCCCGCCTTGATGATGCGCTGCTGCTACTCAGCATTGCTAGCTTAGCCTTACCTACTTAGCTACTTTTACCTATTAAGTATGTTATGCTAGCTGCACCAAACTATGTACGAGACGCCTCAACAACTCCTCTGGGCACTTTGTATTCAAATATGTTAAGCAAGTGGTAACGATCCCTCGTTCGCGTTGTGTTGTGCATCGAGACTCGAGAGCTTGCCAATCCAAAGATCGCGACATCGATTGAACATAATAGATAATAAAGACTTGTAAGCCACATCTGTACAATAAATAAAGCTCGTCTCGAGCTGAAGCAGCCAACTGGCGCGTGGCACGCTGGGATGTCCGCGTGCGGCGTGCCGCGTGCCGCGTGCCGCGGAACATAATGTACCTATTTATATTGCCGCCGACACACATTTTATGAAAACAGATATTCCCGAAGGTCGAGCCGTTGGCTGGAATGTTAATCTTACAGTACCTAAGTATATTATTGAACTATTCACCGTGAAAAGTGCTTAACGTCAACGGACGAAAAAACGTCACCGTAAGGGGTAATCACAAACATCGAATCTGGACTAAGACGGTACTAATTAATAACTACCTAATCAAGGGGGGTAGATATTATTACACCACATTGTTATTTAATTTATTTAATATTCTGAGATGTCATTTTGTCGATCCCATCCGTTTATGGACCGGATTATGGAGAAGGTAGTAAAATTATATATTTTTGAAGATCCGAACTTAGCCCCGATTCTTAGCTCTTACAATCTAAGCTTTAGAAGTGGTTTTTGAACATATTTCAATGTTGCCTGAAAAAAAAACAAAAAACAATCTGTCCCTTGGTTTTCAAAAAAACAATTCATCATCTTATCCTTACCCACTTCATGTGGGGTAGTAAATTAATGTAACAAGATTTTTTGTTACCGCTTGATAACAAGTTATCAAACTTAGTTTTCTACTGGGAACAAACCGGCAATTATGTTTCAAAAAATAATTATTATCACTCAACTCTAGCATAGTTGCGTTTTAGAAAATTGCTAAAAACACTGATTGCTTTTAAAGCCGAAATACTAACCTAAAGTTTCCTTAACAAACATAAGGTCTTAGCTCGATGCACCTATATTAATATAACCTAGAGGTCAATATCCGTTGTCGAAAGCGATTAGTGCGTAAAATACCGCTTTTAAAATATTTCATAATGATAAATAGGGGATGATAATAAGGGCAGGTTCACACAGCTGGCGCACGATGACACGACACGAGACGCAACGCTGACATTAGTAATGGCCTGTGATTGCAACACAGCATACTTAACGATTACTTATAAATAAAAACAAAAATGATGCAATTACTATAATGTACCCCATCGTAAAAAAATATTATTTTTGCTATTTAGTGGGTTTTCGACACAACAGATTTAGATGGCTATTTGTGGGCACAAAAATGCAGATTAATCAGGAAGCTATTCTTCAGTTTGTGTGACATTTAAAAAGATTGTTCCGTGCTCGTTTCCATTTGCGACTGTATCAACTAGCCTGCATGCAGTCGCTGCATGGTGGGGCTTAGCAACTTGATGAGGCTAGGTGCACTAAGAGTTAAGTTTCAGCAATGGGGTTGGTAGGTACCTAAAATATTTTTGATAATATTACCTACAATCTAAAACCTTTAAACGAGCAATTCTTGTATATATGTAAAATACACATACATACCTCAGACACAGCTCGTACGATTTTCATGAAATTGAGTATGCAGGAGGTTTCAAGGGCGATAAATCGATCTAGCTAGGTAACATTTTTAGAAAAACGTCGTTTTATCAAACCCGCCAAATCAAGCAATAAAGCGGCACGGCTGTACCATCCTTTTCTCGAAGCAGTTCAGGCCATTTTCGACCCCCTATAACTTCGTTGTGAATAAAACTAGAAGCCTGAATTTTCAGTAACCAAGCAGTCACTATATAAACACGGTATATTTCAAATTTCATTCAATTTGAACCAGTAGATTAAGAATTATAACTAGTCAAAGTTTCCTATTTTTGTCACTCACTCACTCACTCACTCACTCACTCACTCACTGACTGACTGACTGACTGACTGACTGACTGACTGACCGACCGATCATCAAAAGTTTAAGGTATCTCTAGAAGACCTGAACCTTCATATTTAGTAATTAGCTAACCTTTACGTAATAACTTAAGGCGCTCCCAGTTGACGATTGTTTTTGTTCGAAACGAAAAAAGAAATACTTGTGAACAAGCCACATCTCCTATTTTATAATGTATAGTATATGTGAATAAAGATGTACCCATCTTTAATCACTTCGATAAATAATCCTACCGACCACTGCAATGACGACAAACACACGTGGGAGCGTGGTCCGCCTTAGCTTTTCGAATAAATTAATGATATAAATTATGTATAATTACTTATCAAAAATCTATTCTAATAGAAATCTAGATTTACATATTACCTATCTTTAACAATAAATCACAAGTTGATTTTAATAGTAGGTATATAAAATATTTCGATCATAAATTCTAAAACGTATCATTTTGAAATAGTATCTTTATCGTGAAAAGTTTCTGCTATTATGTTTTCAGCTTAATAGAAATCTAGGTAGGAACCTGAAGTAATATACTTATAAAAATAGGAGATGTGGCTTGTTCAGAAGTATTTCTTTTTTCGTTTCGAAAAAGAGCAATCAGCGACTGGCAGCCTCTTAATAGAAATCTAGGTAGGAACCTGAAGTAATATACTTATAAAAATAGGAGATGTGGCTTGTTCAGAAGTATTTCTTTTTTCGTTTCGAAAAAGAGCAATCGTCGACTGGGAGCCCCTTAAGACAGAAGGACCCTTAAAGTAAGGACTGAATAAATTAACCGACTTGGTATCTTGGACTTGGGACTTGGTATACATGGATCTCACAACTTTTTACGGTAGAAGAACTGAGTTGCGTTGTGGAATTGGCTTTTTTACAAGTTAGAAGGCATATAATATAATTGTAGTCGTTTAGATTAGACTATTTGATTGGTGAGTTTACGGCGCGGCTAATGTCAATGTGTCGCTCGCCTCCCGCCGCGAGCCGTACACTATACACTACACTAGACTTGTAGTATAGGTAGGAGCTACCTATAACAATAATGTAGATAAAACGAGTAATTTTCTACTACATTACGCGCATAACTAAGGTATTTACTCGTATTTTGTAGCTGTCAAAAAAATAAATATATGGAACGGTAATGAATTGATTCGTGGTAATCTGACAATAATGTGATGAGAGACTCCACTGCCGCTGCAGCTAGCAGATGAGATACCGATACAGCGATTCAAGAGGTCAGCAATCGCCTCACTATTCAGCTTGAAAAGTATAACGCGGGCGTTAAAGCATAGTACTACTAGGTACTACCAGAGTATAGAGAACTTTAACGATAAATATCGTCGTTTCTCGAGATTGACCATTATGTTGGAAGGTACTTAAAGAGGCTAAATATAACCGCTGTGCGGCCACCAAGCGCCAAGCTCTGTTTGAAGTCTCGACTGCAGCTACTAGCTCTCGACGTGAGTTCCGACTTCGAGGCCGACTCTGAAGCCTTATTAACAAACTACAGTTATTGATTGCTCAGGGACGAAAGGCCTAACAACCGATTCGACTGGAATCGCTAAAGAAAATTATATTTTTTATTAAACTTCGAAGCTAACGTACTCACTTGCCTCCTTTGGCCTCACTAAAAAACTTTAATGGGTTTTTGAATTTTGAAACGGAAAAGGCAAAATTATATAATTTGTAATGTCATCAGCGACTCTTAGTTTTCGATCGAAATGCCTGTGAGCCTGTGACTGGCAGATATAGAACTGGAATGGAGAATAGAGAATATTAAATTAAATAACTCGTAAAAGTGTTTATGTTCGTGTGCGTGACGCCTAAAATAATAGCGAGTACCGAGGTACCTCGTAGTAAAACCATTTGTTTGTAGCGTTTCGTAAACAAGACTAGTGGAATCGCTAACATTTGTCGTGCTGCCGCAAGTTTTGAATGAACTGAGGATTTTGGCATTTCTACCTATCTGAAACGTCTTAATGATTCAGATGCAACGAAACTCAACAGTCACAGCACCGTGTGTTTTTTAAGGAAGGCCTTGTTTCTATTCATTTTTGTCTTTACGCCTCTACGGGACAAAATAATGATAAGGAATCCACTGGACGCGGTGACTCCCGCGGCGCGCCACAGATCACGCCACAGATGGCACCTTGCAGATACCTACGTCGTGGGTACATAGTACTCGTATAATGCTGAGTATTGACCCCGGTACTATAATCTCCTGTTTGTACAATCCGTAGCGACACAGCGCGCTCATTAGCGTCGCACCCGCTAACAGACCGGTGGGTGCCGCGGTGTATAATTAGTGACTGTCAGTCATCCCGACATGATTCCGTGTGTGCTTTTCCATAGTTTTATTAATAGCTGTGGCGATTGGTCAGGCTCACCTAACCGCCAACTGGAAGCCCAACCAAAGCTTAAGTACGATTATTGTCTATTTTCGCGACTCATCACTTGCACTTGCTTCGCAGAGTTTGTGCGCAACTAATTTGAAAAGCAATATTCGGTGGGTAAACAGCTTTGCTTTGTAACGATTGGATTGATGCCTTTATAGCGATCGGCGCGAGGATGCTTTGAGCGCTAATGCTGCTCATCCATATTGCAGTTGCTCCATCGGGGCGCAGCGTGGAGTAGGATTTACATCAATTGCATTTCCCGGCTAGTACCTGCTTTGACAAGCCATACCTTCCTAAGCTAGTTTGCTCCATAGCCAGGTTTACTCTGCACTAAGAAACGAAGTGGAAACTCAAAAACAACTAGTGATATGACGGTTAGGTGTTTCTACATCTGGACGGAGGAATCAACTCACGACGGCGACGGTTAGAGTCAACATTTGTTTTATGTTGATCATTGTTGGCATTACCAGCTAACTTTTATTATGTGTTGGCTGTTGGTGTTTGCCCGAAGTCCGAAAACGTACCGTAACTATACACGATTAACTTAGTATCGAGCTACTACTGGCGAGCGGAATTAGCATAATAAGGATCATCGAAGGTACGCACGCCTCGTTTGTTAAGTACCTGATTCTTCTAGGCTTTTTACTTCTTCGTTTAAAAGTGATCCTTGTGATTTCATTAAAATAAATACCTTTTGACTTTGACTTTGTTAAATTCCGGCGTTCGGTGCCAATAATTGTGTTGTGAGTCGCCAAGACGCAGTTGGAGGGGGTAGGGAGGTGGGGGGTAGAACCGCTAAGAGATAGGCATCTAAGTGAACCGGTTCCGTCTGGGCCACACGTGTGCTTTTGTCATGCGATGGAGCACCCGCTATCTACTTGAATTGGCCATGGAGCCAGAGCCCCTCTCCCCTGTGCCGAGACGGACCGTTTCAATTCATGAATTGTCAAGCTTGTTAAGCTTGGTAGGCATGCCGTAGAGCGCGTGCCGTGCGAGCCGTGCAAGGTGCGTGGGCAGTAGCCTAGGCACTAGGCACGTGCCGCATTACCCCGTTTCTAAACATTTCTTATTATTAGCATCCACGTGATATTCTCCTTGCGGAACGGATATTATAATCTAAACTAAATAGATCCTAAGCTAAATGATAACTAAATAGAAAGTTGTGATTGTGTTTTTATTCGGCACAGCCGCCACCGCCACCGCCACCACCACCGCCACCGCCGCCGCACTGTGGATCGAAAATCGACTTTCAAAGACATAGGCGAAAAAAAAAATTTTGGTCGGTTTTTTGCTTGAAACGGCTTCCATTAATCATTAATATGCCTAAATATATCATGATCTACAATTTGGTGGGAAAATAGTCGAGTTATCATTTTTTTTACGAAAAAAATGTATGAAAAGCATATAAAAAATCCAGATATCTCCGGAAGTGCAAAGATAACCGTTATATCCTTGCATACAGTTATAGTACCAACTATTATTGATTTTTTGGCATACAACATATAACTCGAACTGCTGCACATTTTGAAAAAAAAAATTATCAAAAATTTTTATTTATTTTTGATCTCTCTCAAGTGAAGACTTAAGGAAATCGGTTAAAAAAAGGTCCCCATCGGCAAATTGTATGCTATAAATAATAACAGACACGTGTTTTCTTGTTTGGCTGACGTTGAAATACCAAAAAACAAAGCTCAATAGCAAATTTAATTTAGGAACTATTTTTAATGTTATTTAACTACCTAATTAGGCAAGATTAGGTTTTGTCAGGTCTTTTAGTCATCGTTCCAACTGATGATGACGATGAAGGTTCCGCGGTGGTAAAGTCTTCGGTAATCGATCTTTCTTCACTTGGTCCCTGGGTGAGAAGACTAGTTTGAACGCAGCTTGGCCAATCAACATTTGCTTGAAGCCAATCTTCATAATCTTTTCTGAATGCTCTTGTCTCAATTTTTCCATCTCTGTGAAGCAGCTCGTGAAAATCTTCGACAAAACTCTTCCAGAGTAACCTTATCATCATTAGAAAGGTGATCACCTAGACGAGATAATACTGCCTCGTACAGAACTTCATGATTTTGTAGCGAACCTGCACCTTGAAGAACAACAACCAAATCTAAGTTAGTGCTTAAACTTTCCATTTTAATGATTAAAAAACTGAGAGATGTTCACTAGTAAATAGTTCAGATAAACTGAAGTAAAAAATATTTCCGGTGCAGTTTTATGCACTTAATTAGGTAATAAATAACCTAAGTAAGGTATTTTTGTACCTAAGCTACCTGTCTTTTGTTAACTACCGCTCATTGTTAAATATTTCCGGTGCAGGTTTATGCATTTAGGTAGGTAATAAATAATCTAAGTAAGGTATGTTTTTAACTTTGTACATAAGCTACCTGTATTTTGCTAACTACCGATCATTGTTAATACATTCCTTGAAATTTGAACAATAAGCGGTCTGACAAAACCTAATCTTGCCTAATTAGGTAGTTAAATAACATTAAAAATAGTTCCTAAATTAAATTTGCTATTGAGCTTTGTTTTTTGGTATTTCAACGTCAGCCAAACAAGAAAACACGTGTCTGTTATTATTTATAGCATACAATTTGCCGATGGGGACCTTTTTTTAACCGATTTCCTAAAGTCTTCACATGAGAGAGATCAAAAATAAATAAAAAATTTTGATAATTTTTTTTTCAAAATGTGCAGCAGTTCGAGTTATATGTTGTATGCCAAACAATCAATAATAGTTGGTACTATAACTGTATGCAAGGATATAACGGTTATCTTTGCACTTCCGGAGATATCTGGATTTTTTATATGCTTTTCATACATTTTTTTCGTAAAAAAAATGATAACTCGACAATTTTCCCACCAAATTGTATATCATGATATATTTAGGCATATTAATGATTAATGGAAGCCGTTTCAAGCAAAAAACCGACCAAAATTTTTTTTAGTTAAACTAGTCTTCTCACCCAGGGACCAAGTGAAGAAAGATCGATTACCGAAGACTTTACCACCGCGGAACCTTCATCGTCATCATCAGTTGGAACGATGACTAAAAGACCTGACAAAACCTAATCTTGCCTAATTAGGTAGTTAAATAACATTAAAAATAGTTCCTAAATTAAATTTGCTATTGAGCTTTGTTTTTTGGTATTTCAACGTCAGCCAAACAAGAAAACACGTGTCTGTTATTATTTATAGCATACAATTTGCCGATGGGGACCTTTTTTTAACCGATTTCCTTAAGTCTTCACTTGAGAGAGATCAAAAATAAATAAAAAAATTTGATAATTTTTTTTTCAAAATGTGCAGCAGTTCGAGTTATATGTTGTATGCCAAAAAATCAATAATAGTTGGTACTATAACTGTATGCAAGGATATAACGGTTATCTTTGCACTTCCAGAGATATCTGGTTTTTTTATATGCTTTTCATACATTTTTTTCGTAAAAAAAATGATAACTCGACAATTTTCCCACCAAATTGTATATCATGATATATTTAGGCATATTAATGATTAATGGAAGCCGTTTCAAGCAAAAAACCGACCAAAATTTTTTTTAGTTAAACTAGTCTTCTCACCCAGGGACCAAGTGAAGAAAGATCGATTACCGAAGACTTTACCACCGCGGAACCTTCATCGTCATCATCAGTTGGAACGATGACTAAAAGACCTGACAAAACCTAATCTTGCCTAATTAGGTAGTTAAATAACATTAAAAATAGTTCCTAAATTAAATTTGCTATTGAGCTTTGTTTTTTGGTATTTCAACGTCAGCCAAACAAGAAAACACGTGTCTGTTATTATTTATAGCATACAATTTGCCGATGGGGACCTTTTTTTAACCGATTTCCTTAAGTCTTCACTTGAGAGAGATCAAAAATAAATAAAAATTTTTGATAATTTTTTTTTCAAAATGTGCAGCAGTTCGAGTTATATGTTGTATGCCAAAAAATCAATAATAGTTGGTACTATAACTGTATGCAAGGATATAACGGTTATCTTTGCACTTCCGGAGATATCTGGATTTTTTATATGCTTTTCATACATTTTTTTCGTAAAAAAAATGATAACTCGACAATTTTCCCACCAAATTGTATATCATGATATATTTAGGCATATTAATGATTAATGGAAGCCGTTTCAAGCAAAAAACCGACCAAAATTTTTTTTTTCGCCTATGTCTTTGAAAGTCGATTTTCGATCCACAGTGCGCCGGCGCAGTTTGTAGCCGGAACTCGCTCCAGTTTTAGCTTATTGAGCTCATTTGTCTCGCTACAACCTGGGGAGTCCTTCATAACGAACACATAATGCGAATTACAGTCATAGTTCAGTTGGATGTCCATATTGTCCATGTCCACCTATCCAACTGATAATATGGCTATTATTCTCAATTTACAAAATGGCAACTGTGCAATTTACGTTTCCCTAATACCATGTAATTTCATAGAAATACATTTTCTCGTTAGTCATTTTTAACGAGTTGATAGACATCTGGTAGGTACCTGCCTATTCTGTTATAAGTACGTTTACGTTACGCACTTGTACATTAGTAGTAACAAGACTTCAACATTAAGGATACAGTAGGTTAGTTATTTAGTAGACTTTAGCACGAGCTAGTTTACTTCACCATACATACATAATATACTTTTTGAATATTAAATAACAGATAAACATCGCAGTTGTATCTTCGACTATCCTCGCCTTCTCGGACAACTGTACTGTATAAATATGATTACATCAAGAATAGCAATTTGAAAGGTGAGCATGAGCAGAGAACCGTCGTAACTAGTGTTGTAGAACCAAAAACTTGAACTTGAGAACGGCACGAGACTGAAGCTGAAGGTCGCGCACTTTACACTTTGTACCATTCATTCTAGTGCAAAACCTTCACTTGACTGCTGCTCATATATTTTTGTTGTTCGTTCATAATAACGTACCTATACCTTACCTACCTACCTACTATGTGGCTGGCGCTAGTTCCAATGTCGGGTTCCATTATTTTCCCAAGAGCAGAATGTAATATTTAACAAACCATAGGTTCGGTTGTCATTAGAGAGCTACTTTATTAGGGTTTCGTAGTCTACATGACAAGAAACCCTTATAGTTTCGCCATGTCCGTCCGTCCATCCGTCCGTCTGTCCGCAGCTTATCTCAGAGACTATTAGTGCTAGAAAGCTGCAATTTGTTATGCATATACATATTACTCGTAGTAATGTCAACAAAGTCGTTGAATGAAATCTTTAAAAACAATTTTTTTATGGTATCCCCACTACACCCCACTGTGTGGTGTTTCGTTAGATAGGCCTTTAAAAAATATGGGGGTTTGTTAAAACAGGAATCCGTTTGTGAAATATTAAGCTTTAAAGTGCCAATTTATGTTAGAAACGAGTTCTAAAACCTAAACTAAGTTTGGAGGCGTGAAAAAATTCACGGTAGTAGTACATATAACGAACTTAAAGGGAAAACTATCATAGCTATGTAGGCGTTACAAGTTTTTGAGTAATAGTCGTAATAGTCGACCAACTTATTAAATGTATTCGAAGAAGAAATAATCATTTTTTTAGTACAAATACCATTAAAAATTACTTATTATAACGTTGTTAGCTGTGTCAACTACGAGACCCTACATTGCGCGTGATCCGACACGCACTTGGCCGGTTTTATTTATTCTGTGCTGGGGATATTTAAGAGAGTGCACTTGAACTTACTCGTTTCGAAGTTACAAAGGGTGGAATTGAAACATCAGTACGATTTAATTTAACAAACAAATAAAAAAGAAAATGAATCCTTTGTTACAAGTACAAGGCTGTTAAAGTTTACGTTTTAAAAAGAAAACCTACGAAAATGTTCCGATCGATCGATAAGTCACGAGATGATATTCGTTTTATACAAGTTCGCGTCGAATTGAGAACCTCCTTTTTTTGTCGGTTGTAAATCACATTGAAATAAACTAATTGGAAGGTAGTGCCTCAAGCTAAGCTAAAAAAGTTGATAGGTTTGACTCATTTAAGATAGAAATTGCGCTCTAAATTACTGTTTGTTATTTATGAGAATAAAGAAGGGGGAATTAATGGTTATTATTAGAAAATATAGATTTTTTTGTTTTAATTACTATAGGTGCATGGTTTAATTGGGTAATAAGGGTTAGGTAGAGGTAGTGCATGCGTGGGAAAGAGATAATGTAATGTGTGAAAAATTATAGTATCTACTCGTAGGACTTTGTATGCGCATTTATATAAAGTAAAAGTGGTACATACTCGTTAGTATTATTGGAATATTATAAAACTTTCAGTAGGTATCTTTCTTCTAAATAATATTTCTCTTTCTTCCTTCTTTCTATATCTTAGGTTATGTTTGTAGGTTTGCCCTTCTTTTACAAACCAATGAAGTAACGGAATAACATTTTATTTTTGCATAGAGATATTTTATGGGCCGATCTTGTACGAGTATTACACGTGCAAAGCCGTGTGCTGAAGCTAGTTATAAATATAGGTAAGAAGCTTTTACCTGCGTAGATTTATAAAAACGATTTTTAACAACTTTATCGTAAAACATTAAAATTCCTAAAAATCGTAAGAAATTTTTAGGAAAAAAGTAGCCATGTCCATTCCAAGATATTAAAATATCACCATAATTATGTTTCATCACAATCGGCCACGCAGTTTAGCCGTAATAACGTCACAGGCAGACAGGCAGAGTTACTTTCGAATTTTTAATATTAGTATTAGATGAGACGGCCAGGTTGATATAATCTCTTCGTTGACATGAAAGTGACTGGTAAATATATATTTATAATTAGCTATAAGCCTTGATAAAATGAAGGCAACAACACCTTGTTTCGAAGTTTCGAACTCGACTGATACTTTATAAGACTTTCCATCGTGTAACAATAGCCATGAACCAGAAATAGGTCAGACGCTTTCAGGTATAACACAAAAGGCAATGTCGGTGCTCGAAATTGGCAGATAATGAAGTAGACAGTCGAGTCGAGTCGACATGCGACATGCAGACGCTATTGTTGTGAGCCGCCCATCACACAGCCCGACTGACTTCGGTTTCCTGCCGCAGCAGCATACAACTACTACCTCCTATTGTGAGAATCACCTGTGCCTGTGCTAGGTGCCATATGCCATATCTAGGTTGGTTGGTTGGTATACTTTTATTATTGCAAACCTTTTTACTGCTTTACGTTGGAAAAGCTAACCAATGCTGTGCATTCGGAGCTACAACAGGCACAAGCGGATCGAACGGTGCCACCACTCGATATGAACGTGGTGCGATTTGGAATTGGTTCTTCTACAAATCTAGCTTTGACGCCAAATTGCTTTGTGTTGTGAACAGTTTTGTATTCAACATAAGGTACAGCTTTGATCAAATTCTGGAAGGAGATATTTATTTTTAAACTGCTCAAAATAATATAAACGACAGATGAGAAGATTATGTTTTCCCGGACATACTCGTAGCTACTAGCGTCCCGGCGGCGGCGCGCTTCTCCGCCGGATGGGGATTGCAGCTCCCCACTCCACTTGCCTAGTTCCTATTATCAGTAAAGAATTTTGAAGAAATAGAAACTGATCGAAATAGCTTTGAAAGTTTCAAGTTAATAAACGTCACCATCACCATCCATTATGATGGCGATTATCTCAAATGCGGAAAATATCGGTCTGTAAATAATCGAAAGTGTTGTGCAACAAGGACCAGGTTGTTCTAGTACCGTTTCTGTAATGATAAGGTAACTTTAAAATCGTTTTCGTTATAACGTTTGCCAACGCGCTAAATTAATCCATATTTCCAACAATTCGCAAAGGAAAACGTTGCCTAAGCTTCACTTAAGTCCTTTGTTTTACTTTGCTTTGCTTCGTAAACTGACTGCTTGTGTTGAAATGTTGTAATTTGTATTAGTTACTAGCTGTCCCGACGGACGTTGTCCTATCAAATTCATTTTTTTCCATAATTACCTTCTCCTGATAATAACGAATACAACACTGTCAAATTTCAATAATCGAATAGAAAAGACTGAATGTTTTTAGTCTGTGATGTCAGATTTTTTGCACACCAGCGCCGTTGCGTTTTTTTTTATCGTTTTGGGGATGTTTTTCATATTTTAAAGTAGTCTATTATTTATTCGGTCATTATATCTACATCTACAGCAAATTTCAACTTAATCCGTTTTGTCGTTTAGGCCTGATTGAGAAACAAACATACATACAAACTCACAAACTTTCACATTTATATTTTATAATATTATATATAACAAGCTGACCCGGCGAACTTCGTATCGCTTTAGAATTAACAAATGCTGTGTTAAGTTCCCGTTCCCGTTCCCGTTCCCGTTCCTGTTTTCCTGCTTTTCTCTTGAAATTTTTCTTCCCGTTCCCGTTTCCGTTTCCGTTTCCGACCCGGCGAACTTCGTATCGCTTTAGAATTAACAAATGCTGTGTTAAGTTCCCGTTCCCGTTCCTGTTTTCCTGCTTTTCTCTTGAAATGTTTCTTCCCGTTCCCGTTCCCGTTCCTGTTTTCCTGCTTTTCTCTTGAAATTTTTCTTCCCGTTCCCGTTTTCGTTTCCGTTTCCGACCCGGCGAACTTCGTATCGCTTTAGAATTAACAAATGCTGTGTTAAGTTCCCGTTCCCGTTCCTGTTTTCCTGCTTTTCTCTTGAAATGTTTCTTCCCGTTCCCGTTCCCGTTCCTGTTTTCCTGCTTTTCTCTTGAAATTTTTCTTCCCGTTCCCGTTTTCGTTTCCGTTTCCGACCCGGCGAACTTCGTATCGCTTTAGAATTAACAAATGCTGTGTTAAGTTCCCGTTCCCGTTCCTGTTTATATGCTTTTCTCTTGAAATTTTTCCTGAATTTTCTTTGCTATAAACCTCACGGAGCCCGAGACCTTTCCAACGAATGCAAAACCGTGGAAATTGGTTCGTGCGTTCTGGAGTTATAGCGTCTGGAAGGTAAACCCGACTTATTTTTATATTATACATAGATATACTGAAGTTAAAACTATCACGGCTAAATAAGTAGGCTTTACAAGTTTACGAGTAAACGTCGACCAACTAAAACCATAAAAAAGATACAAATATCAAGTAATATTAGAAATTTTGCACAATTATCATTGAGTTAGCTGTGTAAATTAAGGGGCTCCCAGTCGCTGATTGCTCTTTTTCGAAACGAAAAAAGAAATACTTCTAAACAAGCCACATCTCCTATTTTTATAAGTATATTACTTCAGGTTCCTACCTAGATTTATATTAAGCTGAAAACATAATAGCAGTAACTTTTCACGATAAAGATATTATTTCAAAATGATACGTTTTAAGAAAGAAAGAAAGAAAGAAAGAAAGAAAAAACATTTATTTGCTCCAAAAGCACAACACAATTAATGACTAAAGAGAACAAAAAAACAATCAACAGCAAATTGTGCCATGTGGGGGCAAATAGGTCCCCGTCTCAGCATTGAGCCGCACAGCACCGAACCTAAGGAGTAGGCGAAGCGCGGTGCGACGCTGGTTTTCAGTCGGGGCCTGGACGCGATGAGGCGACACAACAAGTCGATAAACTAAATAAGAAATACAGAATTTACGTACAATAGACTAAACAATAAAATAAATAAATATCAAAGTAGTATGCTAGTGTGCTAGTTTTAGAATTTATGATCGAAATATTTTATATATTTACCATTAAAATCAACTTGTGATTTATTGTTAACTAGCGACCCGCCCCGGCTTCGCCCGGGTGCAAAGCTGATACCAAAATATATTACAGAATGTCTTTGTATACTCGTTAACAGCATTTAAAATTAAAAAATTAAAGTCGCGCTGATTTGAAATCTTAAAATTATCAGTGGTTCTCTAATATATTAAGCATGTTATTATACATATAAACCTTCCTCCTGAATCACTCTATCTATTAAAAAAAACCGCATCAAAATCCGTTGTGTAGTTTTAAAGATATAAGCAAACATACATACAGACATACAGACGCGGGAAGCGGAAAGCGACTTTGCTTTATACTATGTAGTGAAGATAGATAATATGTAGATCTAGATTTCTATTAGAATAGATTTTTGATAAGTAATTATACATAATTTATATCATTAATTTATTCGAAATGCTAAGGCGGACCACGCGCCGACGTGTGTTTGTCGTCATTGCAGCGGTCGGTAGGATTATTTATCGAAGTGATTAAAGATGGGTACATCTTTATTCACATATACTATACATTATAAAATAGGAGATGTGGCTTGTTCACAAGTATTTATTTTTTCGTTTCAAACAAAAACAATCGTCGACTGGGAAGCGCCTTAAGAAAGCCTGCATTGCTCGTGGTCCGACACGCACTTGGCCATTTTTATTTTGCTACGTAAACAAACAACGTTAGACTACAATTAGTCACGAAAAGTACTCGTATTTGTTGCAACATGATTGGATTAGATCTTAAACATGTCTAAGCTAAGCTAGTGGTACCTGTACCTAGGAGTACCTTTGTCATTTGCAGTAGAAATAGTTAGAATTCCATTCGTGACAGGAGACAAGTCGCTTGTTAAAATCCTCATGGTGTTTTCATGATATTGTTTTCTTTAACCGTTTCGAGCATGGTGTGCAACTTGAAATGCGCAGATGTGTTTTTCGAATAGCTCAATCTATTTGTGAACAATAAAGATTAAAAAAAGACAAACTTTTTCGTATTATTAAATAGTTGGTCTGGAATCTTTGTTTCGTACCTATAAAAACTCGTAATTGACGTACCTATGTATTTTTTATTATACAAATTTTAAAATTCGTTGAGCGTACTTAAAATAGTTACGTTTGGTTTCTTCCTAGTAAAAACCAAGTTTGATAACTAACTGGTTTATCTAAAAAAAAATAAAAAATAGGATCACGACTGTAATCCCCAAGTACGGTAGACATCCTCTTAGATCTCTAGGCGCTTAGATCCTTTGATATGTCCTTAGATATGTCTAGTGGGAGTAGTCAGAGGCACGTCCAAACATTATATTTGGCACATGCCCACATTTTGCAGTAGTTAGCATTCCATACGTGACAGGTTGCAAACCCGTTTTCGCCATCATTTCACATCGCCGCTTTCAAGAATATTAACTGGTATCCTCACGATGTTTTCCTTCACCGTTTTTTTAAGCACGTGTTTTAATGCGCATTTAAATTTTGCGATCAGACAAATCCATGGATGCACGCCGGGATTCGCTCTCTTCCCACTCGGCCAACACGGCTGGTTATCTAGTGGGATGAAAAAAACTTGAGAGGTGTCAAGGGACACCCGGATGGAACGAAGTTCTTTTCGATTAATTAGTGAAGGAATTGTAATAAAATTTTATTTCTTTTAAGTTAAAATAATATGTTTTTTATTATTATCAAATATAATGTAATATAAACTTAATCAGTAGGCTCAATTTTTGTCAATCTAGCTAGTTAGATGAGAAACAAACGCAAAGCAAATAAATAGGTAAGTACCTACCTTCCTAAGTAGATACCACCTACCAACTAATGATGTTTTGGTAATCTCCTACTTGCACAATAAGTCGTTTATTAGTTTACAGTTATGTTGTACTGAACACAAAATAACGTGGGACAAGGGAAGGGGAATCAACTTTGACCTCGACCTCGACCTCGACCTCGACCTCGACCTCGACCCGACCTCGACCCGACCTCGACCCGAACTCGACCCGACCTCGACCCGACCTCGACCCGACTTCGACCCGACCTCGACCCGACCTCGACCCCACCTCGACCCCACCTAGACCCCACCTCGACCCCACCTCGACCCTACCTCGACCCCACCTCGACCCCACCTCGACCCCACCTCGACCCCACCTCGACCCCACCTCGACCCGACCTCGACCCGACCTCGACCCCACCTCGACCCCACCTCGACCCTTTCACAACGCGCGATAAGGAACTTCGTTCCAAAAAGTATTTAAGTATTCTATCAGTTATCTAGTTCCCATAGTACAAGCTTTGCTTAGTTTCGGGCTAGATGGCGATGTGTAAAATGTCCACCAATATTTATTATTTATTATTATTATTATTATTTATATATTAATAGATATACTATAGCAAAAAAGTGTCGTGACAACTTTTCGTGACAACTTTTCGTGACAACTTTTTGTGACAACTTTTCGTGACAACTTTTCGTAAGAATTTTTTCCGTCTAGCCCCCTTTCACAACGCGCGATAAGGAACTTCGTTCCAAAATCTTGCTACATTATTGCTACTTCTTATAAAGAAGGAATTTGTTTTCCTAAGTAAAAAAAATATAATATAAAAAAAAATAGCGAGAACTCTGGCATCAGCACTTATCTAGCAGATTCGATAACTCCCAGATCCAATATTCGTTCATAGCGTATGTCGCCGGCATCGGCATTGACCGCTGACCCACTGTTCCTTATTGAGATGATTACCGCGACCGGGACACTCAGCATTGACCCCTAATATAGCACGCCTTCCCTGATAATATGCACTTGTTGGCTTTTGACTCCACTTCTCCCAACGGGGGTTCCGGTGGGTAGATCATCACCTATATACATCACTGCTCGGTTGCAATGGAGAGCAGTTTAGGGCTAGCTTGCCTTCTCTCAGATGCTCCCGCCCCGTTGCCGCATCGCTGTTGTTGCATAATGCGTTATAATATAGTGAACAGCAGTAAGTCAGCCATGCAGCGACGGCGGTCAAGAGTCGCAGTTCGCTGGCGAGAGCCGTCCGCCGGCAACTGGCTGGCGTTCACGTATTCGTTATCGACTCAGCGCATTTGGATATGAGCAAATCCAGTGCTGGCGATCATAGCGGCTGAACAGTACCTTCGAGACAGATGGTCGGCGTTAGTGGTCCCTGCGGTCGATACCAGGCTTTTGGCAGCGGTTCAACAATCGATTAATCTTCGAACGCATCGCGACGCTTTGATCCGGCGGACACCAACGCACTGCTCCCGACCTACACAGTACAGCACTACGACTTATCAACAGTAGGTTCTCGTACCTGCCTACAAGTGCTTGTTAAATAATAATAAAATATAATACAATTTATTGGCCGAAGCAATTAGCGATTAACATCGTCATTATCGACGCCGACGGTGATTAGATGTCGCGTATGACGGGTGTGCCAAACGTTTAAAATAACATTAGTTTCTAATCTAAACGATATTATGTTCCGCTACGCGCTTACGGATTTGGCACTTGGCAGTGACGTCACGCTGTCCTTCCTTATATTATGACACGAATGCGGAATAGGTCGCTACTCGCCACCGCGCACCGTTTCCAATTGTAGCGTATGTGGGAGCCGTGCCTGATCAATTTTAACTGGACTGTATCTAGAGCTAGAGACGATTGGTTCCGAATTCCGATGCTGGTGGGTTCTGAGTAGGAGACGAGAAGGTCGTGCCTGGCAGTGCTATGCAAACTAACACCGGTTGCCAATTGCCAAGCGATACTTGGCTGCGACGCTATGTACCCCGAGTCATCGACCCAGCCCTACACTCTATTATGTCATCTGTGCCTACACAAAAACACTACCTTACCTGCTACAATGTTGTGGGTAATAAAAAATAATATATTCAAGCGATGTATTTTGGACGTACAATAAATTAATCGCGAGTTATCGTATAAGCTCTGCAAATCTTACGACATTGAACTTTTGTTCGTCGAAATGCAATGTTAAGAAATTAAATGTACCTACAGTTTTAAATACCTAACTAAGAGTGAAGAATTTCCTGCAGTAATTTTTACGCTTCAATCATGCCTATTTAGTAAGTAGGTAGGTACTTGGGTACTTTAGCGCTCGGTAAATATTCAATTTTCCATGTTTTTTCAGTTGGTAGGTAAATATTATGTTGTAACTCGGCAATGCTTCATAAAAATCACCTTCAACGGGAATATTTTAGTCAAACAAACGGCAAGTGAGTAAATGATTCGTGACAGAGTTCTTTATTCGACAATCACGCCGAGTTTATGTTTTCTTTTAGACATAAACTCATAAACTCCGCCGCGTCTTTTTAGTTTAGGTAATCGTTTGCTTAAGGATTTTTGTATTTATGTGGCTCGGAATCCGATAAGGGAACTAACTAACATTTTAAGATGATCAGAATAAAATATATGCAGTGGAAATGAGAGCTTTGCATAGTTCTTACCTATCTCTAATTTATAAAGATGGAGTGAGCAATAGTATGCTAAGATCAAATAAAAATATAATAAAAATAAATAGGATCACGACTGTAATCCCCTAGTACGGTAGACATCCTCTCAGATCTCCAGACGCTTAGATCCTTTGAAGATGTCTAGTGGGGGTAGTCAGAGGCACGTCCAAACATTATATTTAGCACATGCCCACATTTTGCAGTAGTTAGCATTCCATACGTGACAGGTTGCAAACCCATCGCCGCTTATAAGAACACTAACTGGTTTTCCTCACGATGTTTTCCTTCACCGTTGTAAGCACGTGTTTATGATGCGCATATAAATTTTCGAACAGAAAAATCCATTGATGCACGCCGGGTTTCGAACCCACGACCTTCAGATTGAAAGTCGAGGTACATCCCACTCGGCCAACACGGCTTTTAAGATCAAATAAAATGGAATAATTAGGATTGAGAAGGTATTAAATAGTTTTAGAAAAGATTATAAACGGAGACAAAAAAAAACTTGAGAGGTGTCAAGGGACACCCGGATGGAACGAAGTTCTTTTCGATTAATTAGTGAAGGAATTGTAATAAAATTTTATTTCTTTTAAGTTAAAATAATATGTTTTTTATTATTATCAAATATAATGTAATATAAACTTAATCAGTAGGCTCAATTTTTGTCAATCTAGCTAGTTAGATGAGAAACAAACGCAAAGCAAATAAATAGGTAAGTACCTACCTTCCTAAGTAGATACCACCTACCAACTAATGATGTCTTGGTAATCTCCTACTTGCACAATAAGTCGTTTATTAGTTTACAGTTATGTTGTACTGAACACAAAATAACGTGGGACAAGGGAAGGGGAATCAACTTTGACCTCGACCTCGACCTCGACCTCGACCCGACCTCGACCCGACCTCGACCCGACCTCGACCCGACCTCGACCCCACCTCGACCCCACCTCGACCCCACCTCGACCCCACCTCGACCCCACCTCGACCCCACCTCGACCCCACCTCGACCCCACCTCGACCCCACATCGACCCCACCTCGACCCCACCTCGACCCTTTCACAACGCGCGATAAGGAACTTCGTTCCAAAAAGTATTTAAGTATTCTATCAGTTATCTAGTTGCCATAGTACAAGCTTTGCTTAGTTTGGGGCTAGATGGCGATGTGTAAAATGTCCACCAATATTTATTATTTATTATTATTATTTATATATTAATAGATATACTATAGGAAAAAAGTGTCGTGACAACTTTTCGTGACAACTTTTCGTGACAACTTTTTGTGACAACTTTTCGTGACAACTTTTCGTAAGAATTTTTTCCGTCTAGCCCCCTTTCACAACGCGCGATAAGGAACTTCGTTCCAATATTGACAAAACTTAAGCTGAGTGAGAACGGGTCCCTAAGGAAAGGGAGACTTTCTTGTTCTTAGACTAAATCGGTGACGTTTTGGAAAAAGATCAACTAAAGAGTACATAAGTTACCCACTTACGCAGACTATTCAACTGACGAGTATAAGTACATGAAGAATGTAAAGAGGATGAATGAAGTTGAAGAGGTGCAGGTAAAATCAAATTCAAAAGCCATTTATTTCATTTAAATCACAAGGATCACTTAGCAAGTGAAAGCCGTACTTTTGTTCCTCCACTTTCGGAAAACAGACGTGATTTTACATCATACCTTCTTACCTACAAATATAAAAATCACTACATACGAGTAGTATAAAGCAAAGTCGCTTCCCGCTTCCCGCGTCTGTATGTATGCTTATATCTTGAAAACTACACATCGGATTTTGATGCGGTTTTTTTTAATAGATAGAGTGATTCAGGAGGAAGGTTTATATGTATTAAACCCGTGCGAAGCCGGGGCGGGTCGCTATTAAATTATAAATAAATAGATCACGACTGTAATCCCCAAGTACGGGAGACGTCCTCTCAGATCTGCAGACGCTTAGATCCTTTGAAGATGTCTAGTCTAGTCACACATTAACTATAATAATAAAGAAATCGCAGTAAGGAACCTCAGACTTGGTACGACTTTGTCTAGATTTCATTACTTTTTAGAGATAAACAAGCAGCTCCATCGAGACTTGGCTAGTTTTTTACAAAATGTTTTTTGTAGGATTTCACTTCTTTTTGTAGAAACGTGGGCTTATTGATTTATTTTATTAGATCTTCTTATTTGACACAGTTTTTTGCAATGACAGTCGATTTATTTATGTACCAATAGAAGGGGGCATTACCATATCTCTAATACAGCTGAGACCAGCTGAGGGTTCTTCAACAGATACTTCAGACCTTCGATTTTTGAAATGAAGCGGCCCATCAAGTTGAATATTTTTTGTAAAGGCGGTATGTCGATCTCTTCTAATCAGGGTCACCAGGTACTCCAGATCTTCGATTATCCTAGTTTTTATGGTTTTCCCTTTATGTGGCCATTAAACCCTAACTTTGTACCAAATTTCAGCTCTCTGAGTTTATGGGAAGTACTAGTTCTATTCTGATGATCATGAGTGAGTGAGTGAGTGTCTAAAATGCGAAACTTTGCTTTTGCTTAACTTCGGAACTAAATGACCTATAGACTTGCAATTTTGGATTTTAAGTATGTGATTATAGTTTACTTGATGACGAAAATTTCTGCGTTCTGGTATTATCCAGAGGTTCTCAAATAGGGGCCTGAAACTGCGGCGAAATGGTTCCTGTAAAGGATGGTACGGCAGTGTTTGCTTCGCGCTCGACTTGGCGGGGGCACTGCCGTGCCCCCAAATTGATTCACGCCGGGATTCGAACCCACGACCTTCAGATTGAAAGTCGAGGTACCTCTCACTCGGCCAAATTCAAATTCAAAAATCATTTTTTTCAATAAAATCACAAGGGTCATGTTGAAACGTCTTAGGAACTAGGTGAAGCTACGCCGATTGCACGCGACCAAGCCTAGAAGAATCAGGCAACAGACACGGCTTGGGGTCTACCTTTTTTTCAATGATCCTTTCCTTAATGCTATGTAGAGCTCCAGTGTGGTGCCAAACAAACAAGAAGTATTATTTGTGAAGATCCGACATACCAGTACCAATTTTATAGCTCCTACGATCTATCTAGCTATAATGCAGTTTTAATACTCTCTCCGATGTTTTTCCAAAAACGTTCGATATTTCCCATAACATCGCCAACCTTTTTAAAGCCGAGATAATAACATATCGCAGCACCCTGGTTTTCCTAAAAACTAACCGGTTTAAGGACCAATACAGCTTGTGTGTTGGCAACCATTTGACCAGCAGGCTTGTCTAAAAATCTATCTTTACCCGCAAATTTTCATCGAATTTTGACAATACAATAAATAATACAATGTAACTATTATAGAATCTTGGAATCGAGTAAATGATTATTAAATAGTCAGTATGACATTGGTATTGTCTACATTTTGAAAGTTGACTCACCGGCACCGGGTAAATATTAAATATTGATTTTTACTCAATAAACCTGCAGCTTACCGACGATTTTTTGAATAATCCCGTAAAACTTCACACGTTTTATTGATGTGTAGGTACCTAAGTACCTAAATTCAATCGCGAAATAACAATTTGTAACTACTTCTATATTTTAAAAATCACTACATAGTATAAAGCAAAGTCGCTTTCCGCTTCCCGCGTCTGTATGTCTGTATGTATGTTTGCTTATATCTTTAAAACTACACAACGGATTTTGATGCGGTTTTTTTTAATAGATAGAGTGATTCAGGAGGAAGGTTTATATGTATAATAACATGCTACCCGTGCGAAGCCGGGGCGGGTCGCTAGTACTTAATAACTACTAGTACTTAATAGACGAATCACGACTGTAATCTCTAACAACGGTAGACTTTATCGCGAGACGCTCAGATCCTTGAAGACTAGTCTAAAGTTATATTTTTAGGCTTACCTGCTGAATCTTTTTGGAGTTTACTGTACCTACCATTCCAGTATTCAATTTAAAGCAAGGCGTCTAGTGTTCTCATTTTGATTTCTTCGCAACGAAAATGTTTATTCATCGGCTGTCGAAGTGTCTCGCTGCGCTTCCCTGGGCTGGGTGGGCCGAGGCGCGGCCGCTTCGCCTCGTATAGATGACATCGCAAAAAGGTTCCTCTCCGGAGACCGAGGCGCGACAATTCTCATTTCGCAACCCATTTTAGATAACTTCATTCTATTTACAGTATTTTAGAAATATTTACATGTGTTTTGTTGCAAAAACAGATGCAATGTAATGTAAGGCACATACACTTATCAGTTAGCTTGCGGAATATGCACGTTTCGACTGCTATAAACCCTGCTGTTATACTGTGTAGGTGTGCCTACTAAGGGCTAATTAATACTCGTAAGATAACGCACGCACGATGTGTTTCCGCAATGCATTTCCATTGCATTGCAGCTCAAACGCTTGTGAAACGGTTCGCTTCTCCGGGATCGCATGATAGCCAAATCGATTAAGGCCCTCATCTAGGCCTGTCTCAAACGGAACTTGAATTAAAGCCCGATAATTGGATCCTATGCTTGAAGCTGTCGGGAACCTACTCGCGGGCAAGCATCGAACGCTCGCTTGGTTGACGCGCTTCCATGATGTCAATTGATGAGAGTAGGTTGACTTGGTTTATGTAGTGGTAGTACGCCATCGCATCATCATGTCATTACGGTGTGTATTGTGCAGTGTGCACTGAATAATGTCGTTTACGGATAAAGCAGATGCCTACAATCATAATCTCGCCTATAATAGGCCATGCCATGCCTTGTGTTGTGTTGTGTTGTGTTGTGTGTGACGGAAGGCAACCTTGCGCTGCAACGACAACCTGCTATAGGTACGTTTCCACTTTATATTTCTTCGGTTCGCTTTACGCCTCGTGTTTCGATACAACTACTTAACTAGGTCAACAATAATTATTATTGTAATTAATATTGAATACTTACTTAACTAAATACACGGGATACACAATAGTCAAGTTCGGTAAACAGACCAATGTTATTTGCTGAGTGCGTTATTCCTCCCAATCCTCTCAGAAACTTGCAATTACTGTGATGCCTATCTCTGCATGATTGTACATCTACAACTAACTAGATACCTACATGTACGTAGGTAGGTATCGTTCAATAACATGGTCGTATTGAATCCGGCACTTGATTGATTAGTTGGCTGGTATTATTCACAGTGCACTAGCAATTTGCTGCAAATGAACTGCACTCCATTAAAAGCAAACATCTTATCTGCAAAGAGAAGAGCCTATTCTCTCAAAATCCTTTTGAATTCGCATCTGGTCACTGGCATTTAACCAACTCACCTCCTCACATCCATCTATAGTTAAGAGTCACCAAAAAAGGTCCAGTGAGCTAAATTGCTATGATGAAACAAACTTAATTATCTACAATTCTTATTTTGGAGAAGGAATTTTCTAATAAATAAGTACCCTTATATTAAAAACAAATAAAATAAAAAGAAATACGTACAAATTATAAAACTTTGCTCCTATTTTAGCAAAATGTTTTTCTTCATGCTGTGCCTATGCCGATTGCCGACCCCAAATGAAGTGGGATAAGAACATGAAGATGGTATTGACTCATACGCGTACCTACATCGTTTACGAAAATAAAACCCTAAACGAAAATAAACCCTACGTGAAAATTGAAGACATTCGTAACAACGCTTTTTTTACCTAGTAAATATAGTAATCACTACATAATATAAAGCAAAGTCGCTTCCCGCGTCTGTATGTATGCTTATATCTTTAAAACTACACAACGGATTTTGATGCGGTTTTTTTTAATAGATAGAGTGATTCAGGAGGAAAGTTTATATGTATTAAACCCGTGCGAAGGGGGCGCGACCGGGGCGGGTCGCTAGTTAATTATAATTAGCAAATGACAGCAAATCGGATTAGTACTGGTTTAGGTATTTTAACTGATCACGATCAGAGAAACGTTATTGGTTAATAAAAACCAGCCAAGTGCGAGTCGGACTCGTGCACGAAAGGTTCCGTAACATTATCTATAAAAAAACGGCAAAAAACACGTTTGTTGTATGAGAGACCCATTTAAATATTTATTTTATTCTGTTTTTAGTTTTGTAGTTATAGCGGCAACCGAAATAAATCATCTGTGAAAACTTCAACTGTCTAGCTATCACGGTCACCTAACAAATTCAATCTTCAAAGAAAGTCAATCGCATGTAGTTTTATCACATAAAACTATTTAAAAAAAGTACCGAAAATAAACGTAAACAAAAGTAGTGAATTTTTCAACTTCATAATGAATTCCAAAATTTTCATTTCCAAACATTCCAATATCCGATGCCTGAAAGAAGATAGTAATTTTGTACTTTGGATTAATTTCATTAGATATTTCATTAGCTATTTTAATAGATAAACATTTCTCTAAATTGCATTTCTAAAATAAAAACAAAAGTTTGTCTTTTGTCACCGATACAATAATTACGTTAAAACATTATTCAGGATGGTTTGTTGGTGTCGATCGGAATGAGTTCCTCCAAGATGGATGCCTGCTTCTTAGCGATTGTAGTATGGTAGTCGTTGTGATAAGTGTCATAATTAGCTACGTACTGTCTGACTGATAGCAATAGGTATCGGTGAGTAGTGAGTAGTGTGCGGCGCGACCACCCCTAGTTTTCTATTATTAGCGTGGCAAGGTCGGTCTGCGCTGATGTTTGCTGAAAAATAAGTTACCAGTTTCGATTAAAACTCAAACAGTTTGAGTTTTTTTGTGAATCGTCTTATATATTTTGTAATGTCTTCGCGAACATGAAACGTTGCAGGCAAGAAACCATAGAATGTCAATCATGTTGTTATCATTAAAAAGAGCTTTAAATATTATGTATAAAATACTAGCCGACCCGTGACAAACGTTGTTCTGTCCATTTTTGTAATAATCACATAGTAAGGAAAAAGCAATTTCAGGCAGCTTTTAATTTTTTCCCTACAAACCTTGTACTGACTATGACGACTAAATGTTTTAGTCTGTGATGTCAGATTTGTTGCACACCAACGCCATCTATACCAAAATCATTATTTTTGCGTTTTTTTATCATTAAGGGGTTGTTTTTCGGATTATAAGTTCCCTCTTTATTTTTTCAAATTTTTTATATACATACTACAGCAAATTTCATTTTAATCCGTTTTGTCGTTTCTTTTTGATTAGGGAACAAACATAGCAGCCTTATCACAAACTTTCGCGTTTATAATATTATTAGGATAGGATTGGGATGGTGCAAATCGACGCCCCGGCGCCTCGTCACGTGGTAGCGCGGACTCGTCTCCAGAGCGTGTGATGAAATGTAGGTAGTGCTGCGAAGGCAGCCACTTTGCAAGGGGACACTAAGTGACATGATAAACAAGTTTCGAATCATTACGCTGAGCATCAAATGAGTTCACATAACTTGGTCATGTTTTCAAATGGGTTCCCAATCAATAATTGGCGCGTCTAGGTGCACAGTTCGCATAGTAACGTGTTGTTGTGTGTCGCTCGCTCGGATACAGTACAGCGCGGTGGCAATGACACGACGCTCGCTCACTATGTTCCTGTGACCCAGATGGGGGCGCATTTGGTACCGCTGCCAAGCCAGCTCTAACTCAATTATCGCTAGCCGAGCGCTGCGCACGCGCCGCGCCGCATGATGACCCGCGCGCGCGCCTGCTGCACCGACCGACGCGTGTTCAAACAATTCACCCGACAGATGCGACCGCGGTGTCAGTCGGCGTAGACGCCGACGCCAACGCACGCCACGCCTATTTGGCAGAGATAATTCAACTATACGATAGCGAGTGACACATTCAAGAATATGAAACGAGCGGAGTCAGCGATGTCAAATCAAGTCGAATCGAAACAAGTTCTGCGGTTCGTGACCGCTAAAGTGCGCTCATCAGTATTCCGCAGAGAAGGGCCATCATTGCAAACCGTCGGAATTTCTGGTGTTGCCGAGAGGGGGTAGTGGGGGGAAGGGAGGAGGAGGTAAAAGAGGTAGCATGCAGAGCGTGTCTCCGCGACGTGCTAGAGAAAGATCGATGGCCGCGAGTGCATTGCAGCAGGAGCGTAGCGCGCACAGGTCGTCGATGCCTTCGGATTAACGATGAGCTCATTGCATGAATACACTTGGCGTCAACTTGCAGGATCTTGTCCACGTCGGTTAGTGACCGCGGCTTCGATTCGGCATCATAGATTGTTATTAAATATTCGATATCGACATTGTTCACTGGGTATTTGCCACGCGGCTCCCTCCATCAGTAATTTATCACGTGTACCGCCACTGTTAGGGCGGCGCCGCCGTCGGCTTGCGTGACTTGACTCTATGTACGAACTCGTTGATATTATACTGCACATGCACAGCACATGTTGTTTTTCTCTACGCAGCTAAATCAAGCACAATGCAGCTGGTTATGATGGCCTTCTGTCGGCCACAATTTCATTAAGATCGATGGGAAAAATAACTCAAATTGTATTAATGTAATCATGTAATTTTATTTAAGCCTTTTTTACTAGACCTAAGTTCCTTAGTATGTGGGTAACTTAGGTCTAGTAAAAAAGGCTTAAATAAAATTACATGTGAACACAATATCTAAGGAGAACTTGCGTTTTGCAATAATGATTAGAATCACTACATAGTATAAAGCAAAGTCGCTTTCCGCTTCCCGCGTATGTATGTATGTTTGCTTATATCTTTAAAACTACACAACGGATTTTGATGCGGTTTTTTTTAATAGATAGAGTGATTCAGGAGGAAGGTTTATATGTATAATAACATGCTACCCGTGCGAAGCCGGGGCGGGTCGCTAGTAATGCATAAAACCCTTTGTTGACTTTACCATTTTAGCATTGCTTGTGTTATAATAATATGAGTGTTATGAATATGAATGTAGGTACAAACAATAAACATAATAATATAACTGGCATGCGCGATTGCGCGCACCTTTTAAAGACATATTTTGTGACAGTTATATTTGACAACAATACGAATACTTTTAGATAGTTCGTTTTTAAAGTCGACAAATGTAAAGTTAATTTAGATAATGTGAATGAATCGCTGTCTTCGAGGTTCAATAATAGCCTTCAATTGGCTAACTGGAAACAATCTAATGCTTGTTATTCCAGGAAAATTAATTCCTAAATGCATTCAATTTTCTTTTTTTTAATGTGGTACCTAAGTACATTAGACGTAAAAATAAAAGAAAGCACTTTTATAGAGTCTACTACTTTCATAGTACTCTTGATGAATACCTATATAATACCTAGATAATACCTAGATAATACCTAGATAATACCTAGATAATACCTACCTGTGGTGGCCTCATCTTAAAACCCATGCTGGTACATTAATTTTTGCTGTACCTATTATCATTCTCAAGCACATACCTCTACGACGTTGACCACACAATGTTTGTCCTGGATAAGAATCGAACCACCAACCTACAGCGCAAAAGGTAGAGCTGCTAGGCCATAACGATTTTTTTTAATTGATGTGAAGGTAGCAATTGAAACAAACCCTTAGAAACAATATTTATACGAGACCACCTCGGGATGATTCTAAACATCAGCGGAATAATCATCAAGATCGGTTAACAATTGAGTAAATTACTCGTTCATTCAAAATATTTTATATATAAGTACAATTAATAGGTGGATGATATTTCACCTCGGCAAGTATCGGACAGCTAAAAGCCAACTATCACATCCACTTTGCGAAGAAACGCGATTAAACTGTCCGAGTACCGAGTTGGAGCCGAAGCCGGCGAGATAGGTCGCACTCGCATCGCAGCTACATTCATCTGATTCCATCTTTCCACCTTTCTTCCGCCACTCCCACGCTAAGCGCCGTGTGCGTGTGCGTGTGCGTGTGCGTGTGCGTGTGCCGCCTCAAGCCGTAATGCAACAATCCGATTTAAAACACTTTATTGTGCTCTTATCTGACAAAAAAATCTTATTCTACATAACATTTAAATCACTTTATGTTTGAAGTAACTTTCGTAAAGTCATAATGCGACACACGTCCGTTTACGGATTAGCGGATTACTTACTATTCAAATCGTACAAAATAAAAAAAAAACTGGCCAAGTGCGTGTCGAGCTACGCGCAATGTAGTTCCTAGTTTACACAGCTAACAACGTTATTTAAGTAATTTTTAACGATATTTGTACTAAAAAGTTTACCTACTTCTAGTTTACGCGTAACTTAGAAAATACATTTTCTTAGTTGGTCGAGGACTTACTTACTCGTAAACTTGTAAAGCCTACATAGTCGTGATAGTTTTTTAATTTGTTATAGGTATGTTTTACTACCGTGAATTTTGACGCACCTCCAAAACCAATCGTTTAGCTAGTAAACGGGGAGGGGACACTTGAATCTGACAAAATTTTGCACTTTAACGAAACGTTAAAACGAATAAACGAAAAGTTGTCTTCACAAACCCATTATGTTTTTTAAAGGCCTATTTTTTAACGACACTCTTATGGTATGCGAGAAAAAAAAGAACATCCCCAATTCAGGTATACCCTAAAAAATGTTTTTCTAGATTTTATTCTACAACTTTATTAACATTAAACTAGCAGTCCGCCCCGGCGTCGCACGGGTGTAATAATGATTTAATAGACATTTTTTAACACCTTTTACACCTATTTTTTTCTAGTAATAAAAATATAGCCTATGTTACTGAGAGAATGACACTGCATTCTAATGGTAAAATATTTTTTGAAAACAGTCCTTTAGTTTGTGAGTTTATTTGTTACAAATATACAAAAAATCTTTCCTCATTACCTTAGTATTAGTACTTACAGATCATTTCACTCATAATAATTTTGAATGGTATTTTTGAACTTGTAAATAGTATTATATACAGTTACTGATATGGCCTTGAAAATGAAATGATTTTTTTGGATAAGGATCAATACCCAGGTACAAATAATGTGGTCTAGTTTGTTTTGAACCGGGGCGGCGCGGCGGCGGCGGCGGCGTTACTATTGCATATTTTAAAAGTAGTTATTGTAACATAACTGTAATAGTTAGACATAATGATATACAAGACATTACTTTGGTTTACATTTTCAAAGTTTTCATACGGATCCCTAATAGTTTGACATATGGTATTACGGATTTTTTTTTAGATATTGATGTTTTCTATAAAACTGTAGTTCATCACTTTGCTCTATTGTCAATAATTTCTGCAGCAAACGCGATATAAGGATTTTTTTGGGTTTTTTTTTCATACCTTGGGTTACATTATCGAAGTTTGCATACGGATCCCTAACATTTTGACAATATTCTATAGCCTATGTTCATTGGGGATAATGTAGAATACTAATGGTGAAAGAATTTTTGAAATTCGTCCAGTAGTTACGGAGCCTATTCGATGCAACAAACAAACAAACAAACAATCAAATCTTTCCTCTTTATAATATTAGTATAGATATAGCTATATGTATTGTATATGTATATAATATGCACTAGCGACCCGCCCCTGCTTCGCACGGGTAGCATGTTATTATACATATAAACCTTCCTCCTGAATCACTCTATCTATTAAAAAAAACCGCATCAAAATCCGTTGTGTAGTTTTAAAGATATAAGCAAACATACATACATACATACAGACGCGGGAAGCGGAAAGTGACTTTGCTTTATACTATGTAGTGATATACATGCCCAATTACAGCTTTCTAGCACTTAAACTCTCTGAGCTAAGCTGCAGACGGACGAACAGACATGTCGAGCATGTACTATGGGAACCAGAGAACTGTTATAATACTTAAATACTTTTTTTTTTTTGTAAATACATACTTAATATACATATTAACATCCAGACACAGAACAAACATCTATGTTCATCACACAAATGTTTATCCCGGGTGGGGATCGAACCCACAACCTACAGCGCAGAAGGCAGAGCTACTACCAACTGAGCTGTGAGGAAATAATAAAACATTTCTTAAATATTTGAACGCAAACGTCGGCGTCGCCTTGTTTCGGCGGAAAATTAAAGATGTTACGTTTTTAACCGATCGGAAACTCGAAACTCACGAATATGGGTCAACGAGATAAGCACGGCGACCAACTGCTTCAACATTCGATCTAGAACACAACTATGCCCGATCGATGGCCGATGGCCATACCTGACCGGGGCGGGCAGGCCCCGGCTTGAAGATTCATCATTATGTTGTTGGCCATAACTAAACCAAACTATGCCAGTACGAATTCTTTATACTGTTTAAGTTAACCTTTTTTGCTGTGAAAATAATTAAAAATATCAGAAATACGAGTAGTTATAGCGGAAAGAACAAACCTTTTACTAAGAAATAAAATAGACAGTCGCATCCGTAAAATAGACACGATTCCGCTCAACTTGTTTGTACCGCCTTCGCCGCACTCGGCCACTTGCGATACTCACTTGCGATGCGACTCATTCAAGCGAACATTAAAGTAATATATTTTATTGTTTCTTTATCAAGACATACTCATTTACTCTGTATCAACGAAACTTGGCGAATGAAATGATCTATAATATTTTTTATAATATGCATGCTGTTTTATTATATCTCATGGGGTAAGTTGCCCTCTTAGAGTCAGGATGTGAACGGCGATACACTCACAATACACACTTCACCTCTTAAAACTTTTAGGAGTTTTCTTTCATAAGTGCCGTTGTTACTAATCTGCTCTAATCGGACGAATAAAGAATTTGAAGTAAAACGATTTAACATAAAAAATATACATAAAAGTAAATAAACCTAGATAACCTAACAGTAAAAATAAGCGCCACCTACTTCCCCCGCGTAGTCTGTATGCCTTGGTGCGAACCTCTCCTCTATGCTTACTGTACTCTTCTATGAATTACTAGCTTTCGCTCGGGGCTTCGATCGCGTGTTACCTAGAAAAAAAAACTATTTCTGCTATGCCAGGGCATAGGCCATGCATATTTTAAATTTCATCGAAATCTGTTAGGGCATGATTAAGGCACAAACATCCAAACATCCTAACAAACTTTGGGATTTATTAGTAGGATAAGTAATATGAATATTGAAGCTCATAATGTTTTTTCTTCTTTTCAGGTCATAGTCTGATCTCAGGTACCGGATTTTTTTGTTGCTCTTTTTGTTTGCTATGTTTTATATAAAACCTTTGTAAATAAACTAAATAAACTTTGTAAATAGTTTAACGAGAACAGCTCACTTTGTGCCAAATGCTAAGGTTTGTTTGCTCTAACGCATGCCCCAGCAGAGCTTCAGCTCGCCTTCAACCGCTCGCATCTGCACCCGCATCCGCACCCGCATCCGCTTGCTGGCCGCGCCTTCGCCCACCAGCCAGCACCCTCACTTACAGAGCAACGTGAGGCGTCACGAGAGATCGAACGCCACCAATCATCCCGACAAAGGTAACAGGCTAGCTGCCTCGATTCCGATAGGTTCGCAGTTCGCACTACACTTCTAGTACAAGGGTACAAACTTACCGTCGAGCTGATCCTGCGTGCCACACGAAACACTTTCACCCTTATTTTTAGAGCTATGGAACTCGTCCATATAAGTATTTTGTGTCGAAGTGACATCTTTTGAAATATCCTTTGTATTTGCGAGTTCATCAGCGCATTCATCAGTTTGATACTTGTCATAAATGGACGGTTTTGACAACAGATGAATGGCATCGCTCATAGAGTAATAAATACTGTGTGGATAGGTATACGAGTAACCTTACTAGAGTACCTTACTACTGCGTTATAATTGACTATAATTTTTGTCATGGTTCAACAACATAACAGAAATTATACTTTCTTTTGTCCGTACTATGTAGGCTAGATAGGGCGGCTAAAGCTTCACAATCTCCGTGGCGTCACGAATTAAATCCTTGCAGTGATCGTCGACTTCGTTAATTACTTTAGATATCTCAGCAAAGATTAGCTTTCAATAGTTTGAACAGAAGATTCCTACTTGAGTAGATATATACCTATTTGTTATCGGATGAATAGTTAATCGGCTCTTGATAATTTTGTATCAAATTCATAATAGATAGATTGGACACGAAACTAGCAGTAACGAAGCTGCCAGTTGCTGCTATCCGAATTAATTCATAATGAAGCCGAATCCATTCGGAGAAATACGTTTTCTATTTGGAAATTATAGATTGAAACGGCTCTAATCCATTTTCAGTCGCTTTCTGAATCATTTTCCGGTTATGAAAATTGATGTTAGTAAGTTAAGTACTATTAAAATGTTAATAAAAGATTATTTCCTACAACGAAATACCTACCTAGGATGAAGTATCAATTAAACTTCATATATGTAGGTAAGTAGTACTACAACAAAATTTATGGAAATCATACAACCCGACTGCTAAAAAATAATTAACGAAAAAATTGTTATGCCCATTTTTTTTAAAGGGTACATATTAAAAAAAAAGTATATTATCCTCTATATCTCTCCCAAACGAACGACGAATCCAACGACACCTCATTATGTTGTGATCCGTCCAGTCGTTTGGGGTGTTGAGGTGTGCGTAAAAGAAATGGACAATACGTTCGAATAACTACGCAATTTTTAGGGTTACGTACCCAAGGGTAAATACGGGACCCTATTACTAAGACTTCACTGTCCGCCTGTCTGTCCGTCTGTCCGTCTGTCCGTCTGTCCGTCAGACAAACGGACAGACAGAAGGACAGACAGACGCACAGCGAGTCTTAGTAATAAGTTCCCGTTTTTACCCTTTCGGTACGGAACCCTAAAAAGTGTTACGATATATATATATTTTTGGAATATTTAGTATTTTTCATTTGTTACCCATAATTATTGTTAAGATAATAAAAAAAAATTGTTATGCCGCCCTTTTATGGGAAGAGGGGGCGCCATATTCTATCCTTATTTCCTAATTATATTTGAATACGAAAGTTTGTGATAAAGCTGCTATGTTTGTTCCCTAATCAAAAATAAACGACAAAACGGATTGAGATGAAATTTTCTGTAGCATGTATATAAAAAATCAGAATAAATTAAGGGGGAACTTATAATCTGATAAACAACCCCAAAATGATAAAAAAGACGTGTGGCACTCGGAGACTGCCGCGGTAAAGCTATTGCATAACATTTTTTATCAACTTATGTATTTATAATTATTTATTTATTTATTTTATTTATCCTATTTTCCTTTGTTTTTCTTTGATATTCAACTTTTTGAGCGTGGTGACCGATAAGAAAAGAAAAAGAATTTTTTTTTTTTTTTTTTTTTACATACCTAGATTGCGGGGGAAGAGGGGGATTAGGCATGCGCAGTAACGCCGATACAACCAATGCCACCTATTGGCGAGTTGCTAAACTAAAGAGACAAGCGTGATATTTCAAAAAGTCATTAAAAGTTCTGCTATTCATCGATAGATGTCAAAATCTTTAACCTACCTATTTACCTAACTACGTAGTTAGCATTCCACACGTAACAGGTTGCAAGCCCGTCGTCGCTTTCAAGAATACTAACAGGTTTCCTCACGATGTTTTCCTTCACCGTTATAAGCACGTGTAACGCGCATATACATTTTTCGAACAGAAATATCCATTGATGCACGGCCAGGATTCGATATTTACCTAACTACATGAATTCAATAATTCAATTTCAAACTTTTTAGTCGATCATGTCTGTGAAGTACCACCTATTTACCGATAGTGGTAAAATAGCGCCACCTGCCAGCGGAATTGCGAACCTCTCAAACCCCGAGCTTTCGCATGAGACCGCGAAAAGCACCTATAATAACGTAGTATCATCAAATGAAACTAGATGGCGCTGGAATGCGAAAATCACTCTAAGCAGGCATGACATGAGTCATAGGGATGTAATATTGATTGAAAAAAATCTATTAATTAATAATCGATTTTTTGTCCCTACAAATAAATCGATTTTCCAAAAAATCTAATTATATGGTTCGGATTGCTTTCGGAGAGACGATCGATGGGTCGGTTCCCGTTTGTGAAGCGACTATTGGTCGGATCACGTTCGGAAAAACGATCAATGGTTCGGTTTGCGTTCGGAGACAAGACCGATGAGTCGGTTTCCGTTTGGGAGGCGACTATATGTAGGTTCACGTCCGGGAAAATGGCCAACGAACGATTCGGTTCGCGTTCGGAAAACTTAGTTTACAAAAATCGATTTATATGTGTAATTTACATAATCGATTTTTTAAAAATCGATTTTTTGAAATCCAAAAAGAGAAATCTCTAACACTCACACTCACGCAATATGCGTGAGTGTGAGTGTCTCTTAAAATTTTGTGTAAATTTTCGTTACGAAATTTCTGGATTCGGTCTCCACGCTCAAGGCCCGCGATAGAAGCTATGCAATAGCTTAAAAACGCAAAAAGGATGATTTTGGTATAGATGGCGCTGATGTGCAAAAAATTAGATCTCAGACCGAAAACATTGAGTTGTCATAGCAACGCATTCTAATAAAAAGGTTGTGTCCCTACCAAGGTAGGTATTGTAAATTCATTTTGTCAAAAAAATCTGACAACAATTTGACTACCGAATGATACGCATTCTACCAAAATTTATATGTAATTTATTTTATGTTTTTTTCTATGCGTTTACTGAAATTTGTACAGGACAAAGTCTGTCACGGGTCGGCTAGTTTAAAATAAAATGTAGCCTATTTATAGCACTCCCACAATGGAGAACACCAACATTTTTTTTTACATGCCAAATCAATCTTCAACAAATTACGAGAAAAACTGTGTTTTTAGTTTTTTCATACCCTGAGATATTGACGATCAAAGTGCGTATTTTCGGCCGAAGGTTTTTAAAAACGCGGGCGGGCGCTCTCGAGCCGATGACGTCACAGCCCCAGTCACTCGACAGTCGTTCTATGTATCGCACGCTGTTGCGCAGTAAAAATCAAATTTATGGAGTTTTCCAACGGAAAAAATGGAAATAAAATACTGTATTGTGCCTTGTTGCTTCAATTCAACATTGAAAACACCTGATAAACTCTTTTTTTATATGCCTAAGGACCTAAAAATGAGGATAAAGTGGATGAAGGCGGTAAAAAGAGTTGATATAATAGGCCCTAAAACTAAAGCGCACTGCTGTGAAGACCATTTCGATGTAAGTATTTTATAACAATAAGTATATCCTTCTTCTCCTCTACTTATCCTTGCCACATTTGACTTACCTACTTAACGTACTTACCTAAATGGAGATGTGTGCTTTGCTGCAAGAAGTACTTATTTGCCTACTATCTAGTAGGTACCTATGTAAAAAACCCTGACGAAATACTAACATAATAGAAGAGAAAGTGCTCGCATACTGAAAGGCTCAATAATTTTGATAATGAATCATTAGATAGGTATGTTTTCACAGAACTAGGTACCTACCTACCTACATATATTTTATCTCTAAGTGCCCGGGCGCGGACACGGCGAGATCTGGCATACGTTTTTGTTCTTATCTACCTATATGATTCGATCCGTTAGTGACACACGTGTAGTTTTGTTATTCAGACATAACTAGAAACGGTAATAAATACGACCCGCGCGCGGCCTTTTTTAGGGTTCCGTACCCAAAGGGTAAAAACGGGTATGTTTGTAACGAATTGGCTCAAGAACTACAGGACCAATTTCAAAAATTCTTTCACCATTTGAAGGCTACATTATCACTAATTAATATAGGCTATAATTATTTCAAAAATATATAAGGATTCTTACTAAAACTACAATAATGTAACCAAGGTGTTAAAAAAAATTGCCATAAAATTCCTTTCATCGTATACGCTGCGGAAACTATTGTAGAACTAAATATTGTAGAACAAAAAAATGTTCTACAATATTAGAGAACATATCAATATCTACAAAAAACATTCCGATACTATATATCCAACTATTGTAGTTATGACACTATAACCACTTTTTACATTTTAAAAGTTAATAAAAAAGCTGTCCAATATCAGACCATGATAACTATACCTTCGTATTAATCCTTATCCAAATAAATCATTTCATATTCAAAACTGTTTCAATACCAATAGAAAACTTTTTGAATTACTCAAATCGGACATTCCATTCAGAAGATATACGATCGAAACAAAACTAAGCGCCGCGTCGCGGTCACGGTCGTCTCGGGGTCTGACGTCATAGTATGAGCGCGCGTAATCTTAGAAATTCAAATAACAGTTAGCTAGTTAAATATATACCAAAATCAGTCAATTGTAAGTGGAATCACAAATGTCTGCTAATTTATCCGAGGTTGATCTCCCGCTGCTATGCGATGACAGGTGATGCCTCGCCCAATACCCATGGCGATGGCGCCAAACATTGGAGGCTTGATTGCCTTTGCCCACCATCTCTACTTGATACTAAATCACCTATTCATGTACAAGTCAAAGTCGAGCTATTTATTTTAATAAATTTACAAAGCATGAGAACCTACTCTCACTTAGTTTGATTTTATGATTAAAAAAACTACTAATCTGATGTCGATTCAAATTTATAAATAAAGAAATAAAGCTACAAGTACAATGTATTTACATACATAGAAAAGTATTAGTAAAATAAAATAAATCTCTATATGTACCTAGGATATTATTTAGCATTTAAATAAATAAATAAATATCCATAACCACAAAGTGTTTGCGCAAGCAACCTGTAGAAACCAAACAAAACCAAAACTAACTCGAAAGAAACAACAATACTTGAAGTCATAGAAAACTCTTGTTTTTAAGTCTTTTCATATTTCGTGAAAATTTCCTTTGAATACTTGTCACGTTGCGTGGTTACATGTCACTTTTTAATGTACCTAGATACGAGAGTAAGAAACAAAGCATTTTTAATTGCTTGCGTAAGAACACCTCAAAGTTAAAGTAAAAAAACCGGCCAAGTGCGAGTCGGACTCGCGCACGAAGGGTTCCGTACTATTATCAAAACGGCAAAAAAATCACGTTTGTTGTACGGGAGTCTCACTTAAATATTTATTTTATGCTGATTTTAGAGAAATACATCATCTGTGAAAATTTCAACTGTCTAGCTATCACGGTTCACGAGATACAGCCTGGTAACAGACAGACGGACAGCGGTGTCTTAGTAGTCCCGTTTTTTACCCTTTAGATACGGAACCCTAGAAACATAAAAAATAATTCATAATATCTCGTAACCTACCTATTTACCTAACTACGTAGTTAGCATTCCACACGTGACAGGTTGCAATCCCGTCGCCGCTTTCAAGAATACTAACAGGTTTCCTCACGATGTTTTCCTTCACTGTTATAAACACGTGTAACGCGCATATAGGTACATTTTTCGAACAGAAATATCCATTGATGCACGGCCAGGATTCGAACTCGAAATTAATTGGAAATTAATAATATCTACCTAGGTACCTATTTACCTAACTACATGAATTCAATAATTCAATTTCAAACTTTTTATTCGATCATGTGAAGTACCACCTATTTACCGACTTACTTTACCGATAGTGGTAAAATAGCGCCACCTGCCAGCGGAATCGCAAACCTCTTTCATCTTACCTCTCATACCCCGAGCGGTCGCATGAGACCGCGAAAAGTACCTATAATACGTATTAACATTAAATGAAACTAGATGGCGCAAAATGCAAAAATCAAGTTTGTTGTATGGGAGCCCCCCTTAAATATTTATTTTATTCTGTTTTTAGTATTTGTTGTTCGAGCAGCAATAGAAATACATAATCTGTGAAAATTTCAACTGTCTAGCTATCATGGTTCATGAGATACAGACCTGTCAGACAGACAGACGGACAGACGGACAGACAGACGGACAGCGAAGTCTTAGTAATAGGGTTCCGATTTTACCCTTTGGGTACGGAACCCTAAAAAGGGCTTCAACTTCTCGTCGTTATAACTTCGGAAATACTGCATGTATTAAAGTGAAATAAAAACTCATGTAATGTACATGATCTACGCTCCGATTTTAGGTGTATTTGATAGTAATATTTTGACCCAGTTGTGTTCTCCATTGAGACAAATCCGACAATACCTCATATTTTATGTCATAATCCGTCAATTAGTTTGGGCTTTATTCATTATAAGAGCGTGTTATTTTCATTATTGACTAGTTAATTGTAGACTAATAGTCTAAATACAAACATAATTCATGAATGAGGATTTATTTCTTTTGATATTAATTTGCACGAAGCACGAATGATTAGCTCCTGTGTACTGGTACTGGTACCTGCACCTACCCAGCAGTAACTAACTGACTTGCTTGCTTATAAATTTACCTATTTTTTAGGGTTTCGAGTCTACAAGAAACCTTTATAGTTTCGCCATGTCCGTCCGCCCGTCCGTCTGTCCGCAGCTTAGCTCACAGACGCTTAGTGCTAGAAAGCTGTAATTTGGCAAGTCATATACTTGCCAAATCTTGCTTGCTGTTTTTCTCACGTACCCTACGGTGTGGGTTATTGTTAGATAGGTCCTTAAAAAATATGATGGGTTTATGAAAACAACTTTTCGATTTAGAGATCCGTTTGTGAAATATTAAGCTTTAAAGGGCCAATTTTTGTTAGAAACTAGTGTCAAATTCAAATTAAAATATTCAATATTCAATGATTATTTCAATAACATCACAAGGATCACTTTGAAACGTCTTAGGAACTAGGTAAAGCTACGCCGATTCCACGCGACCAAGCCTACAAGAATCTGGCAACAAACACGGCTTGGTGTCTACCTTTTTTTTAATGATCCTTTCCTTAATGCTATGTAGAGCTCCAGTGTGGTGCCAATCGAACAAGGTGAAGGCTCAAACAAGAATAATAATTAAAAGTACTAACCAAGTACGTCTAACAATAAAAAAAAATAACTAAATAGCTTCAGCACAAATTCAAAAAGCAGCACACGCTATAATTGATTTAGAAATAAAACCTAAAGATGAAATAACTATTTGCTTAAAAATAATTATTGATTCCCCTTCCCTTGTCCCACGTTATTTTGTGTTCAGTACAACATAACTAAACTAATAAACGACTTATTGAGCAAGTAGGAGATTACCAAAACATCATTAGTTGGTAGGTGGTATCTACTTAGGAAGGTAGAGTACTTACCTATTTATTTGCTTTGCGTTTGTTTCTCATCTAACTAGCTAGATTGACAAAAATTGAGCCTACTGATTAAGTTTATATTACATTAAGTTTATATTTTGTACAAAAAAGTTTACTTCTAGTTTACTCGATAGGTAGAAAAGCAAGTTCTTGTTTGAGCCTTCACCTTGTTCGATTGGCACCACACTGGAGCTCTACATAGCATTAAGGAAAGGATCATAAAAAAAAAGGTAGACCCCAAGCCGTGTTTGTTGCCTGATTCTTCTAGGCTTGGTCGCGTGGAATCGGCGTAGCTTCACCTAGTTCCTAAGACGTTTCAAAGTGATCCTTGTGATTTTATTGAAATAAATGATTTTTGAATTTGAATTTGAATTTGTTCTTCTCCTCCAAATTTTATATTATTATTATCTCACACGTATTTATCTATAATTTAATTATTTATATTTATATATATTTTATTATGTACATTTATAATATATTTGTATCTTTGTTGGTTTTTGTGATGATTGTTCTCGTTTAAGTTATATTATTATGTATCTGTCTCCTGTGGCACATCGTTAAAGTAAACCTAAGTCAAGTCTCCTCGATACAGGCCTAGCCTAGTGAGGGACTGAAAGAAATCCCGTCTGCTCAATGTGTTTTCTACGAAATTTTGTAAATTTAGTTAAGTTCTATGTATCTAGTTAAATCTTTTATTTCGTTGTAATAAATATATTTTTCATTTTTCATTTTTCAGTTTACGAATAATCGTCGACCAACTTAGTTAGTTTATTTATTAGTAAATTTGTAAAGCCTACTTAGCCGTGATATTTATTCTTTTAAATTCGTTATATGTACTACTACCGTGAATTTTTTCACACCTCCAAAACCAATCGTTTAGATGGTAAACGGGGAAGGGGACACTTGAATCTGAAAAGGGGACACACACACACACCTAAATCTGACAAATTTTTGCACTTTAAAGCTTAATATGTCACAAACGGATCCCTAAATCGAAAAGTTATCTTCGCAAACCCATAATGGTTTTTAAAGAACTGTCCAACGAGGTTTCGTTGGTTAGTTCTATGGCCGTTCTATTATATGTGGGGTGCCACACCATAGGGTATGCGAGTGAAAAAAAATAACACTTTAGGCGTGTATTCTACTTTGTTAACATCTATATTTATACTATCTATACTAATATTATAAAGAGGAAAGATTTGATTGTTTGTTTGTTTGTTTGTTTGTTTGCATCGAATAGGCTCCGAAACTACTGGACCGATTTGAAAAATTCTTTCACCATTAGAATCCTACATTATCCCTGATGAACATAGGCTATAGAATATTTTCAAAAACGTTAGGGATCTGTATGAAAACTTCAATAATGTAACCCAAAGTGAGCAAAAAAATCCAATAAATATCCTTATATCGCGTGCGCTGCAGAAATTGTTGACAACAGAGCTAAGTAATGTTCTACATTTTTATAGAAGACATCAATATCTACAAATAAGTTAATAGTACCATATGTCTAACTATTAGGGATCCGTATGAAAACTTCGATAACGTAACCCAACGTGTGAATCAAAAGCAAAAAAATCCTTATATCGCGAACGCTGTAAAAATTATTGACAATAGAGAAAAGTGATATACTACAGTTTTAAAGAGGACATCAATATCTACAAATAAGTCAGAGATACCATTTGTCTAACTATTAGGGGTCCGTATGTAAACTTCGATAATGTAACCCAACATGTGAATAAAAAGCAACAAAATCAAAAAAAATCTTTATATCGCGTACGCTGTAAAAATTATTGACAATAGATCAAAGTAATGTACTGCAGTTTTAAAGAATACATCAATATAAACAAACAAGTCAGCAATACCATAATTATGTCCAACTATTACAGTTACTAACTACTTTTGCATGTTAAAATATGCAATAGTAGGTAACGCCGCCTGTACATCCAACTAGACCACATTATTCGTACCTGGGTATTAATCCTAATCCAAAAAAATCACTTCATTTTCAAGGCCATATCAGTACCTGTAAATTACTTTTTTAATTATACCATTCCCAAATTCCATACATTCAAAAGTTATTATGAGTGTAATAATCTATATATTATTATGAGGAAAGATGTTTTGTATATTTGTATGGAATAATACCAAAAACAACTGTTTACCATTAGAATGCTACATTATCTCTAAATAACATAGGCTATATTAATTGTTTGAAAAAAATAGGGATCCCTATTAAAACTTCGATAATGTATAACTATAGATTTTGACACGGGTCTTTATCACGTAATTACCTTTAATTTACTTTCCCGACGTTTCGGCTATGTTACAATTTCGGTAATTACGTGATAAAGACCCGTGTCAAAATCTATAGTTATGTCTACTAATTTCGATAATGTAACCACTTTGGGTAAAAAAATACCCATAAAATCGTTGTAATACGTTACTCCCGTGCGGAGCCGGGGCGGACTGCTAGTTACTAATATTTATATACATGCCAAATTACAGATTTCTAGCACTTAAACTCTCCGAGCTAAGCTGCGGACGGACGGACGGACATGGCGAAACTATAAGGGTTTCTTGTAGACTCGAAACAGTAAAAATGAATATAAATATATAAAAAAATTACTTTTCGTCGGTTTTCTTGTTAGTTTTTAAAACGTTTTGTACATGATATATTTGATAAGGCGCTCCCAGTCGACGATTGTTTTTGTTTGAAACGAAAAAATAAATACTTGTGAACAAGCCACATCTCCTATTTTATAATGTATAGTATATGTGAATAAAGATGTACCCATCTTTAATCACTTCGATAAATAATCCTACCGACCGCTGCAATGACGACAAACACACGTCGGCGCGTGGTCCGCCTTAGCTTGTTGAATAAATTAATGATATAAATTATATATAATTACTTATCAAAAATCTATTCTAATAGAAATCTAGATCTACATATTACCTATCTTTAACAATAAATCACAAGTTGATTTTAATAGTAGGTATATAAAATATTTCAATCATAATTTCTAAAACGTATCATTTTGAAATAATATCTTTATCGTGAAAAGTTTCTGCTATTATGTTTTCAGCTTAATATAAATCTAGGTAGGAACCTGAAGTAATATACTTATAAAAATAGGAGATGTGGCTTGTTCAGAAGTATTTCTTTTTTCGTTTCGAAAAAGAGCAATCAGTGACTGGGAGCCCCTTAAAGCACCTAAACCTTAAAGAAGCTATAAAAGTAGCGCATCGACAGCAGTCGGCGCTTAACTACGAGTATATACTCGTAAATATGTAACCGTTAGTAGAGTAGGTTGCTACGAGTAGAGAAGTAGAACATAATCCTTGGTTCCACTGGCGGCGGCGGCGGCGGCGGTGGCCACTTTAAAGAGGATATTAAAGATTGAGGATTACGTAGATATTGAGGCAGCTTCAAAAGGCTACCGTACGAAGACTTTTATTGCCTTAAGCAATGTACCGCTTCCACAAGCTAGTCGTGGTTAGTCGTCAGGCTGGAACTGATGTTGAGCAAGGGAGATTGAACTCAGTCAGATATGCTACCCGTATATGCTACTCTGCTCCGATTCAGGGCTACATCTCGCTGGAGGTAGACGACCCTGACGCGACGCACATAAATATTAGCGAGGGTGCGTGCGGCGAGGGCGGGCGGGGGTATAGGGAAGGAGGCACGGAACCGGTGCGTCTCGGAGCGGCACGCACCCCGCGCGGGGGTTTAGGGGGAGGGGTAGGATATTTGGGGCGCTACGGAAAAGCCGCCGAAGATACCGGCTGTCTTCCTGAAATCAATCGAAACTCTCATAAAGACAATTTTTGCAAGTAGCGACCGAAAAACATCGACGTCCATAAAACAGGAGGTTTAATAAATGGATGGCGCGCATCGATCTGCCTGCCTTCGATGGAAATAGAATATCAGCTGTGTAGGAGGCCCACAACTTCAAAACAGCTGACACGAATACTCTAGTGTGCCTCGCTCGATTTATTCATAAAACCGACCTCATTGATAAAGTTGTTCTTATCTGGATGTCGAGGTGACGTCGAGCAAAGGTTGTCCCAGCGGGACAAACAGCAGCAGACAGGATACTAATATTGAGCCACTGAGAACATATTGGTTCATTTAAGAGGTCTACACCAAGCTGATAACTTGCTTATGTCCATAAGCACAGAGTCGGATTTCCGCTGCGGGCTCGAGCTACGAATTGGTATGGCGCTACGCGGCGCTACGTCGGTCGCTACGGAGTGGGGCCCTACTTCGCATTGTCCTGATGTGGGAACGGAAAGAGTACCTCTATTACTTTCGAACGTCATTGTTTTATATTGATTATTGACGTGGAATGTTGCACACAAAATAGTTACACATCAAATAAATGGTGTCTCTTTCAAACTACTCGTACTTACGCATTTAGAAGATAATTATTACTAGCGACCCGCCCCGGCTTCGCACGGGTAGTTTGTTATTATACATATAAACCTTCCTCCTGAATCACTCTATCTATTAAAAAAAACCGCATCAAAATCCGTTGTGTAGTTTTAAAGATATAAGCAAACATACATACACGGGAAGCGGAAAGCGACTGCTTTATACTATGTAGTGATTATAAGCGGCGACGGGCTTGCTATTAGTCACGTATGGAATGCTAATTACTGCAAAATGTGGAAATGTGCCAAATCTCTCAGATCTCCAGACGCTTAGATCCTTTAAAGATGTCTAGTGGGGGTAGTCAGAGGCACTTCCAAACATTATATTTGGCACATGCCCACATTTTGCAGTAGTTAGCAAAATTAGTATTTAATTTATATACGAGTATATAAAAGTTGTGTTATACAAAATCTTTTGTGATTTTTAAATATTATTGTTATATAATAAATTATTTTTTAATAATAACAAAAAATAGCTGAGTTCTAGCTTACAGGAAGGCACAAAATAATTAATTAAATAATAATAAATATTAGTGAACATTTTACACAGCGCAATCTAGCCCCAAACTAAGCATAGCTTGTACTAGTAGGAACCATATTACTGATAGAATACTTACTCACTTTTTTGTGAATACATTAAATATAATACAGAGACACAGGACAAACATCTATCTAATAATTATTAAGCTTTTAGTTTTAACAAAGTTGCTGATCTAATGTGGTTAACTCGTTGTATTGTTTGGTTCTATTTTATAGATTGGTTTCTGTTTGTGGTGTTGACGCATCTACTCGTATATTAAAATATAAATCAAAGCTATTCACATAAATACGAGTATATTTCGAACAAGAGAAATGTTTAGAGACAATATAGCAAACATAAGTACATTTAAATAAAATTAAAATTAAACATAAATAAAAATTGAAAGTGCATCCACCTTGGGACTATTCTATATATAATATAAAAAAAGTATCAAAAAAACAACATAAACCAGCTGATAAATACATCATTAAAAACTTCCTACTCGATCTCCTAAGCCTTCCTGACTGCCTTTTATAAATATGTAGGTATAACATCCGTGTGTTGTGTATTTATAGGTATTTTATTTATTTATTTTGGGTATCCTACACACAGTGATAACAAAGTTCAAAGTAAAACAAAATTTAGGGTAATTTAAATGTATGCGTATCACTAATTACGAGTATATTATAGAACACTGCAGCATGCATTTAAAAAAATGAGCTTTACAAAAATACAAAAGTAAAGTACAAAGTGAGCATTTGTGGTACATAGATTTCTTGACAACCTTTGTCATAAACTAGTTTTGGTCTGTTATGGATTTAGATTGTGATTAATTAATGAATTATATACACTAACACGGCAGTATTTGAACATTATTATGAAGCTACAATAGTATGTACCAAGGTATTTGTAAATTGTGTCTAATCTCACCACAACTCAACTCATCATTTACCTGCCCAATTATCTCACTTAATGTGGGGTCAATAGATTGCACGCTTATTTATAACTTCTTTTTTAGTCATACAATATAATGTTTGACACAATCCATCCATCTTTTGTTTGGTCTAGGAGTACCACCCAAACTCATTACAACATTGTGAATGTTAGTTTACGAGTGATTGTTAACAATTAAAGACTGTTTCCTTTTTTCAGGTGAGATTCATTCAGCCCCTTTTCGTCGACGGAGAGACTGTGAGTACTTTATTTCATTAACTGCGCTGAAAGCACTTTATTGTTAATATTGTTGTTATTTTGAGTAGGAACGAGATAAAGCCTCTGCAGTCACGTGGGTCCGGTATGCGCCGGTCGCCTGCACCAAACAAACTAAACAGTCACTTAGGTATACTCGTGAATACTCAGAATGCAGCTTGCATGTGTGTGTGTGCACCGGTATTGGTGTACCTACCCATTATCCTATCTCATCAGTATCTACTAGCAAGAACGTTTGCGTCTAGCTAATTAGGTAACTTAAAAAGTGAATTTTAAGAGCAGTCTTCTTATAATCACCTTAATATTTATTAATCATGATGCCTACGGAACCTTCTTTGAAGCAACTATATGTATGTTCAATCACACGACGCGTCGCATTAGTTTTGTCTGTTCGCTCCATTCTAATTCACCCGAATTAGGTACTGGATCCGGTTTTCAGAAATACTTAAATACATTTTTTTTAAGTTTGCAGTTCTGTTGCGCTTTATTTCAGGAGAGTTGTACATGAACGAGCAAATGATCAGCTGATTGCTTGATTCATTTAAAATCTCTCGTGGAAAAATCTCTCTTTGTTCTTAAGAAGTTGTTTTTAGAAACCAACAAAGCTGTACCTAAACTAGTAGTAAACTAGTACCTATATATACTATACCGGTAATAAACTAGTTTTTCTATCTAGAGGGTTCACAGTTACCAACTGAAAATTATTATCATAGTGGACCCATAAACTAAGTCAAATTATAATTAGGGTTTCTTTCACGAGGCTCTTGCACTTGCTCTTGCTAACGAGTGCTACACATTTTTGTTAAGGAAATATCATTTTGCAGCCTGAAGTGTTGCTTCTCTTTCTTCTCGTCTAGTTGTATTCAAGACTATGTCCTTTTTAAACGACGAAACAAAAAGGTGGTAGTTCTCAATACGGTGTGGTTTTATAAACACGTTATATTTTATGTACGAGTATGAGCACTGACCACGCATAACTTTTTGATGATTTTTTTAGATTGTGCAGAGAATAGTTCCAAGGTCACATTTTATTGTATGTTTATGAAAGACTGATAGTAAGCAAGAAGAAGAAGTTACTTATAAAACTAAAACTTAAACAAAACCGGCCAAAAAAAAAAATCCGCAATGTAGGGTTTCGTTGTTTACACAGCTAACAACGTTATAATAATAAATGATGTTTCAATGCTTTACAAGTTTAGGAGTAATAGAAGTAAATAGTAAAACGTACGTTTTACTATTTACTTCTATTACTCCTAAACTTGTAAAGCCTACTTAGCTGTGATACTTTTGCTTTTAACTTTATTATAATGTACTACTACGTACTACCGTGAACTACCCAATAGTTTTGCTTTTAGGGGGGGGGGACACTCAACTCTAACATAAATTGGCACTTTAAAGCTTAATATTTCATAAACGAATTCCTTAATCGAAATGTTGTTTTCGCAAACCCACAATACTCTTCAAAGACCATCCAACGATAACCCACACCAAAAAAAAAGCGAAAAAAAAATAATATCTCCACCTTAGGTGTAGGGGAGGTACCCTAAAAAAATGTTAAAAAAACTTAAAATTATATTTGAGCGCAAAATGCGAGATGTTCTTAGTGGAGGAATTTAAATTATTTATTTGCATCATGTACAATACATATTAGGTATAGGTCTTATGAATAGGGTAAGTAGTATTAGTACTAGTACATGGGTCCTGTTAGGAAATAGCAAAAAAAAATCTAAAATAAAAATTATTATTATCAAAGTAAAAAAAATATAATTAGTATTAATATATTTGTTACGTTGAGTGGTAATACGATTGTGCCGCGCTCGCTGCCTACTGGCTAGTGGGTAGGTACTCGTACAAGAACAAGGCTATTTATTGCTGCACGGCACAAAGGTGATTATGTCCTTTCCTTTTAGCCTTTTTGTCTTGTACTCGTATCTCCGATAAAGTCGTCCACTAGATAGATCAGACAGGGCTATTCTAATGTTCACTGAAGCTGTTCTATATCTGATTTTATTATCGTAATATAATTAGAGTTAGAATGCGTCGATACTCATGCCATGCCATGCCATGCCAAGCCAATAAACTAAGGATACTGTTGTTTGTACGTGAACGGTAATAATAAGCTCCGTAAAGATATCAAAGAGCAAAAAAGTAGTGAGTGGGAGGATGTGGGAGGTACTCCGCCACAAGTACTTTTATTGCCAAAAGGTACTATTTTATTTATCCAAAACCGATACAATGTAATACTAGCGGTATCCCGCGACTTCACCCTCGCGGTGTTGTAACAAAAGTGGCGATGACCTTACCCAAGGTATCCATCCATATCTAATTTCATCAAAATCTGTTGAACGCTATTTTTCAAACACGTTTCATTGCGCTTTTTCGCCTCTTTAGGCATAATTTAAAATGTTGATTATCTTGAGGGAGAGAGTAGAGAACTCACGGGAAATCTTGTCTACTTCAAAAACGATTATAACGATTGTACTCGTATTTTTGAATATATACTTGGTTTCCAGTTTGTAAGACACACATGACGTGATACACACATTTTTAAGGTTCCGTACCCAAAGGGTAAAAACTAATTATTACTAAGACTCCGCTGTCGGTCTGTCTGTCACCAGGCTGTATCTCATGAACCGTAATAGCTAGACAGTTGAAATTTTCACAGATGATGTATTTCTGTTGCCGCTATAACAACAAATACTAATAACAGAATAAAATAATTATTTAAGTGGGGCATACAATAAACGTGTTTTTTGCCGTTTTTTATACATAGTGGTACGGAACGGAACCCTTCGTGCGCGAGTCCGACTCGCTCTTGACCAGTTCTATTTTTACCCCCATTCCTTCTTTTGATATTGTACCCCCTTCATAAAAGTACTCGTTTTGTTGAGCGAAGTCGCGCACGGAACTGCTTGTATTTTATGAAGTAAACGAACGCTTAGAAATAACTTGTTATATTGAATGAAAAGCTTTTACAAATGTTAAGAGGCTCCCAGTCGACGATTGCTCTTTTTCGAAACGAAAAAAGAAATACTTCTGAACAAGCCACATCTCCTATTTTTATAAGTATATTAATTCAGGTTCCTACCTAGATTTCTATTAAGCTGAAAACATAATAGCATAAACTTTTCACGATAAAGATATTATTTCAAAATTATACGTTTTAGAATTTATGATCGAACTATTTTATATACCTACTATTAAAATCAACTTGTGATTTATTGTTAAAGATAGGATATGTAGATCTAGATTTCTATTAGAACAGATTTTTGATAAGTAATTATACATAATTTATATCATTAATTTATTCGAAAAGCTAAGGCGGACCACGCGCTGACGTGTGTTTGTCGTCATTGCAGCGGTCGGTAGGATTATTTATCGAAGTGATTAAAGATGGGTACATCTTTATTCACATATACTATCTATACTTCTATACTTATATACTTAATTATAAAGAGGAAAGATTTGATTGTTTGTTTGTTTGTTTGTTTGTTTGTTTGTTTGTATCGAATAGGCTCCGAAACTACTGAACCGATTCAAAAAATTCTTTTACCATTAGAATCCTACATTATCCCTGAAGGACATAGGCTATATAGTATTTTCAAAAACGTTAGGGATCCGTATGAAAACTTCGAAAATGTAACCCAAAGTGTGAAAAAAATTCCTAAAAAAATCTTTATATCGCGTTTGCTGCGAAAATTATTGACAATAGAGCAAAGTAATGTACTACAGTTTTAAAGAGAACATCAATATCTACAAATAAGTCAACAATACCATATGTCTAACTATTAGGGATCCGTATGAAAACTTCGATAATGTAACCCAACGTGTGATAAAAAATCCAAAAAAATCTTTATATCGCGTATGCTACGAAAATTATTTACAATAGAGCAAAGTAATGTACTACAGTTTTAAAGAGGACATCAATATCTACAAATAAGTCAACAATACCATTTGTCTAACTATTAGGAATCCGTATGAAAACTTCAATAATGTAACCCAAATATGATAAAAAATCCAAAAAAAATCTTTATATCGCGTATGCTGCGGAAATTATTGTCAATAGAGCAAAGTAATGTACCTACTACAGTTTTAAAGAGAACATCAATATCTACAAATAAGTCAACAATACCATATGTCTAACTATTAGGGATCCGTATGAAAACTTCGATAATGTAACCCAACGTGTGATAAAAAATCCAAAAAAATCTTTATATCGCGTATGCTGCGGAAATTATTGACAATAGAGCAAAGTGATGAACTGCAGTTTTAAAGATTACATCAATATTAACAAATAAGTCAGCAATACCATAATTATGTCCAACTATTACAGTTATGTCACAATAACTACTTTTTCATGTTAAAATATGCAATGGTAACGCCGCCTGTACAAACTAGGCCACATTATTCGTACCTGGGTATTAATCCTTATCCAAAAAATCACTTCATTTTCAAGGCCATATCAGTACCTGTAAATTACTTTTTTAATTATACCATTCCCAAATTCCATACCATTCAAAAGTTATTATGAGTGTAATAATCTATAGGTACTAATATTATTATGAGGAAAGATGTTTTGTATATTTGTATGGAATAAATACAAAAACTACTGGATATATTTCAAAAAATCGTTTACTTTTAGAATGCTACATTATCTCTGAGTAACATAGGCCATATTTATTGTTTGAAAAAAATAGGGATTCCTATTAAAACTTCGATAATGTAACCTGGGTAAAAAAATACCCATAAAATCGTTATAATACGTTGCTCCCGTGCGGAGCCGGGGCGGACTGCTAGTACATTATAAAATAGGAGATGTGGCTTGTTCAGAAGTATTTCTTTTTTCGTTTCGAACAAAAATAATCGTCGACTGGGAGCGAAATAATAAAGAAATATATTCACTTGAATATAAAATGATGTTCATTCAATTTATATAAAAAAAATTCTTGATGTTCTTTTATTTTATAAAATACTAGCTGTCTCCCTCCCTCTCTCCCGTGCACAATTCCGTTTGCGAATTTTATGTATATATTGGTAACGTACAAAATATACATTTCATTTTAGGTCACTTCTTGGACATTATTTGATTTAACAGTTTCCATCTTTATCTGTTCGGTAATTTTCGAGTAAATCGTAAACAAAGTTTTTAACGTACTTAAGTAATTTAAATTTATAACACTTTTGAGAGATAAATTTTTTGGGGCGTCTGAACTGAGGGAGGATTCTGTCACCATAACATTATTTAAACCGCGTTTTACGACATTAAGAGTTTACAAAGAAATAATTGAAGAGTTGATCGTTTGCTTTGAAGGGGTTCCGCGACTCGAACCTTTTTCGGTTTGAGCAGAGTCAGCAGAGTCAGCAGAATGGGTCGTAGCAACAAACAAAGTAGTAACCGAATTTTCTTCTGAATATAAAATGATGTATAATATATATATATAAGCTGATAACGATCAAATTGATAAAAAATTATGTGTAGGTATGTATCTATATAAAAAAACGCAGTCTATTGTTGTATTAAAAACTTTTATTAATTAGACGTGAAAAGCTTGGGACGAAAACTGCATAATTCTTTGTGAGACTTACTTTACTTTGATACGTGCTATGAAATGATGTTAAACAGCTTGCTTAGGAAGATCTTATCTGACTTGTTACATTTCCTGCGGCAGCGAGTGTAAGCCGAGGTAATGCCAATTCAGCATCCATCTTTCAATATCCTAATAGAATCGGCACCGATACGCGGCACGTGTACCTACTGTAGTTCATACCTTTATATTATTACAAGATAGCTATATAGCTAAGGTAAACTAGTTTCCTCCAGCAGCTAATCTTAATTGCTTCTTTGGTTGTACCAGTTCGGTTACCAGCGACAATAACTTTATTATTCCACGTCCACTTCCGCTATTAGATATTCGTGAAGAGCCGCTGCCACCGGTCACGAGACTTGCTTCTGTACATACTCCTCGCTATGCGCTACGCCCGCTGTGGTGTGTATTAATAGCGGCAGCCGCTGTGTGCGGATCCGGTGTTGGACGGGAGCCACGCGCGGCGCCCGCCGTCCGGCGCGTGGCGCGTGCCGCGTGGCGCGTAGCCTGCTCGTAAAACGTTTCCAACTTTTAATTCACCCTAATTAGTTTTCATTGATATATGTGTCACGTCATTGTAGATCATGTACTCGTAGCTCACGGGTTTCACGCCGACATAATATTAATTAGTTTCAAGAGTAGGTACCTAGGCGCCGCGCGTCCGCATCGTCACGAGACGCTAGAAAATCCACTCTCTGAGATACTCGTAATATACGAGTATGAATTAACGCTCTGAACGCAGTGCGTGTGAGGTGTGCGTGTGCGTGTGCGTCGTTTTTAGGGTTTCGTAGTCCCTTATAGTTTCCCTATGTCAGTCCGTCTGTCCGCAGCTTAGCTCAGAGACTATCAGTGCTAGAAAGTTGTAATTTGGCATGTATATGTATAATACGAGTACATATTAGTAATGTCAACAAAGTCGTAGAATAAAGTAAGAATAAACCTAAAGTGGGGATGTTATTTTATTTCTCGCGTAACCTTATGATGTGAGTTATCGTTGGATAGGTCTTTAAAAAGTATGGCTTTGTAAAAACAACTTTTCGATTAAGAGAACCGTTTGTGAAATATTAAGCTTTAAAGTGCCAATTTTTTTAGACACGAGTGTGTCCCCCCCCCCCCCCCCCCCTAAAATCAAAACTATTGGATTTGGAGGCGTGAAAAAATTCACAGTAGTAGTACATATACCGAACTTAAAAGTAAAACTATTACAGCTTAGAAACCGTTGCAAGTTTTCAAGTAACAGACGTAATTAGTTGACCAACTTATAAAATGTACTTGAAGAAGAAATAATGGATTTTTTTTAGTACAAACACAATTGAAAATTACTTATAATATCGTTGTTAGCTGTGTAAACTACGAAACCCTACATTGCGCGTGACCTGACACGCACTTGGCCAGTTTTTTATTCTACAAAACAACTTTAATAAATCTTGAGTACCTAGAGAGCTGAACTTGCATCTATCATACAAAAGGAATTTCAAGTATCCAACCAAACCAAAACCAAGTTTGAAAGAAATTGCATCACACGTTTAAAATTTCCTGTTAATAGAGTAGTAGGTATAAACTTTTTGTTCCTGTTTTTTGTATATTATTCATAATCAGATTTAAGGCTCCATGACCAGCGGTTTATGCTTTGCCTTGTCTTGGTCAGTCAGTCACGACTTTTATTCTAATAATAATAGATTGAATGCGGGACTGAACATGTCTAAACTGAATAATTCAGTGCAATCTGGAATCTTGAACTCTAACCTTTGCTTTAGTACAGTGTCGCCTGGCCTTGCTTCTTCTGGCTCTGAAATGTCTGGCTCCTATCTCCTATCCTATCCTCCTATCTATGGTACAATCAAACTGTCTGCCTGTTCATACCTTATCACTCATAATATTTTTTAATTGATTTACACGAAGCACGAATGATTAGCTGCTGATTCTTTTAAATCACGTGCTGTTAGGGCACGCGTCATGCTCTGCACCGGCACCGGCACCGGCACCGGCGCAATGAGCACGGAACAGCTGTTTGTTTGTGAACGTTCTTAGGAGCCCACACTGCCATTCCACCTACTTTCCACTCTCTCTACGTATAATTTGCGTTGAAACTTGGCCACGAGCCAGGCATCATTTATTTTTTTGATTCATTTTACAAACTGGTTTTGCTATCATTGTTACGCGGTTTATTTACCATTCAAACTCGATGACGCTTCATGTTTTGTGATCATCGACGTGATCGTGATCGTGACGGGTGGGTGGCTATTGTCTGCAGCAATGGTTTCACTCCAATATTATTAAAAAAAACTTAGAAATAATGCACTCTGTTCTCTTGCTTCACCAACACTGAGATTCGAGTACTTACATAATATTATTAGCTCATTCCATACAGTAAAATGCGATTGTCATAATTATCTCGGGCTATTCTTTGGACTAAGTATATTTTGTATAGTTGGCGCGCGAGTACCATACCATCTATTATTGCCGCCAGTGGAACGACGATATAGTTGAGTTTTATTCATATGTTAAAATTGGAAAAATACCGCATTTTTTTATGTTATTGTGCTCAAGGTTTTTTCTTAAATTAGAACGTTTATTTTTCTGTACTAAATTATGTTTTTCTTGATCTTTACAATCGATAGGTACTTTTAATATAACGCCATTTATTAAGATATATTGATTTATGATTTTTTTCTTGACTAATAACTACTCAACTGTAGAATAATCAAAGACAATTACTTCCCAATTTTTATGTTGATTTGATTCAGTAGCATTCAGTAGAATTTTACTTGTCCTTTAAGTGGCTATTTTGACTTTGCCTTTAGTTTAATTTCATTCTTAAAAACGATAACGTTTTAGACCAAAGTCCGAGTCCGATAATGAAGACCGAGATATAATATTATTATTTTGGAATGAACGTACCAACAATATATTTTAGAATTTAATTTGTGTCACAAAAAACTGTATTAGGTAGCTGTACTGGTATGATAATGAAATATTAACACAGATTAGATTCTAGATAGTAAATGAATGAATAATGAAAGACGTTCTGACAAAACGGACTGTTCTAATATACGAGTAAACCGAGTAGAACCAAAAAAAGTAACATCCAGACTAATAGAGGATAGAATCGGAGTTGTCGCCGACACCGACCGGATGTCGGGACCTATTCAGCAGATAGCGTCGCCAGCCAGTCTAAGGTATACACAATACACATACCGATATAAGTTAATTAAGCGGTCGCTAAGTCAGTCTTATAGCCATGGTATGTAGTTCCATGTAGTTTTTTTAAACATAATGTTTATTCGTCTCGGCTTTATCAATGAACTTATCTTAGAGAGGTCGCGCCGAGTGACGCAACTCCGCAGAGAGCTGCAGATTACTATTCAGCTAGTATAGTGAGTGAACAGCTGAGCACGTGGTCTAGTGAATTTGCCCACTAAGCGTTCTAATCAGGCGCCACTCCACAGCGTGCCGATCCTAACCACTCATTTACCTATTACGGAGTGTATCTATTCACGGGTAATAGTTTCAGCTGTTGTGTTTCTAACTTTATGTAAATAAACTTGACTTTTGCAAGTATTCCGTACGTAAAAAGGAAAAATCGTTTATTTATTGCGTTCTCACAGCCAATTTGCTCAAAAAAAAAACACTTGCATTTAAAATTCAGCGTATTTGAGATATGTGTAGTTTGCGTATGTTTACACGCCTAAATGTGTGGCTATTCTAAGTTCTTGGTCACTAAACGATTTTTATTTAAGTAATAATCATAATATATCCGAAACACATACTCGTAGCATAGCGTGTGTATGGCACCGCGGAGCCTATATAGTCTGCTAGTGGCACAGTGCACCCTCCCGGCGACCGATGCACGCGAACTACCCATACCTGCCACTAACCCATATTATTTTTATTTACATCACTCTCTACTAGTTCATTTTGTGAACACGGCTCACAGCTAATCATGTTAACCTAACAGGACTGAGCTCGATTGATGTGAAAGCCATAATATATGTACGCTGCAATTAGTTAAGCGAGAGTGAAACGTTTCTGAAAATATGGCGTTTGTTTGTCAGTGATTCACTCTTGTTTTGGTAGCTGTCCACTTATATTCTGAAATGTTCATAGCACGTTCATGAAAGCAATTTCTATTTAAGCCACCGTCCTTGGCCCCACTTTCTCTTGAATATTTATGTAAGTATTACCATGACTGCGTAAACCTTTGACCGAATCCGTGATACCGCAAGCACAACGTGGCGGCCGATTGTTTCACGTGTGCGAGTGGCGAGTGGCGACCGTCTTATGGAGTTGCTATAATTTACACTCAAATTTAGAACCGTGACATTTATAGTGGGAGCGCTGTTAATAATAGCGCACCCGGAGGATGCTGGACGCAGCTCTTGTTGTGCAAAGCCGACGACGTTTTACGGTCAATAATACTAACAACTACATCATTTAATTATTATTCTACCAAATGTCAATCTTTGGAATGTTCTGTATTATTTGAATGTTGTAATATTTAAAGTACATCTATTTACACTCACTTCATTTTGTCATACTTCTCCGACTGATTCGACAGATTTAAATCAATGATAAGTGAATCCACAGCGCATCAATGGCTCAGCGGTTTTATGGTAGCGTTCATTGTAAAATAATACAATAAAGCTGATTGAGAAAAGGTCATATAAAATGAAAAATGCATCCAGATTCCTGTATTGTACCGCATTGTATCATTTAGCGAGAAGTCACTCAGCAGCGGCAGACTCGCAGAGCGAGTGCCGATAACCAACCCACGCAACTACGACTTCAAACATAGATAAAAACTTTTATTGCTTTGCAAAGTGGATGCTAGATTGCGTTTTCTCTGGTGGAAGATGCTCACATAAAAATCACAATTTGAGTAACAAAAATATATTCGCAAACAAGAAAGACTATCTAAGATACATTACAAATAGAGGATGCATACTTGTGGTAAGAGGTTTTATTTAGATTGTCGAGGTCTCGCGTCGCTTCCTCTCGACGAGGGCTTAGCGTGTAATAAATACCACTCAATTTGAACTATGAAACAGGCTTTGTTGCAAACAACGAGCGACGGCAACGGCGACACACTCTAACAACATAATCCCTTTATTATTGGCAATACTGCTTTATTATACACACTGGCAATCATCACAAACATATTGTGTGAACTATTAACTACACAAAAAGGATTCCCAGAGGTCCAGCCAGCCGTTCTCAAGTACCAACGAACTGAATTTCAAAAAGTTTCTATTTCTAGATCAAAACTAAAATGTTAAGTATAACTACACTCATATAATAATATCCAGCTTAAAGAAAAAAAAAATGTTGTGCTTAGTCTTAACGCTAGAAACCAACTACCAAATTTAGATAGAGAAAAAGAGTAAGGTTATTTTATTGCAAACATTTTGCGCTTCTCTAATAAACTTCCAGAAAACGCAACAAAACTTCCTATTACAAGAATTTAAAGCCTTCATTCAGAGTAATCTTCTAAAGAAAGTGTCTATATATATATGCACTGCAGTACTATAGTAGATTTCGAGCTGACCCTGGATGAAAATCATTTTTATTTATTTTATTTATTGTGTCTACAATGTTTTTGGAACGAAGTTCCTTATCGCGCGTTGTGAAAGGGGGCTAGACGGAAAAAATTCTTACGAAAAGTTGTCACGAAAAGTTGTCACAAAAAGTTGTCACGAAAAGTTGTCACGACACTTTTTTGCTATAGTATATCTATTAATATATAAATAATAATAATAATAATAAATAATAAATATTGGTGGACATTTTACACATCGCCATCTAGCCCCAAACTAAGCAAAGCTTGTACTATGGCAACTAGATAACTGATAGAATACTTAAATACTTTTTGGAACGAAGTTCCTTATCGCGCGTTGTGAAAGGGTCGAGGTGGGGTCGAGGTGGGGTCGAGGTGGGGTCGAGGTGGGGTCGAGGTGGGGTCGAGGTGGAGTCGAGGTGGGGTCGAGGTGGGGTCGAGGTGGGGTCGAGGTGGGGTCGAGGTGGGGTCGAGGTGGGGTCGAGGTCGGGTCGAGGTCGGGTCGAGGTCGGGTCGAGGTCGGGTCGAGGTCGAGGTCGAGGTCGAGGTCAAAGTTGATTCCCCTTCCCTTGTCCCACGTTATTTTGTGTTCAGTACAACATAACTGTAAACTAATAAACGACTTATTGTGCAAGTAGGAGATTACCAAAACATCATTAGTTGGTAGGTGGTATCTACTTAGGAAGGTAGGTACTTACCTATTTATTTGCTTTGCGTTTGTTTCTCATCTAACTAGCTAGATTGACAAAAATTGAGCCTACTGATTAAGTTTATATTACATTATATTTGATAATAATAAAAAACATATTATTTTAACTTAAAAGAAATAAAATTTTATTACAATTCCTTCACTAATTAATCGAAAAGAACTTCGTTCCATCCGGGTGTCCCTTGACACCTCTCAAGTTTTTTTTTTCTTGTATTGAGTAATATTTTAAAGTATTTATTTCTTCAGTATTGTATTATTTTGGGTCGCCTGGAGGATATCGACAAAGTTCGCCTACGGAGTACAAATGCACTACAAGGACATATTATTTTTATTATTGTTTTTTTTCATCTCCACAAATACTAAAAATAATGTATATATATATACTAGCTGACCCGTGCCCGCTTCGCTGTGCGTAAGACATTTCTAATACCATCGTGGACTTTTTTGTAGACGTTTTTAAGGTGTACAATACTGTAGTACATTATTTTGATATATCTCGTGGGGTTCAGCCAGCATTTGCAATGTAAAGGTGATATCAGACGGTTCACTCGAATGATTGTTCACTCGAGTGAATGCTTCATTTTTTTTTCATTCTATGTTCACACGGCTTATACGAAATGATACAGAAATGAACATTCATTGTTCTTTCTTTTAAATATGTCATCGAATGAAGTCGTACGTCTTGGAATTAGTTTAATTTGTGATCATTTAATCAAAGAGTTGACAAAAAAGAAGCAAAGAAAACGTCGACGGTGGTGGGTGCGACCATGGATTGCATGATGGTCCTTATCGTTTTTATTTTATGTTTAATATCTTCTTCAGTAATCTCTAAGTTTAAATCACTGATTAGAGATTTTATAGAGTTTGCCCGCATTGTTCGGTCTTTGTATTCATCAATTTTGTGGTTCCAAAGGCATTGATAATTTTTAAAGTTCTCCAAAAAAAGTAATGTATTTTGATCGTTCCACTTGAACACCATTTTGCCGCATGAAAACAATATAATAACACACAGAAAAAAATATAACTTCGTCGACAACGTGATGTCCGTCGGCTACAGGACTCGAAACAAAATGGCCGAATCCGAATGAACGTTCTCTCAGTGTTCAGACCGTTCATTTCTCGTTCATTCGGAGTGGGAATGAAAGATACCGGATGCCAATATCCAACACTGTTGGATCGGTTCACTAATGAATTCATTCGGCACTCGTGTTTCATTTTTTGTTCAGACATTTCATTTCGAGTGAAATGTACCGAATGAAAGGTGAAAATGAACAAAAAATGAACCGTCTGATATCACCTTAAGCGCAAAAAAATGTGTTTATTTACGACATCACATTAGAAACCTCTAAAATTATCAGTGTTTCTCTACGGTTTATATGTATAATACATGCATAATATATATGCATGTATTATACATATAAACCTTTCTCTTGAATCACTCTATTTATTAAAAAAAACCGCATCAAAATCCGTTGTGTAGTTTTAAAGATATAAGCAAACATACATACATACATACATACAGACGCGGGAAGCGGGAAGCGACTTTGCTTTATACTATGTAGTGATAAGTTATTCATATATACCTTCATAATAGCTCAGAACGAACTAACATTTCAATAAAGCTGTCATAATAAGCAAGTTGTTGTAAAAGATCTTTTAAGCGACATAATAATGTTTTACGTCATTCCTACTGAACCAGAGGGGCACCAATCTGCCCATTATACATAAATATATTATATATACTCACACATGTACCTAATATCAAAATCATAATTTTAGTCAAAACTTTACTTGAAACCTACTAAAATAAAAACCTACTTACTTGAATTAAACATTGGAATAACATCGATCGTAGTTTACTCAATTTTATTCAGTTTATACTCGTAGTAACAACAGAATCTGCAAAAATGTAGGATGATGATTCTAAAATGAATTACGAAAATCATAAATTAACTAAAAAAACTATCCCAATTGTAAGATTGGCATCTAAAATTTACGCTAATTTGACTTAACATGTACCGAATTATACTCAATTTGCCAGTAGTAGAAACACATTGGTGAAACTGAAACGCCAGATGTGTAGAGATCGGAAAGCAAAGGGTTTTTTAGCCTTTCTAGTGAGATGTAGACGTCTTTGACGAACGGAAATATGCATACATTATTTTATACCTATAGGTACCTGCTTGCTTAGAACGAGGCGAATGCTGTTTCCGTGACAATGAACAGTTACCATCCGCGAAGACCACCACCATTACCATTCTTACTGCCTGTATAGTGTATATCCGTTAACTCCTAAACCACGCAACATATTTTGATGCGGATTTTACCATCAGTTAGATATTTTTTTTACGAAATTTGTTTATATATATATTTATATATATAGGTGTATTTAATAAAACTTTATTAAGGTTGTATGTAAGTAGAAAAAAAACAATGCCACCAAAATTAAATCAAAAGTAGTAACTTATTGTTTTCTAAATTTTATCAATCTATTTGTTTTTTAAATTGCACCCGTGCGTAGCCGGTAAACGTCGCTAGTATTTTTATTATGAAATAAATATTGGTAAATATTTAAAACAGCGCCATCTGCAGTTTTCATGAAATACTATCCCTAACTGCATGTTAAGTGAAGTTACATCCTGTTGAAACCATAAATAAATGTGACGATGCTTCAGTTCTCTGTACGTGTCATGTTCACGACTTTGCTCGCAAGGTGGTAGCTTAGTAGCTCTTAGTCAACTAACAAGTAACATTATTTACTTTCATTCATGAAAAAAAGTTATCTAAACAATAAACGACCAATAAGGTTCAATAGGCGAGTCGTGTTTGACATGACATATTACATACTATAATTAACATTATATAAATATAAATAAATAAATATTAGTGGACATTTTTACACAGCGCCATCTAGCCCCAAACTAAGCAATTCAACTATGCGAACTAGATAACTGATAGAATACTTAAGTATATACTTTTTTTATACTTTTCTAATAATATTACCTGGTCAGACTAAAACCACAAAGGTTAGTGCTCAATTGGGATTTAGTGTAGGTTAGGCTAGGAGTGGCGTCAGCGTCAGCTCCAGGTCGCAGCAGCATCACTTGGGAATAAGTGGGTGTCGCTCGTGACCTGCCTGAAATGTGAATCATGTGATTTGGCAGCAAACTCTCTCTACTGCGAGACGTCACGAGAACTAGTTATTTCCGGCGCGCGCGCACCTTGGCAACAAACGCGCTTGTTTGCGGGTAGGCCTCGATGCGCGCATGCACTGAGTCACGCGCGGTGCTTTCCTAAAACGCCAATCCGCCTGCACTCTGCCGGTGCCGTTGCAATTTGATTTCTTCATTAGTGAATAGTGACTATAATTCATATCATATTCACACTTGGCAGCAATTGAGATGAAAATAATGTAATTTGAGAAAAAGATTAGGACAGAGTCAGGGTCATTAAAATAATGCAATTTTCATGGCTAATTACCAATATGTAGGTACGTTTAATAAAAATCGTCGCTTCGTCGCCTACTCCGCAAGTTGCATCTCTTTTTAACCACAAGGTTTTGTAAAGGATCATGATATGACGCTGACTCAAGGTATATTACGTTATATTGTTATATTAAGCGATACATTCTCTAAACAGTGACTTGGGTAGTATTCTAGATTGGAGTGAAGCGTACGGCATCCAGGTAAATCCTCTCAAAACTCAAGTCATTGTAGTTGGGGGCTCGCGAATGGTATCCAAGATAGATTGGACTAGTCTTCCTCAAGTTGTTTTTAATAGTACTCACTTAGTTCTGAGTGAAACGGTCAAAAATCTAGGCGTACTCATCGACAGGCAACTTTCGTGGGGACCGCAGATTACTGAAATCAGCCGTCGTATGTTTGCCTCAGTGGGTTCTCTCAGAAGGTTACGGAACTTCCTTCCCATTGCCACCAAAATCTCGCTTGCACAATCACTCCTTCTTCCAATTCTGGATTACGCTGACTCATGTTACTTAGACCCTAATGAACAGCAGCTAAATAAACTGGAGCGACTGCAAAACTTCGGAATACGATTCATATTTGGTTTACGCAAGTATGATCATGTTTCGGAGTTTCGCAGTAAGCTCAAGTGGTTACCCATACGTCTTCGTCGGAATACTCACTTTCTAAATCTTTTATATAATATTTTATTTAACTCTTCTTCACCTTCCTATCTTAAAGAACGTTTCCAATTCCTCCACCAATCCAACCCTCGTTCCTTGCGCTCCTCCGAAACTTTCCAACTTAAGACACCTGTTCACTCCTCCTCCTATTATGATAACTCTTTTACAGTGCAGGCTGCTCGGTTGTGGAATGCGCTGCCTGTGTCTGTCAGGAGTGCTAAATCTCTCCCTATTTTTAAATCTATGTTAAGGGAACACTATCTGTCCTGTTGTCGCTGAGTTGTTTGCTTTATTTTTCTTTTTCCATAAATTATGTATTAAGTAGTTATTTTATTTTTATTTCATTTATGTCATATATGTAAGTCTCATTATAAAATTGCATCATCAATGCCCCATATAATATCATCAGTCCTTCTCCATCCAAAGGTTGTCTGGAAGAGATCGCTGATTAGCGATAAGACCGCCCATTGTTCAGCATAGTTTTTTTGTTGTGTATTCTTATTATATATGTTTTATTTCTTTTTATGGTGTGCAATAAAGTATTTTCTATCTTCTATCTATCTATCTATATTCCTATTAAACATAAATTTCTTTTAACTGTTTCGTATCTCAAAACCTCGGAACATGGTGCCTGCCATGTATTGAATGCTGCCTACTGCTAATGCTAACTGCTGCAAAATGTGAACATGCGACAAATGTAATGTTTGAACGTGCCTTTGACTATGCCCTTTACACATCTTAAAGCACCTGGAGATCTGAGAGGATGTCTACCGTGCCCGGTATGCACTCGTGTTTCTTATATTTAAAATCACAATGTTATGTTGGTGGCGTCTGAATGAAACTACTTTATATGCAGATTAACTGCGATACGAAAGTGGCTAGAAATTGTTATTGGTACTGTACATCCAAAAGCCATACAATAAAAGTAGCCGATACAACCATCTTTGGCTCAACATGATACGAGTAGGCTCACCTCAACAACTTGGGGAGTGGGGGGGGGGGGGGAGTCTTTGCATTTCCATTCTCTCTGTTTGCTTTTCTGATGGTGAATGCGCATTACGAATGCCCAGAAGGTAATGGCATCGCTCCAGACAAAAAGGTACATGTTGCCTTAAATGAGACTTGTACAATAGTGACGGGATGTCTTAAGCCAACTCCAGTAACCAACAAACTTTACTCATTTATAACTTACCCTATCTGAGAAGGCTTTGCGCGCTCCATACAAATCAATTAAACAGTTTAATGACAATCTGGGGGCACGGGAGTGCCCACGCCAAGTCAAGCGAAAAAGCGGCAAGGCTGTACCATTTTTTCTCGAAGCTATCAGGCCATTAACTTCGTTGTGGATAAAACTAGAAGCCTGAATTTTCAGTTACCAAGACATTATATAAACACGGTATATTTCAAATTTAATTTAATATGAACCAGTAGTTTAAGAATTATAAATTGTCAAAGTTTTTAATTTTGTCACTGACTCGCTGACTGACTGACTGACTGAATGACTGACTGACTGACCGATCATCAAAACTTTAAGGCACTTCTAGCAGACATAGAAGCTTCAAATTTAGAATACAATTAGTGTTTAGTGTATAAATCCCAAAAAAAACCGGCCAAGTGCGAGTCGGCCTCGCGCACGAAGTGTTCCGTACCATTATCTATAAACCACGTTTGTTGTATGGGAGCCCCACTTAAATATTTATTTTATTCTGTTTTTAGTATTTGTTGTTATAGCGCCAACAGAAATACATCATCTGTGAAAATTTCAACTGTCTAGCTATCACGGTTCATGAAATACAACCCTGTGATAGACAGACGTACAGACGGTCGGACAGTGGAGTCTTAGTAACAGGGTCCCGTTTTTACTCTTTGGGTACGGAACCCTAAAAAGTAGGGCTTATCTACAAAAAGAAATCAGGTGTCATTTAAAACATAACTTGTAAAAAAAGCCAAGTCTCGCAACGCATGTGTAATGTTTTTGATGGCATAATGTTTTACCGTCTATTTAGAAGGTGACTTAAAAGCCGATAAAGTTTGTTTTTAAATTCCACTTGCTCTATGGTCGTTAAAGATCTTGACTCCTCCACTCTTTTACATCTGCAGAAGCACTATTGTCCGGCAACGAATTACGAGTACCTTGGCAAGTGCGTAACAGTCTCAAATACCCATCCCTCTTAAACTTCTTTAATGTAATATATAAAAATCCCTCATGATAGATAACCTTTGACAACCTGTTGAACCCTCTTAAAGAATAATATTTTGGTATTGATGTTTTATTAAATGGGGCTTCTTTATTTCATAATATGTTCCGCCTGCGGCTTCCCTCGCGTGTTACCTATAGCTAAAAAGTCCTTTGTGCTATTCCAGTTTCCACGAAATAAGCTACTTATGCTATGCATGTTCTGAATTTCAACCAAATCCGTTCTGTCGTTTAGGCGTGACTGAGGCACAAACATAAACAAACTTTCGCATATATAATATTAGTAAGTTTATTCATCTCTTCAATATTTCCGAAAAATAATAAAAACGTTTTTATAATGAAGTTTGCTTTCAAATAATTTCAAACGAACAAGGTTATAGAGGCTTAAAATTATTTTCTATTTATTAATGTATTTATATACACGCACAAACCACGTTACTAACAATATATAATTTTGGATTTTGTTTATTATTTTATTGGGATGTGCGGCAATAGACAGAGAGTGGACAAGTTGTATAGTGGTATGACGAGAGCCTAGAATGGGATGTGACAGCATAGATGGTCACCAATCAGATGTGCACGATTTAAGTATGAATAATTGTGGTTTTCGAAATGACCGCCAAAGGGGCTTTATCGTGACTTGTTATAAAAATTCACTGTAAATGGTGACATTCTATGCTGTCATCTCCCACTCAAGGCCCAGAATAGCCCCCCCCCCCCTACGCTCCACACTCACGGCCGTTCTCATTTCAAATGTCTAAAGCCCATTTAAAAGAAAACTAGTTCCATTTATAGTTTTTGAATCCCAAAAATGCACATACCCATGCATATCATTTATATATTGTTATTCTTTCCAGTATTTATCACGGCTACTAACTACTTTTTCATTTGTCACGACTATTCAATTGTATCACAACAATTCGTTAATAACAATATGATAAACCTCTTAAGATAGAATATAAAAAATATTTTTATAATGCTCAGATCGTGAAAATAGTTGAAAAAATCCATTGGATGTGATATACTGGGAGGCACCTAACAATGGATGATAATAATATGATTGAGCCAGCAAATAAACGAGAGATACGATCGATGTACTCATACCTACGAGTAGTAGAGTATGTTATAAATGCGGCACGGCACTATCGCCGATTGCAATCACTCTTAATTAAACGGATTTGTATGAACCGCGCGCCAATTTTCCCTATTAAAGTACAATGTGTACAAGTAACACAATGGAGTCGAGCGTTCACAAGGCACAAGGCACATATCACATACCATACGGATAGTGCTAATAAGTAGCTGCTTAATACTGAATTGTCCATTTCAGTTATCCCATTCCAATGCCTATTTCAGTACCCATCCCACTTATTGTTGCGCAAGGCCCGCAATTCGCTATTAGCTATTCTTCTTCGTTCATTTTATATCTATACTAATATTATAAAGAGGAAAGATTTGATTGTTTGTTTGTTTGTTTGTTTGTTTGTTTGTTTGTTTGTTTGTTTGTTTGTTTGTTTGTTTGTTTGTTTGTTTGTAATGAATAGGCTCCGAAACTACTGGACCGATTTGAAAAATTCTTTTACCATTAGAATTCTACATTATGACTACCCTGATGAACATAGGCTATAGAATATTTTCAAAAACGTTAGGGATCCGTATAAAAACTTCAATAATGTAACTCAAGGTGTGAAAAAAAAACCAAAAAAAAACCTTATAACGCGTACGCTGCGGAAATCGTTGACAATAGAGCAAAGTGATGGTACTACAGTTTTAAAGAGGACATCAATATCTACAAATAAGTCAACAATACTATTTGTCTAACTATTAGGAATCCGTATGAAAACTTCGATAATGTAACCCAACGTGTGATAAAAAATCCAAAAAAATCTTTATATCGCGTATGCTGCGAAAATTATTGACAATAGAGCAAAGTGATGGTACTACAGTTTTAAAGAGGACATCCATATCTACAAATAAGTCAACAACACCATTTGTCTAACTATTAGGGATCCGTATGAAAATTTCGATAATGTAACCCAACGTGTGAATCAAAAGCAAAAAATTATTGACAATAGAGCAAAGAAATGTACTACAGTTTTAAAGATTACATCAATATTAACAAATAAGTCAGCAATACCATAATTATGTCCAACTATTACAGTTATGTCACAATAACTACTTTTTCATGTTAAAATATGCAATGGTAACGCCGCCTGTACAAACTAGGCCACATTATTCGTACCTGGGTATTAATCCTTATCCAAAAAATCACTTCATTTTCAAGGCCATATCAGTACCTGTAAATTACTTTTTTAATTATACCATTCCCAAATTCCATACCATTCAAAAGTTATTATGAGTGTAATAATCTATAGGTACTAATATTATTATGAGGAAAGATGTTTTGTATATTTGTATGGAATAAATACAAAAACTACTGGATATATTTCAAAAAATCGTTTACTTTTAGAATGCTACATTATCTCTGAGTAACATAGGCCATATTTATTGTTTGAAAAAAATAGGGATCCCTATTAAAACTTCGATAATGTAACCTGGGTAAAAAAATACCCATACAATCGTTATAATACGTTACTCCCGTGCGGAGCCGGGGCGGACTGCTAGTCATATATAAGAATGAAAGTCCTGATTGACTGGCAGCTAACGCTCAACCTTATTTCCTAAACTTATAAACAGGTTTCACCTGAAATAAATATTTATAACATAAAATAAAGTTAAAGTAATTTCATCGGATTGCCATTTGCCATTATATAAAACAAACAAACCATCCAGACGTCATAATGTTTTATGTATAAACACAAAATATTGTAAAAAGTCGTATTTATATTGTTTTATAATGATAAACCGTGAGAATGTACCCGAAGTGTTTTCTCTGCACAATAAATCAATTAATAACTTCATCAATTACTCTTCACAACGAATAAAGAATCACGTCTTTCAGGATTAATTAAGCAAATTAATATCTAGAAAGGAGTCCAATTTTATATTGAGCTCGTAGCTATTTTATAATGTTTACTCTTCTTATAATGAGATTTTCGGCGGTACGATACGTACTAATATAAGTATAATGAACTACATTAGTTATTTACGAGTTTTATCTTAGAGTGCGGTGACTGTCATAGATCAACCCGAAGTGTTTTGAATAGGAATGCAAGAAAGTTCGGGCGCCGCGTTGTCTCACCCCCGGGGGGTGGGGGGTGTTGTGGGGTTTCGGGGGAAGGGGGAAGGGGTAGTTTCCACCCAACGCTGAGGCGCCTCAACCGCTCGGTATTCCCATTGCATTTTCGAACCGTTCCGAAAATCACTTAATTTAGCAGATTGGTATAACTTCATTATTTATGTTAAAAACAACATAATTTTAATTAGCTTAGCAGTTAGCACTTTAATAACAAATTGGTTGTAAGTATTATCACAGAAGGCTTTCATCTAAGCTCACCGAAAAGCCATGTGCTCTCGGCCTAGTGGGTGGTGCCTCGACTTTCAATCCGAAGGTTGTGGGTTCAAATGTGCTAATGCAAATATAAATACACATTCTTAAAATGGTGAAGGAAAACATCGTGAGAAACCAGTTGATACTCTTTTAACCAGCGTCGTCTTGTAGCATGTCGCGTATGGAATGCCTAACTACTGCAAAATGTCTCCATGTGCCAAATGTATGGACGTGTCTCTGACTACCCCCATTAGGCATGTCCAATGAGTTGATAGCCAGTACACCATACTATCTAAATGTATATTTAGTAATTGTAGTTTATCCGAAAATAGATTATTATTTGTTTTGTTTTATGATAAGTGATATGATAACATACCAAAACAATGCTGCATACATTCGTTCACTACGTTACGTAACATTTTTTTGAGAGCTCAGATGCGAGACGCTAAGTTCCGCTACGCCGCACTACGCCGCTCTACGCCGCTCTACACCGCTCTACGTCGTAGCTTGTATGCCCTCCTAATATGTGCCTGAAAAAAGGTGTCCGTGAAAACTCGCTTTGCACTTACAACATATTTAATTCTGTTGTATTTTGGTGGCTTCAGAAGGTATTGGTGGCACATACATTTTTAATGGCAAGCCATAGTGTAGTCATAAACCAAGTCAGCTTTCATGTACACGTACATCGTACACATGTCTTAGTCTCGAGTTCGGTCGCCCTGTTTTCAGTTTCAGCGATCGCATTTATATTAAACTAGCTGTCTGCGTATACTAATAATCATATAGGCAACTTTTTTATACCTTTAATGATTGCAGTTTTCATGGACAGCTTGTTTTTATATTGGAAGCAGTGGAACAAGGTGTAATTTTATTACTTAGCTAATTAATTACAATACAACACTAAATAACTACATATTTGCAGTAACTTAAGATATACTAATCAACTAAAATACTTTTAGAAAAGAGGGTCGGTTGTCTAGAATTGTATTATGACATAAACAAGGACCATTTTGTTTTTACTATTAAGTAAGTGAATTACGTGATCTCTCCTAAAATGAAGAAGAAAACGAAGTAACTTTATTTTTCAGAGCTTGCGTCTAGCTTAGCTAGTAGAAGTAACACGCGAACCCAAAAGCTTACTGGTACTTACGGATCAGCATTGGAATGCTAGTGCTAGGTGGCAAGTGGCAATGCTCATCCGCTGTGCCACCAGCATCTTGGGGACACCTACCAAAGGTCATTGCACAATTATTTCTTGTGTTCTAGAATTTTGAAATTAGTAAGTACTTTGTTGCCTTTTAGTTTATTAAGTGTTTAGTTTACTTGGATAATTGGCGCAGTTTAAACATAAATGCATAAGAATGATAATTCTTCGACGATAACTTTCGAACAGTTTATTCAATGTTCATGAAGTTTGACATTACACTGATTACATTGATAGCTCCAAGGCTCCAACGCTCCAAGGTACCGTACACTTACGTATTTATTTCATTTTCATTTCATTCCACGCGTTCCTGAGAAATACCTGACTTTGTCGATTGACAGACAGACGGACAACAAAGTACGAGTAATATATGTGTCTCTATTCAAGAACCCTCAAAATAAATAAATAGGGGTGAGAGCGCAGGTTGTGGGCATTTTAACAATATTTTAAAAATAAAAATAAGATTACGACTGTATAATCCCCAAGTACGGTAGACATCCTCTCAGATCTCCAGACGTTTAGATCATATGAAGATGTCTAGTGGTCTAGTCAGAGGCACGTCCAAACATTATATGTATATAAAAATCTATAAAACCGGCCAAGTGCGAGTCGGACTCGCGCACGAAGGGTTCCGTACTATTATCAAAACGGCAAAAAAATCACGTTTGTTGTACGGGAGTCTCACTTAAATATTTATTTTAATATGCTCTTTTTAGAGAAATACATCATATGTGAAAATTTCAACTGTCTAGCTATCACGGTTCACGAGATACAGCCTGGTAACAGACAGACGGACAGCGGTGTCTTAGTAGTCCCGTTTTTTACCCTTTAGGTACGGAACCCTAGAAACATAAAAAATAATTCATAATATCTCATAACCTACCTATTTACCTAACTACGTAGTTAGCATTTCACACGTGACAGGTTGCAAAGCCGTCGCCGCTTTCAAGAATACTAACAGGTTTCCTCACGATGTTTTCCTTCACCGTTATAAACACGTGTAACACGCATGTACATTTTTCGAACAGAAATATCCATTGATGCACGGCCAGGATTCTTACCTCTTACCTCTCAAACCCCGAGCGGTCGCGTGAGATCGCGAAAAGTACTTATATTAACGTAGTAACATCACATGAAACTAGATGGCGCTGGAATGCAAAAATCAAGTATGTTGTATGGGAACCCCCTTAAATATTTATTTTATTCTGTTTTTAGTATTTGTTGTTCGAGCAGCAATAGAAATACATAATCTGTGAAAATTTCAACTGTCCAGCTATCATGGTTCATGAGATACAGCCCTGTGACAGACAGACAAACGGACAGACAGAAGGACAGACAGACAGACGGACCGACAGACGGACAGACAGACGGACAGCGAAGTCTTAGTAATAGGGTTCCGTTTTTACCCTTTGGGTACGGAACCCTAAAAATGAACTGTTTAGCTATTCATAGTTTTGATTAAAAACGAAACTTCTGTTTTTGAAAAGCCAACTTTTGAAAATAAATCTATCGAGAAAAGTTTCACCAATCGTGGTTCTGTCTTTAATTTATATAGCTTATATCTATATCTTTAGGTTATCTTTGTTATAAAAACAAAACTGTATGTTTTGCGGTTGTTAAGAAAAAACGATTCTGCATTCATCAAAAACATCTATTAATCGTCTTAACTATAGATTTTAAACAAGTTTGTTTGCTATACTTAGTTATTGACTGCAAAAATTGAAAATGAAAAAAATCGGGGTTGCACCACAACCGGGTCTTTGACCCTAATACCCAACAGTCCCATCCCAATGTGGCGTTTTGGAGTCAGTGTGTAACGTAATAAGAACCGAACCCGGGCATGTGCTCGAATCTGTCTCGGTCGAGCACTTGCCTGGCGTCCGGCACGCCATGCGCCACCCAACTCGTCAGTCGTCAGTCGTCACGCATGATGGAAACTAAGGGACTACCTACTCTACTACGAATGACGAAAGAAGTCATTGCTCTTGATTACATCGCAATTATGACATCAAGAGGTCGACCTTGAATTACCTCGAAAGCGCACTAACATCCAACAGCGTGCTAAAATGGAAACATTTTGAACAGTAAGTAGGAAGATTGTGAGATTTGTAGGTCGTTCTAATGTCGTCTAAGAGTAGTAGTGTCGCGGAGCGGGGTAGGCGGGGCGGGGCGGGTTCAAGGCGCGCCCTGCGTACTCTAGAGAGATAGCGCCGATAACCCTTGCCCGCAGACACGCACACACACAAACACACACACACACAACACAATACTTAGTGAGCCATTCACCATAATTATTACCTTACAACATTTAGATGAAAGTGCCATCGGTGTGGGTATGTATTTTGATGCGTTCTAACAGTTGGTAAAGTAATTCGTGAAAAATGATTGGCAACAAGTCACCTAAGTAATTGATGCGGCGCCGGTAGCTTATCACTTGACACCGCTAAGACTTTGGAAGGTCAGAGAGAATAATTCCAGGTTTCTAGAAACTTCTAAACTGAACAGATGCCATACAGTAGGTATAGACTATTATAGACTGTATTTTGACGGTTTCACTAAGTAACCACTGCACTCCGTATCTGTCTGTAAATTGAATTCTTCTAAAATCCTAAAGAAGACCTTTGCGATGCGATAACTCTATTAATTACGGTTGACTCAATCGTTTGAAATTATAATCATTTCTTTAATAAAAACTTTAATTAAAATTGGGTTACTTGTTAGAGACCAAACCACCAGATCCAATAAAGAAATTACATAATCAAACACAGACCATTTACATTTTTCACCTATATACTATGTATAAATGTATATATATCTTAATTACACCCATGCGAAGTAAATTATTACATTTAGTTCCGTTATGATTTATTAAAAGTAAATCAAATTTTAAAATCATTTATAATTTTTTATTTATATAATCATTTTATTTTAATTTAGTACTTATAATAGTCTAGTAAGGCACGTCCAAATGTTACTTTAGGCACATGCCCACATTTTCATAGGTGACAGATTGCAATGCATTTCCATCGCTGGCGCCGGCGCCGCCTATAATATAACAATTATAATAATTCTAACTGGTTTCCTCAACATGTTTCCTTTATACATTTTTCTAAAAGATAACAGTTTGATGCACTTCCAAAATTCGAACCCACGACCTTTGAATTATAAGTGTCCTATACAGCTACAATTAAACGGGTACAAGTCCAAAAACGCTACTAGGTACTATTTTAGTAGCAAGTAGCAAGTAGTATTTCCCCAGGCTCAGCCAGAAACATTTTGATGCCTTCACTGAATGACTAATAAAAAGGACATTTCCAAGTAAAATTAGAGGCAGGTGGATTTAGTATCTTATTATACCCTGGAAGCTCATAATATGTCGTTGACCTTTTCAACCTTCAATGATGTTGGATATAACAAATATAATATTATGTATTAAGCTACTTTTTATTACAGAAAACTATTATAGGTATCTGCTTATAGTAAAATAATGTAGTACGACTTTTTTTACTAATTGTCCCTAATAATTACGTTTAAAAAACAAATAAAAAGAAAATGTTTCGACCAATGGAAAAGTGAAAGGGCGATATTGGTTTTTTTAAGTCGTATGAAGGAACAGTTAGTTCTACATTAATATAATGTAAATGGGACCAACATGGGAATATTCTCTACAAAATATAATAAAATCATCGAAATCGGATAACCAGGTATAAAGGTACAAAAAAAACCGGCCAAGTGCGAGTCGAACTCGCGCACGAAAAGTTCCGTACCATTATCTTTAAAAACGGCTAAAAAAATATGTTTGTTGTATGGGATTAAATAATTATTTTATTCTGTTTTTAGTACTTGTTGTTAGAGCAGCAACAGAAATACATATTATTTTTCAAACTATCGTGATTAGTAGACATAACTATAGATTTTGACACGGGTCTTTATCACGTAATTACCTTTAATTTACTTTCCCGACGTTTCGGCTATGTTACAATAACCATGGTCGCGGGTGAAAATTTCAACTGTCTAGCTATCACGGTTCATGAGATACAGCCTTGTGACAGACAGACGGACGGACAAAGAGACAGACGGACAGCAAAGTCTTAGTAATAGGGTTCCGTTTTTACCCTTTGGGTACGGAACCCTAAAAACAGCGATAGATGCATTATTTCCGGAAGTCTTAAAATATTTCCAAATGTCAATCAATTAGTCGACATCTGATAGCTGAAATTATAAAGATGATACTTAAAGGTAAAAATAAATATAATAAGGCGGGGGCAGCATTTTTCAGTTATTGCCCCCCCCCCCTAAAAAAAATTAAGATCCGGGGCTTACAGTTATGTCACCTAACTACTTTTTCATGTTAAAATATGCAATAGTAACGCCGCCCCGGTATAAACTAGGCCACATTATTCGTACTGGACCGATTTCAAAAAATCATCCACCATTAGAATGCTACATTATCTCTGAGTAACATAGGCTATATTTATTACTAGAAAAAATCAGGGATCCCTATTAAAATTTCGATAATGTAGGTAACCCAAGGTGTAAAAAAATTGCCATAAAATCATTATTACACCCGTGCGACGCGCCGGGGCGGGCTACTACTTATCTATACCTGATATCATCAAAAATTAAACCAAAAATTTATCATTTAAAAACAAATTAAAAAAAAAGCTTTTATTCAATAGCAGAATTTATGGAAAACGAATTATAAAACTAACTAAATGATACTTAGTAAATACACAATTATATAAACAAATATAAAAATAAATAAAATAATATTTAAATATATAATAATATTTTTAAACTAGCGACCCGCCCCGGCTTCGCACGGGGGCAAAGCTGATACCAAAATATATTACAGAATGTCTTTGTATACTCGTTAACAGCATTTATTTTTATCATTTTTACTTATTTATTTTACTTTTACAATTAACACAGAATCTCTCTATATACAACGTTCACAGCTTTCTTTTCATTAGACAATACAAACATTTATTTATTTATTTATTTATTTATTTATTTAAGTAACCTAGGATTCACAGTTTTCTTATTGTTAAATATAAATATGTTAAAAATATAATGTTGCACTTAAACCAATTTGAATCCACATTATGTATTCCACTCGTTTTAAATTTTTACAAAGAGCGAGATAGGTAGTAGAACAGCAGAATAGCCGATAAAGATATAAGATGTAGAAAAAAGCAGTGTGTATGTGTCTGTTTGTGTGTGTGTGTGTGTGTGTGTGTGTGTGTGTGTGTATGTGTGTGTGTGTGTGTGTGTGTGCATGTGTAAGCGTATGTATAGATGTGTGTTTTCTTTAGATGTTACTCTTGAAAGAGCGACATATAATTGTATTTAAGGTACATAATTAGATAAGGATTGATGCTGTATTGCTTAAAATCACTTCGTAAATAAGCCATTATTTCTCGTAAAAAGTAAAGGCTAGAAATTGATTATTGTGGGTTATCCCTAATAGATAAACATATACCATCGCGAACTTTTTTGTTGACCTTTTTAAGGTATACAATATTTAGTACATTATTTTGATCTATCTCGTAGAGTTCAGCCAGCGTTTGCAATTTAAGCGCAAAAAAATGTGTTTATTTACGACTTCATATTAGAAATCTTAAAATTATCAGTGGTTCTCTAATATATTAAGCATGTTATTATACATATAAACGTTCCTCCTGAATCACTCTATCTATTAAAAACCGCATTAAAATCCGTTGTGTAGTTTTAAAGATATAAGCATACATACAGACATACATACAGACGCGGGAAGCGGGAAGCGACTTTGCTTTATACTATGTAGTGATAGTGATATATGGATATATAAATATAATAATACTAATTATATTTTTTACTATGGTAATAATTTTAATTTTAGATTTTATTTTGCTATGTCCTAACAGGACCCATGTACTAATACCAATACTACTTACCCTATTAATAAGACATAGACCTTCTATGTATTGTACATGATGCAAATAAATAAATAAATAAATATACTTTGATACGCAAAAATAGTGATTTAGGAAGATCAAAATCATAAGGTACGCGTGCTTTTAATATATTAAGATGCATTTGAATAATTTACTTGTTAATCTTGTTATCATTAGTGATTTTTTTTGGCACAATTTGCCGCCCCTAATATCTGGCCGCCTTAGGCCCGGGCCTACTGGACCTTAGGGCAAATCCGCCACTGTGCTGAACGCTTCCGCAATGGCGGTCACTGAAGTCTGACTGACTGAATAGTTCCTTAAGGTAACTTTTACCAACATTATTTGTTCTCTTCTTCTGAAGAAGCAAAGACAAATACTTGATGTTAAAACAGAAGAAGTTCTTTTTAAACGTGTACCTACCTACTATATGTTAGGTGTTGTAGTGAAGGTATCTTGGGTAGGTAGGTAGGAACGTGGCATGTAGCAGCGCGTGTGAGTGTGACGCTATAGATAGGTAATGCAGTAATTTTGCGTGTTTATCAAATTCCTTGTGTCGTCATTACGCAGTGGTGTATCTCCGCCGGCCGTCGTCGGTCGCCCGCCGACCGTCGCGTGTGGCGTTTCGTCTCAAGGTCGTGGGCGAAATCATTTCACTTTCGCGCGTGAACCTGACTCCACAAGTTCTCACGCGCACTGTACCTATGTGCTCACGACCGCTTGTTAATTGTAACATGTATGTAAAAGACACGTAATAATAATAAAATTAAATAGTGCAAAGTTGTAAATCTAAATGGCCTGGAGGTGCCATCTATGCGTTGTGCTTGGAAGTAAGTGTCGTCACGTGCGAGAGACACTGCTCTGCCGACGCGGAGCGCGTCATGGCTGGCCAATGGCGGCGCGCGCTGCTGCACCGACGATGCACGCTCAGCCAATGGCAATGCGCGCCGCGACAAACCGCGGGTCGCAGTGCGCACATGTGACCCGCATGCCGATTAAAACTTTGTTTTTCACGCATCAACTTCAAACAAACTTTTTATAAATGTTGTTTTGTGTATTTATACATTGGCGCTATTGAATATAATTGAAGATTTTTGTCATGCATCGTAACGGTAAGTTGAGCTGGGATACGGTAGTTAGCAAAGTTTTGTGTATTATTTAGTTTTGCGACACTAGCGACATCGGTGGCCGTTTTCGTCACTTACGAAAATCGCACTCTCAGTGAACACCTTTTTCATACGAGTAGGTAACTACTTACTTTGCGGAAACTGTTCATAGATGGAGCGCAATTCTACTATTCACCTGACTTAACGTAATGGCACCAATCTTGGACACTTTAAGGATCAAGATTGATCATTATGGCTGTTTCTCATTATGTATTGAACATTATTATGAATGGCACGGATTTTTGAAGATGTCTAAAGGGGTTAGTCAGATGCGCGTCCAAACATTATATTTGGCACATGCCCACATTTTGCAGTATTTATTTATTTATTTATACTTTAATTGCACTTATAAAATAAATACAAAAATGCGGACTTAATGCCGAGGCATTTTCTACCAGCCAACCTAATTGGTAGTGGAAACATGTAGTTGGCAAAAAAAAAAAAACCTTTAAAACTAGGTAATGAAAACATGGAAAAATAATATACTTAATTTTACATTATATTTAAAATAAATACCACAGAAAATATTATTATAATAATATAAGAATATAGATATATAAAAATATATAAGTATATAGATATATTTATGTACTTATATCAAATTACTTAAGTATATCAAAATTATAAACCTATGTTGTATAAAATAAGTGCAGTTTCTAAATGAGTTCTTAAAGTCATGCAGGATAAGTAAAGTACCTACCAGGGTATTATAAATGTTTAAGGAAATGTTCGCGAGTCAATTTCTTAAAGCACTCTTTAGAGTTAACTTTTCTTATATCATACGGTAGTTGATTCCACAGTCTCACAGCTTTTACTGAGAAAGAGTTCCCACGGAAAGAGGTGCTGTGCTCAGGGATATCTAGAAGGAGGTTTTCAGCTGATCTTAGATGCCTGTCATGTGTGTCAGACCGGAAATTAAAGCGGTTTTTAAGATAATCAGGAGAGAAGGGATCTTTGAGAGTAGAGAAAAGAAGACAAAGAATCCGCAGATTCCGGCGTTCCCTTATGGGAAGCCATTTCAGTTTGGTGCGGAAGTGGCTAACATGGTCAAATTTGCGGAGACAGTAAATAAAACGAATGCAGGTATTCAAGAGACGGTCAAGTTTACTAAGGAGTTCCTCAGAAAGATCTAGGAAGGCTACATCGGCATAGTCGATTATAGGTATAAGAAGTGAGTTAACTAACGTTATTTTTGTGTGTGTTGGGAGGAAATGTTTAAGACGGATTATAGAGTGAAGAGCGGCATAAAATTTACGTGAAACTTTTTTTATATGAGGTACCCAGCAAAGCTTTTGAGTCAAATATGACTCCAAGATTCGAAACAGTCGGTGTAAAAGGAATGATGTAGTTATTGTAGTGAAGACGGGGGAGGACATCAAGAGAGTTAATTTTGATAAGCTGGCGAGAGCCGCCTATTATAATGGCTTGGCACTTGTCTGGGTTGACTTTTATCCCAAAGCGATTTGACCAGGATAGCAGCCGTTCACAAGAATATAACTGGTTTCCTCATGATTTTTTCCTCGGCCAACAAAGCTCTTTTTTTTACTATATAAGTACCTACAACAAAGTCGGGTTCGACCGTTAGCACGGTCACAAAATGGAATTTTTACCGAGTGAGCTCTTCAGTGGTCGTCGTGCTCTTGAAAAAGTCATTAAGCCATGACGGAAGCCTTTCAACTTATACTACTAACTTATTTTATCCGGATGTTAAGGGTGGAACTTCTTCCACTTTTATTCCTCCTTCACCATTTAACAACCATGATTATTATTTTGTGAGGAACCGATCTGATCCTTTTGGCTTTTAGCCAATAAGAGTTAATTTAGCAAAGTACATTTCATTGAATCCGTGTTTGTTGGCTGATTCTTCTAGACTAGACAATGGTCGCGAGGAATCGGCGTAGCTTCACCTATTTCCTAAGACGTTTCAAAGTGATCCTTGTGATTTTATTGAAATAAATGATTTTTTAATTTGAATTTGAATGTTTTCGACAAATACTTGACTTCAAGAAAGTGAAAAGTTTTAGTCATCTTTGAATATTCAGGGTTTGTGTAAAAATAACAAGTCTCAATAGAAGAAAAAAGTTTTAAAGAAGCTAGATATTTATGCTCTCCTTGTTGTTTAAAATGAATTAGTTTAAAAAAAAAACATGTAATATACTCGCCCAGACTAAGTTCATGCTTATCTCTCCAGGACATTCCTACTCAGCGATATGGGAATGGAAATCAAATCAATAAGAGTGTCCTAAAAAGTTAAAATTAACTTAATGTTGGGTGCCTTGTGTTACATAGAATGATAAATGATTCAAAATGAGTCAGCCACTGGCACTGCACTGATAACATACTTGAAACGTGCTAAATGTTATGATACTTTTCCTACTCGTATGAAGTAGATTTGAGACACCAATAATATCTCTGTGGATATACATAATAATGTGACACACATGTTTCCTTGATTGATTGTTTGTTTTGGCGCAAACATACACGTACCTACTCGTAGATACACAACATGAAACAGACCAATTGCATTGCAATTGCACTAATCTAAAATGTTATGTTCCAAATCCAAATAAAACGTTATGAAGAGAACATTTAATTGCAAGTACCAACACCGGTAACGTAGTCTCCTGCCTCTCCGACCCCGATCCTATTCATTTGTCTTAATTGTAAGAAACTCATTCCCGGAAGAGCATTACTCATTAACTTAACTATATGAAAATAGATCAATCTTCCAATTTTATAAACACAAGTGTAATAACGATAACAAATCATTATTATTAATATTCCGAATTAACATTTCTGAATTAACAAATATTATAAACATAATAATGATAACATTACCTTATACCTACTGAGTAGTGAGTATTCCGATACAATATTACATTATGTATCTTGATTCAAAAGAAAGTCATGTTACTAAATCTTCAAGTCTGAAAGTCTTTCAACATCAATATTTATTTGTAACTAGCTGTCCCGCCAGACGTTTTCCTGCCAAATTTCAATAATCCCACAGAATAAAACACTTTCACTTTATGCCACCCTTATTACTTATAAAAAATACACTACGACCTATTCTCACACCTACAAATATACACAAAAAAAACATAAAAATCGGTCAAGCCGTTTCGGAGGTACTTGGTTACAAACAACGTGACACGCGAATTTTATATATAAGATTGGTGGACTTTACACACAGCACAGCGCTAACTAGCCTCATACTAAGCTTAAGGGTGACAAATCAACATCGAGCTGTGCTGCGCTGTACTGCGCTGTGCTGTGCTGTGTTTCTTAAGCTACGTTTTTTTAACAATTAAACGATGCTGCGCTGTACTGCGCTGTGCTGTGCTGTGTTTCTTAAGCTACGTTTTTTAACAATCTAGCTCAGTATTAAAAGTAATCAGCAGCTCGTGTAGTCGTTTATCTCGTCAAATATGACCCTATTTTCAAAAAAACGTAAACATTACGACATAGTTGAATCCGATGAAGATGAAAGTGAAGAAGAAGCGGATATGGATATTTTATGTGTTATTTTGTCGTTAAAAGAGTCCAGTCACGGTAGCTTGTTACCACACACCATACGTGAAAAATACGGAGAATTTAATTTTCTAAAGAGTATTGCCACTGAAGACGACTTTTTTAAATATTTGCGAATGACTAAAAATAATTTTAATTATTTACATTCGTTAATAAGTTCACATATAAAAAGCAAAATTGACTGTAAGAAAGCCATAAGCACAGAAGAGAAATTAGCAATCTGTTTGAGGTAAGTAAATTATTTGAATGCACAAGATAAGGCAATTTTCTATTTGCATTTTCCCTCGTGTATGTATTGGTAATTAATTTTGTATGTAGAATAATAATTCATAAAAAAATGACATGGTAAGATAGTGAACCTATATTCACATATCTTTTCAAAACTTTACATGCAATGCGGCAGTACATAATTATGTAGTGCGTGCGTGACTTGTCAATATAATAAAACAATGGTAAAAACGTTCATTAACTTTAATGTTACATTATATAAAAAACAAGTACTTAGCAAACATGAAATTAAAATGGTACCTCTTAGAATTTTTAAATAGTGCAAATCGTCCAATAACCCTAATCAATTAGCGAAGTAGCATTGGCCTCCTCACTTGCATACGGTCCGAACACGGTGTTCCCACCGACTGGAAGGACATTGGCATCTTGTTCAGCTGTATATCCTCCTACAGATTGATTTGATGCACTACTTGGAGATGTAAACAGAGATGTATCTGAGGATTGGACACCTTGAGCTGTTGTATACCCTCGAGTACTTGTTAAGGCACTATTATAACTCTCAGATGCATACATATCATTGTAAATCTGTAACTCTTCTTCTTCCGTAACTAAATTAAAAATCTTTCTCTTAAGACGAAGCTGTGCCGGTTTGGGTAATTTTTTTGTACTTTCACAAACACTAAGAAAAAAATGATCCATGTCGTCCATTTTGTCAAGTACTTGGTTTCTCAAATCACGTTCTGTTTTTCTTTTCTCTCGATCTGTTTGCTGGATCTTAACAAAATTTAAAATTTCATGTTGAACACTATGTACACGTTTTCGTGTTAAAGGTGTGCTTGTATTTTGTGATGTGGTTTCGGAACTTGCAGCAGTCGTATTAGAAGATTGGCTGTTTTCGTTTACAGAACCATGAGCGCTTTCGTTTACTACTTCAAAGTTGTCCTCGTCCAATTCCGAAACTTGAGTAGGATTACTTTCTTGAGACACCTGTGAATCATCTTGGGAATAATTTCCAGTTGTGTTTCTATTTTGCATGTATGGAACAAGGAATTCCATAACTTTCTGGTATTTCCAAATACGCGTGTTCTTGGCAGCTTGACCACTTTTTCCATCCTTCTGTCTTTTTAAGGCTTCCCTATGGTTGTCTCGCAATTTTTTCCAAGTATTTTTCGCTACTTTGGCTGTAACAAATAATAAATATACAGGGTTATTGGGTAAGTAGACCGCAATCTTGGAGGAGGCTATAGTTGGGCTAAAATCCAACAAATAGAGGCCCTAAATGTTCTAGCGATATTCAGTAGCTTCTGAGATATTCCAACTTTTGAACTTTTCATGAAATTTCCCAGATTCAACCATTAAAACTGTATTTATAAGGTCTGTACGGTATGAGGGTACTCAAATTTAGTACATCAATACATAATTATAAAATAATATTATTAATTTATCACAAAAAATATGAGATAAGTTTGTTATAAAAAATAACAAACCTACTTCACTTCAATTCTTCCCCACTAACAATTCACTAAAACGTAATGAAATTATAATAAATATATATAAATTATAAAATATAAATTATAATAATAAAACGTAATGAAATAATTAATTATTTAAGTGTGTCAAGAGCTAGAACTTTCAATTTAATTCATAGTTTTTTAAATAGAATCAAAGTATTAGTTCTTGACATACTTAGATAATTAATTATTTCATTACTTTTTAGTGAATATTTAGTGGGAAAGAATTGAAGTTGCTTATTATAATATTATTTATTAATTCGCAGGTACATGGCTACAGGTAGTTCATTTACTACAATTGGTTACAATTTTAAAATAGCGGGCCCTACAGTTTCAAAAATTGTATCCAAAGTTTCCGATGCAGTATGGAAGTGTTTACAGCCAATATTTATGAAAGAAATGACTACAGAATTGTGGCTGGAAAATGAGCTATATTTCAGACAGAAATGCAATTTTCCAAATTGTGTAGGCGCTGTTGATGGGAAGCATGTTTATATCAAATCACCTCCTAACTCAGGATCGGACTATTTTAACTATAAGAAATCGTTTTCGTTAGTATTACTGGCTGTTGTCGATGCAAGATATAAATTCATTGCAATAGACGTCGGATCAAAGGGACGTTTCAGTGATGCAGGAATATTTAGCAACTCTGCATTTGGAAAGAAACTAAAAGATAATTCATTATTTCTACCAGAATCCAAATCTTTAGAAGAAGGTGGTATGGAAATGCCTTACATATTTGTTGGTGACGAAGCATTTCCACTGCTTCCAAATTTAATGAGACCATACCCTCAATCGCAACTAAATAATCAGAAAAGAATATATAACTATCGTCTAAGCAGAGCACGGCGAGTTGTTGAACAAGCGTTTGGAATACTAGCAGCACGATGGCGAGTATTTCATACTGCATTTGGTTGTAATATCGACACAGTTGACAAAGTTATTAAAGCGGCCTGTGTTCTGCATAACTATTTGAGTGAGGATAACGAAATTCAGACTGAAAACAGTATGAACAGTGTGTTGCGTCCTTTGCGTCGAGGAGGCAATAGCCCTTCCATTACAGCCTATCAGATAAGAGAAGAATTTTCCAATTATTTTAACGGCAGTGGTAGCGTACCTTGGCAAAATACAAGTGCCCATATAAATGAAAATTAAATAAAGACAAGTTTAATAAGCACGTAAAAATGTTCTTTTATTTCGTTTATAAATAAATGAGAATGTAGGTATCTACTTATTTACAATGTTGTATCTACATACATAGACTCACGGCTATAGCCTATAATCCCATATACAATATTGTACTAATACAAAATTGTACTAATACACCAACGATAAGCACACATAAATACACACGCACACACACTTATTAAGTAAGTACTTACTGTTTTCCATGTTTGTTGTTTGTATAATGGCGCGCCAAGAGGCTTCTCTTTTTTCGGAATCTTTATAATATGGGGATGTTGGATTCCACAAACATTCGTGTTGACGAACTTCTTCTATAAAAATCTCCATTTTTTTATATGATCACTGCCCTCGATGAACAAATTTCGACACAACACGTGTTACCTGACTTGTTTGAATGAATGGGCGAATGAAACTTGTACGTTCTTGTTTCTTTGAGCGCGCATACGCAAGTGCGAGCGAGATGCGAGTTCGAGAGTGAGAGAGACGTCTGAAGGCGATGGAGGGGCACGCAGCGTGCTCCAAACCTAGCACAGCTCGACATCGACACAGCGCAGCATGACAGAGCTCCATAAAAAACATAGCACAGTTCGGCACAGCGCGGCTCAGCACGGCGGGTAGCGCGCCTCGCTCGAGACTGCTGCGTTTTTAAACAGAGCGTAGCCTCACACAGCGCAGCACAGCATGGTTTGTTTGTATCCTCATTAAAATATTAGACGAGCGAGTTGACCAAACATAGCACAGCGCAGTACAGCGCAGCACAGCTCGATGTTGATTTGTCACCCTAAGTTGCTCATGATGAAGAGCATCTGATTTGTCTCGAAACGTCAGCAATAAATAGAATAACGTGGTAATGAGCCGTAGGTATATACTCGTATATATTTAAAAGATATACCTCGCGGACTTTCTTGTGCTCATTCAATAAGTATCATAATTTGTTTACTGTACGAGTATCAATCGATTTTGCAGATTTTGCACACGAAAAAGCAACATTTATAGCAATTATTTAATAAATCGCTTTAAACTATCGACATTTTTATAAGTAAGCAATTTCTTTACCAAAATAAAAGATAGCTATTTTATTCAGTCATAATGTAGCAAATGTGTAATGTAGTAAATGTGAAAGAATTTTTGAAATCGGTTCAGTAGTTTTTGAGTTTATCCATTACAAACAAACAAAAAATCAAATCTTTCCTCTTTATAATAATTATATAGACTTTCACGCGATTTATGTTAAAGTCACCAACTTTTTAATGTTACCAATTCAAAGTAAAATTTCAAACTTCCCAAAGAATTCATTGGTTGTTTTGTTACCAAATTACTTCTAAAATTCCACACAATTTTCACGTTAGGATCTAACCTTTTGCGTATAAAGATGGATGACCCACCGAAGTCTCTTTTTGCCAGTAGTTAGTTCTACAGTAAAACGAGATTAACTTGCAACAGATGATTTCAACTTACATTTTAATTATCTGCCAACGAATGGTCAGTTCTCATTCTCACACTCGTAACACCTTTTTAAGATGCATTTATTTGAGGTTCATAACTTACTCGTACATGCCTTCACCACTTTACATTTAAAAATATATTTATCAACATAGGTAATTGAGCCAAAAATAGTTGAATTTGCTCCGTCGCTATTGCTAAGTAAAGGGCCACCCATTTTCTATACATAGGTATTTATAATAAAGCTGTAGAAGAGTTCAATTCTGTACATTGAATAAAAACTAAAAAAAAAATACTCCTAGGGGTCTTCATACAAGTAACACAAGCCAAAAAAAATATAATATAAAAAGATAATTGTTTTTTTATTTGTTAGAACGGGTTATTCGCATTTCGTACACTCGACTCCTCAATCCTCACCCAAGAGATAGTTGCGCACCGCCCACCCAATTCGCCGCCCGGGCGGCACTCGGGACGAGCCAATGTATGGATTTTGTTGCTTTTTTTTAAGATATTATTTCTAAGTTAGCGTTGTTTTTATTTCAGATTTCCTGTGCCACGGGGCTAGTTTCAACAAGAAATACGGTCAGTACTGGCTTGTGGGTCTCACTGTATTCTATTGTGCAGTGCAGTGCAGTGCAGTGCAGTGCAGTGCAGTGCAGTGCAGTGGGTGGTAGCAGCATCTTTGTGCTGCTTTCTGCTTTCTGCTGCTGTGTGGCCTCTGCGCCTCTTGCGCCACCGTTTCTGAATGAGAAGCCGGCTCTCACTAATATCTATTCGCAACATTATTCTTTATTTGTGTTTTATATATCTCATTTATTATTCCTTGTTCAGTTTCTGGTGGTACAAGTTTCAGTTTTTACTCTTTTCACAATCGCTTTTGTGCAAAACAATTCCAAAAAATATATTTTGGATACTTTATTTCACTTTACCTAATACCTACGTCAAGTTTGAGGTAAGTTTAGTTGTGGTTTTCTTGTTTCCACTAATAATTATAATCATTAATACCTCTTTTCCTTGTGTTTGACTGTTCTTGGATTAAATTTCTGATCAACAGCATCCAGTTGGTTTAACAGACCGACGAACAAATTTTCATATAAAGTCATGTTGAAATGTTTTTTTTTTGTCATAAATAGCTTATAAAGGCCGTGAACTGAGTGAGAGCCTTCTGGTTGCTGCATTACTTCTAATATTAAACTATTTACTAAAACAAAGCTCAATAATGTAATATGTTATAGGTACTTGCAACATCATTTAGTTTAACATTAAATTTGTGTCCTAGTAAAGTAAATCAGTCAATCAGTTGAAGAAGATAGGTAATTAGACGAGATTGCGAGACCACGAAGCGGTACATTCATTTATACATTCCAAAAGTATTTATTTATTTCTCTCTCTATATTTATAAAGATAGCTTTGAACTGTCTTATGATCCACGCGAGTTACTGATTACTTAAAAAAAACCCATAGTACACAATGGGAACCTGAAAACTAAATAATAACAGTTGATTACCTATGACTACCTTTGATCTTCATCATCAGACCAGTTCGCTGACACATTGCCATCAGAACTTGACAGGTATGCGAAGTTTTAACTCAATCAGACTATCTACTGAAGATTTCCGACTGCATCATCAGATCAGCCTGTTCCAGTGTTGCCACCATATGTGGTTACATGGTCACCGAAATTACATAACAAACTTATGTAATTTCGGGGAAGTGGTGTAATGTCAGTTGGCAACATTCGATCCAAACATAAAAATAATACCATAAAATCTTGTAACAATTACAAGATCATAATGTCACTTCGTACGAGTAGTAGGCATTTCTATGGTAATATGAACAAATTAAATTCAACTAATAATAATAATAATACTTTTCAATAAAAACCAGATGAATGAATGAAAGCTTTCACTTGCAATAACTATGCTATTGAAAAGTTGTCAAGAGACGCAAAACTTGTAACACGCTAACTATTTATCTTAGATGTTATCTAATTAGGTATGTGTTCTGCTTCGAAGTAGTATAAAAAAAAATAAAGTTTGGTCGTAAATATATGTTTGTGGTAGTTTAGTTACTCGTACCTTCCTCTCTATTCAATATTGCGATTTCATTGTTCCTCCACTATAATAACAGTCGACGATCACATCACGTGTTACTGAGAGAAGTAACAATGCTAGCTACTTGAAACATGGGGCTTCACAAACACGCTCGCCCTTTAATGTGACATTTTTATTTTGACAAATATAAAGGAATCTTTTACGCTCAATATTTAACGAATAAACCTTTGGCAAGAACACACGTAGGTATCTTTATTTCAAAAAGGTTTTTTTTTTCTCCTTTCTGCCTGCAATTAATCCAGCTAGGTGAAGGTCAGCAGAACATGTTCTACTTCTTCCATATTCCTCTATGATTGAAATTATTATAAATAATATATAATGGGATAAAATGGTATGATTCCTTCCAGCATCACGCGGCACTTGCTCTCACGGCGCAGACTGGTCCTAGACTACTAACTGGTTTATTCACGGCGTATTCTTTCATATATCTAACTAAGTAAGCTTTTTTACGCACATACATTTTTCGAATAGAAAAGTATGTATAACTATAGGTTTTGACACGGGTCTTTATCACGTAAAATTACCTTTAAAGTGTCAAATCTATAGTTATGTCTACTAATCACGATAGTTTTAAAAATAAGAAAAGTATGTTATTATTTAATATTTATATTTCTAAAAGTCCATTGTATGGCGGAATAGGAACACACAATCTTAACATTAAAAGTCGAGGTACCTCCCCACTATGCCAACAACTACGCACAATCGATCATTTAATAACAGGATTTGAATTATTGTGGTGTCACTGAGAAGTTTCGCCGAGAGACTCCGCTAATGCACCGTAGCACCTCGTAGCACTACGCACTCCTCTACGCGGTGCTAAGCTGCTACGACGCTACGAAATGAGGCCTGGGGTGAACTGAACAATGAACATTCTAACAAAATTATTATATTATATACAAGCTTCCGCCCGCGGCTTCGCTCGCGTGTAACCTGGAAAAAAAGTGTCCTATATGCTATTCCAGGGCATGAGCTATGCATGTTCTAAGTTTCTACTAAATCCGTAATGTCGTTTGGGCGTGATTGAGGCACAAACATACAAACAAACTCAACAAACTTTTGCAATCATAATATTACTAAGTTTATCTACATTAAATACTAAAAGCAATAGATGTATCAATTTTGATAAGAATTAGAGAAATATTCTAAAACTAAAATGTGCATTGTAATAATGTATCCAATTTTTAAGCTATATTATTGTTAAGTTTAATTAAAATCCATTCAGTAGTTTTTACGTGAAAGAGTAACAAACATCCATACATACTCACAAACTTTCGCATTTATAATATTAGTAGTATTTATAATATTATATTTTTCTAATCAATCATGCAATATTTATTATCAAAGTTTATTATGGTTATGCAAATAAGGTTGTATGCATTGCATTCAAAGAGTGTCTCATTTCGCGTTAAGGACTTTTGCTGAAAAATTACTTAAATTTCATCGTACTCGTTAAACTGAAACTTAGTAAAATTGCGAAAATATAGTTTGTATTTAAGGAACCGATTTCGTATTTTTCGTTCATGAACTGTGTCGTTATTCGTCCGCGCATAATAAATAAAATACTCTTTAAAAAGATAAAAAAAACCAATAAAATTCTATCACGTAACCATAACACACAATTGTTGATGAAATTCTTAATGAAACCCTTATTTATAAAATACTTATAAAATATCTCAATTTGCCCATTATTTCAGCTATATATTCAGCATCAAGCCTAAGCTTGCGTTTGCGGGATTTCTTCACATATATAACTTCACTAGCTGCCCCGACAGACGTTGTCCTGTCAATTGTCAATAATCCCTCAGAAAAAAGCACTTTCCGTTCTTCCCGATCTTTACGCCATCCTTATCACTTAGGGGTATGAAAAATAGATAGTAGCCGATTTTCAGACCTACTGAATATGCATGTAAAATTTGGTAAAAATCGGTAAAGCCTAGGTAAAAAATGGTAAGGAGGAGTAAGGTAACTAACATTGTGACACGAGAATTTTATATATAAGACTAGCTGACCCGGCGAACTTCGTATCGCTTTAGAATAAGTTCCTGTCCCGTTCCCGTTCCCGTTCCCGTTACCGTTCCCGTTCCCGTTCCCGTTCCCGTTCTACGACTCTACGTTTTAGCTAGAAAACTTTTGTATGGGAAAACTGAAAAGGGCTGTTTTTAGGGTTTTCCTAGACCTTCTCAAACATTTCAAGACCAAGATAAGATAAATCCGTTCAGCCGTTCTCGAGTTTTAGCGAGACTAACGAACAGCAATTGATTGTTATTTAAAGATTATAAATGAGAAGGTAACTTTGTCTGTGACGTTATCACGGCCAAACCGCTGTACCGATTGTCATTAAATTTCATATAGAGATAGTTTAAAGTCTTGGGACGGATATAGACTACTATTTTCACAAAATTTTCTTATGTTTTTTAGGATTTTTTTGTATTTTTTTAGGAAAAATCCGTCAACATTTGATTTTCTGAATCTAGTCGGGCTATAAAAAAAGGGTTTAATTTTATTGATATTTTGATCGTGTTTTTCAACTTACCAAAAAAAGAAAGAGGTTTTCAATTTGATGTATATCTGGGGGCACAGCACTGCCCCCGCCAAGTCAAGCGAAAATGGAGCACGACCGTACCATCCTTTTCTCGAAGCAGTTCAGGCCATTTTCGACCCCCTATAACCTTGTTGTGGATAAAATGACACCTGTAGACAACTGGCGGGGATAACTAATTAAATGACGATTGATCAGTTATCGACCGGGGATGAAAAATGATTTAATTACTAAAATGGCTATTAAAAAATAGGGGTTGATGATAAAAGGGTAAAAATTTAGGGTTGTATGTATTTTTTAATGCGACATAATAAAAAAATAAAAAAATTAAAAAAATGTCTAAAAATTAAAAAAAAATGTTAAGGGTGGACAACCCTTATCACTAAGGGGTATGAAAAATAGATGTTGGCCGATTCTCAGACCTACTCAATATGCTCACAACATTTCATGAGAATCGGAAAAATGATTAAATTACTAAAATGGCTATTAAAAAATAGGGGTTGGTGATAAAAGAGTAAAAATTTAGGGTTGTATGTATTTTTTAATGCGACATAATAAAAAAATAAAAAAATTAAAAAAATGTCTAAAAATTTAAAAAAAATGTTAATTGTGGACAACCCTTATCACTAAGGGGTATGAAAAATAGATGTTGGCCGATTCTCAGACCTACTCAATATGCTCACAAAATTTGACAAACATTGTGACACTAGAATTTTATATATAAGATAAAGTTACATAAAACAAATAAAGGCACTTTTACAAGGCCATATCTATAATATGAAAATAAGTCGGGTTTTCCTTTCTGACGCTATAACTCCAGAACGCACGAACCGATTTCCACGGTTTTGCATTGCGGTTTTTGCGTTGGAAAGGTCTCGGGCTCCGTGAGGTTTATAGCAAAGAAATATCAGGAAAAATTTCAAGAGAAAAGCAGGAAAACGGGAACGGGTACGGGAACGAGAACGTGAACGGGATAAGTTCCCGTACACAGCATTCGTTAATTCTAAAGCGATACGAAGTTTGCCGGGTCAGCTTGTAATCTTTATACTATATCTATATTTATTTATTTATTTATTTATTATTATGGAGCATGTATGGTGTGTGTAGTAGTTAAAAAACTTTACTTACACTGTATTAATCTAATTTGAATAATCTGTAATAATAATCTGTACACTGTAATAATCTGTATTAATTTATTAGTTTTTCAAAATAAAAAATAGCCTATGTTACTCAGGGATAATGTAGTTTGGTAATGGTGAAAGAATTTTTGAAATCGGTTCAGTAGTTTTTGAGTTTATCCATTACAAACATACAAAAAAAACAAAAAAACAAAAAATCAAAACTTTTCTCTTTATAATATTAGTATAGAAGTATAGACTAGCCGACCCGTGACAGACTTTGTCCTGTCCAAATTTCAATAGTAAAAGCACTTTTAGGAAACTTCAAATGTTTTCACTATATACCTAGTCCTGATAAAATAAATTACGAATTTTGGTAGAATTCGTATCATTCAGTAGAAAAACGAATGTCAGATTTTTTTGATCAAATAAATTTATTTACGAATTTTGTTAAACATTAGGTACTCAAATTGATGTCAGATTTTTTTGACAAAATGAATTTCCAATACCGACCTTGGTAAGATTCAACCTTTTTGGTAAAATGCGTTGCTACATAGCAACATTGAGTTGTCATTATGACAACTCAATGTTATCGGTCTAAGATGTCTAATTATTTGCACATCAGCGCCATCTATACCAATATCATACTTTTTGCATTTTGTTTTATCTTAAAGGTGTTGTTTTCGGATTATAAGTTCCCCCTTTATTTATTCTGATTTTTTATCTACATACTACAGCAAATTTCATATTTTCATCTGTTTTGTCGTTTATTTTTGATTAGGTTACAAACATAGCATAAATAATAATAATAATATAAACATAGCCTTATCACAAACTTTCGCATTTATAATATTATTCGATAGAATTAGATTTAAATTGAAATAAAGTTAAAATTGTTTTCATGTTATCGTGACAAAAAGTACCAGACTTTTGTAATTGTTTATAATTACCTATATTTATAACACAAAATACAGCGTGGTACTCACCACGACAATGAATAAAATATAAAATAACTTGCATAGTCCTGACTCCACACTAATAAATAATCCCTATCTCGTTGGCGCCAATTACGAGAAACTGCGGATACCATGGTAAGATGGTACCATCATACCAACATCCAGACTTTGAATAAATATTAGCATATCATGAACACATTTGTTCTGCCAGTGCAGTGCGAGTGCAAGTGCGAGTGCGGTCAAACCAGCTCAAATGAGATTGTGTATACAATTATACTAATAAATTGTTCGTCCATGGATTACCAGAATGGACCAGCCAATAATATGGACAGCCTGATTTGATAGTACTCAACTCACCTAGTTAGTAGGTGTAGTGTGTTTATTGGTTTGTGCCATAATCATAAATAATGCAACAAGCGAGCTACTTGTATTAAGGAACAGTTGTGATTTTTACATAATATTATGGAGAACCGCGACAATAAGCCGATGACATTTTGGGATTGAAACAATCTCTGCCAGTTGCCAGTTGCCAGTTGCCAGGTTGCCACTGCTACTTTTGCATTTTATTATCGGAATAATCATAGATGTCACGTTGTCAAGTTGACAAGTTTAGTATTTCTTGATTATTATCACTTTAGAAAAACAATGTGTGTTTTCGCGAGATACTTAGAGCAAGCTCATCCTGATTTTTGTGTTTAATTCGAAATCAAAAATATTATAATATATAGTAAATATTCGTTGATTTAAATTGTAATCATTAGAATATACATTTACAAATTAGAATTAATAAGGTAATTGAAGATAAAACGTGGTAATTAACCGTATTTCTATTTAACTTTAATATACATTGTTGTACAAACAAAAAGTATGTACATGTACAACCTTCAGAATGGCACAGTAAAAAGTCGGTACCAATATAAATACCAAGGATGCCTTTACTTTTTTAAGTTCAAAAAAATTGTATTGTAAGTCTATTTCAGGCGTTCGTTTGCGACATTTGCCTTTCTACCCTGTCGCTGGGGGCGGATGGATGGGGGAGTATTGCCACGTGACTGGTTGTAGCTCCGGCACTCGGTCCCACTTACACTCGTCGATTTAGTCCCTAATAAACTGTCTTAAAAACAATTCCGCATTCGAGTTTAATAGATGTTTAGTCTGTAATCGCATCATCATAAACACAATTTAAAACTGTATTTGACTATTATTTATTCTACCAGCAAGGAACATGACTGTTTATCTATGAGAGAGCAGTGATAGACTTGCCATATAAACAGAATGTACTGTAGCGGGGGTTGATCTCTCTCTGCCGATGTGATCAAAAGATGAATCGTCCGTTTTGTAGGGCTTTGGGACATTATAGGTGATGGACATCTCTAATAGATATCGTGCAGACACTACTTAGACGATGGAAGGCGTCTCTGGCGCAGGAGCTCTCGAGGCTTGTGTCGGATGACGAGAGCGGTGGGGGGGCGCACGGTGGGGGGCGGGGTGGGACGCAGCCACGTGCGAGCGGTGCGGCGGCGGAGCGGGCACGTTGCGGGCCAGCGTGCGGCGCACGTGGCCGCGCGCGTGCCTCAGCCTGACGGCGCGCCGGCGTCTCCTTCAATCCTCGCTCGTACTTCTTCGGGAACGGTCGTCTTTGATCAGAATAGGATCACGTTAAAAGCGCTACGACGATTGAGTGTGTGAAAGCTGACCGTGGCGGTGCGCGCTCGCGTCGCTGGCCCGCCCGCCAGCTGGACCGACACGGCTACATTGATATGGCCGCAGCCATGGAATCATCTCCCTACGTGGACTGGGGCCGCGAGTGGTCGCAGGGCTCCAGCAATGCGCTGGCTGACCGCTGCTTCTTAGCACCGTTGCCGCCGGCTCCGCTGCCTTATCGTCGGCCGCTTCAGAACGCCACACCGCAGCCGCTGCCCTCCTCACCGCATTCACCATACTTTCACGCGATGGCTATGCAAGGTACTACCGTGTCGCGCCGTCAGCTGCCTTGTGTTTACGAACCTTCGATCAACAATAGCAACTGTTGATCTAAGTTACGAATACGGCCGCACTCGTACATGCGAGGGATCACCGCTTCGGCTCCTCTCATTATCTAGGTTCTATCTCATTATTGAAACTTACTGCAATTCGCGGGATCTCGGTAAAAAGCTGTCTAAGAATGTCCAAAAGCCCAAACTATATCCAACCAAACGCTAGCTAATCTAAGATGCACAATGGAAATCTTCCTTCTATTATAAGTATTTACGGGGTTTTGAAGTACCTATGTACCAAAATAACCCTTTTGATTTCATGGTTGACTTCAGTCTGACTTTAATACATTTTAACACGTTGGTCATGCTCTCATAGATATACATACCGATTGAGTTCACTTCACTTGGAAAATGAGTTTCCTTGTCTTGAGATCGCCTAACATTAGTAAAAACAAAGGTCGACCTAGCTAGCATTCAGTGATGGATCTCAAAAGTTTTGTGCATCAAGTGAGTGTTTTGTGGGTTGAGGCGTGTGGCCACCTGCATTTGGTCAGGAATGTTTTTGTGGTAAATTGTTGTCTCAATGTTTATGACATATAACAGCTCGTTTGTTTTCCGCCCGTGCCTCGCCTCAGACATCCTGATTATAGTCATACTTAACTATACTAAAGGCCTTTGTGCGCTAAAACATATTGTTGAGAGCCTGTTAGAAGCGCTGTTCTACGGATGATGCATTTAGAGTAACGATATCCATCAATTCTAGATAATTGGGTAGGCTCAGATTTCTTTACTGTAGCGTAATTCTGTTAATCTATTCACAAAATATTTTGTTCACATAAATAATGAATTCTTCCAAAGAACAAGATTTTTCGTAATTCGAAATTAATATTGAGTTTTTTTTTTTGTATAATTTTAGTTTCAGAAAGCACACTAGTACTGATAGTACTGATGTTGGGACTCTATTATACTTCTAAATAGCTGGCTTATTGATTCTACTCGTAACAAACTTTATAACCATTTCGCTTACGCAATAGCACCACAACTCCGTACGAGCCGCGTAGTAGGTACCTACCGGTGGGTTTACACATTCATTGCCCTCTTCTTGAATGACTTGTGACGTCACGATCGCCAACACCAATTGTACCATCGAGATTCAAATCAGTGGTATTGCTGGGAAATACAAGTAACAAAAGTTCGAGTATATTAAAATAACTGTCCGCCTTGGTTTCGCACGGATATAACTACTAATTAAGATTTTAGGCAATTTTTTAATACCTTACCATATTTGGTGCATACTCACATTTTACAGTAGGTATTGGGGCCTTATATGCCTCTACATATATACATATGAATGCTGCTTGTATCGGTGCTGTTCCAGACGAACCCTTTATCTTTAAGCCAACACTTCAATTTTAATATTTAAGGACCTGTGTAGTTGTAGTTTGTACTTTGATCGATCTGTCAGTAGCCAGTCAGTCAGTTAACTGACTAACTGGAAAATGAACTAACAACAAATCTCAATACTTATATAAAACTTTTACGTTACAGATAACGCATTTTACGCGATATTTGTTAACCGATTTATTTGTTACACGAACCATTTCGAGCTACTTATGACCCCTTCACAACTCGAAACCTATTTAACCTACTTACATTAAATTTGGCACATTTATTAAATCCCCTTAGCTTATCTGGAATACAATTTTAATAAATGCCGCTCAAACAGTTATTGATAGATAGATAAACGTTTAAAAACCAGCATTTTTATGACTGACTGACTCACTGACTTAAAAATCAAAAACCTAACTTACTTCCAGATGACCTAGAAACTTGATATTTGGCGTCAAGGTAGGTTATCGGAAGTATACAAAAAAAAGACAGGGCAAATGATGTCTTTAAATTTACTAAATGAAAGGCCAACGTTACTTGACCCGGTTAGCGGATGAACTGTGTAATAAATGGTGGTTCATGATAATTTCCTAGACCTGCATTGATTCATTAACTGACATTTATTGAAACATTAAATCGTTGCCAGAGTTTAGGTTAGGTACAAGTGTCTAGGTCTACTTTAGACTGTCGAGAACAAAATTCACTTATAAATGAAGCCTAGGACTAACCAAGGGGTCGGATTTAAGCTCAAGATTTGACTTTGCTTTAGACCAACAAATTAAATCCTGAGTTTTAATTATACGACATGTTCTTGATATGTACTTAAATTTTAGTATTTTCTAGACATAACTTGGCGACCATGTACGAGTTGATCTCAATTCTTTTGTCGGCGAAGAATATTAAAGTTGCCTCTCATTTCTGTTTTTGATGGGATTCAATGAACTACAAGGGTGTACAATTTGATCCATGGAGCATTCTTGTGTGAGCCTTCATCTTGTTCTTACGGCACCACACTGGAGCTCTACATAACATTAAGAAAAGGATCACTGAACAAAATGATAGGCCCCAAGCCGTGTGTGTTGCCTGATTCTTCTTCTAGGTTTGGTCGCGAGGAACAGGCGTAGCTACACCTAGCTCTTTAAATGTTTCAAAGTGATCCTTGTGATTGTGATTTTATTGAAATAAATGCCTTTTGAATTTGAAATTTTTAATTGAAATAGTAAAAACTCTTCATTCATTATCATTCTTCAATCTGTCGAAACAATCGGATTATTTTTGGTGTTTTACAGTTTTTACACATTTTGTGTTTTAACAGTATTTTTAAGAGAATAAATTAGGTTGAGAAAGCCATCGAAAGAAACGAAAAAGGTGACTACTAAATCGAAAACTTCATTAATTCAAAGATCAAGGCATTTTGTGTTATATCGTTATCTTTTAGTTTTAGCTTTTTAACTTCAAAATAATTAATTAGGAATCTCAACAATACTATTCGGCGTAATGTATAATTTTCGTAATAAAACTTATCTGCTTATGTTAAAAAAAAGTAAAAGTAATTTATACATTCAGGTTTTATTCTACAAGTTGTAATTAAGTTTTCAAACTTGATTTTTTATTATAAAAATACTAACTTTAACTTGTCTCGAAGACTCTCAATGTATGTAGATTCATTTCTCGATCCACGTCGCTGTTTTTGTTATTATTTAACTGACTTTTAAAAATGGAGGAGGTTCACAAGTCGGTTGTTTTTTTTTTAGGTTTTTGGCATTCATATTAAAGCCGTAAAATGTATTTAATAGCAATAAACGTTGCCTACATGTAAGAGATTTGTGGTCTCACGCTTAATTTTGTGATACGCGCCCTCTGTGCGCTGCCTCAAGCACCTTCTCTCTTCGTCGCCAAACAATCTTGTTTGCTTTACTGTGTAACTCCTAGATGTCGCTAGCTCTACAATTTCAAAGCAGAATAAGGAAAATATGGTACTACTAGCAGTCCGCCCCGGCGTCGCACGGGTGTGATAATGTTATTTTTTTTTACACCTTGGGTTACATTATCGAAGTTATAATAAGGATCCCTATTTTTTCTAGTATTTAATAAATATAACATACTCAGAGATAGATAGATAGAGAGATATACCTTACTCAGAGATAATGTAGGATTCTAATGGTAAATGATTTTTTTAAATAAGTAGGCCAAGTAGTTTTCGAGTTTATTCGTTAGTTACAAATATACAAATAACTTTCCTCATAAAAATATTAGTACCTACCTATATATTATTACACTCATAATTACACTTTATTTGGTATGGAACTTCTGAATGGTATAATTAAAAAAGTAATTTACAGGTACTGATACGGCTTTGAAAATGAAGTGATTTTTTTGGATAAGGATTAATACCCTAGTTTGTACCGGCGGCGTTACTATTGCATATTTTGACATGAAAAGGTAGTTATTGTGACATAACTGTAATAGTTGGACATAATGGTATTGCTGACTTATTTGTAGACTAGCTGACCAGTGCCCGCTTCGCTGGTCGACAGATAGTTTAGCCTATATGTTGCCGAGGACTAATAGCTACATAACAAAAAAAGTTTCATCAAAATCCGTCCAGTAGTTTTTGCGTGAAAGCCAGACAACAGACAGACAGACAAACAAAAATTTCAAAATGTAATTTTTTCGCTTGTGTTACTTGTATGAAGACCCCTAGGAGTATTTTTTTTAGTTTTTATTCAATGTACAGAATTGAACTCTTCTACAATTTTATTATATGTATAGATGTATAGATATTGATGTTTTCTTTAAAACTGTAGTACATCACTTTGCTCTATGGTCTATAATTTTCGCAGCAAACGCGATATAAGGTTTTTTTTTGTATTTTTTTCACAATTTGGGTTACATTATCGAAGTTTTCATACGGATCCCTAACATTTTTGAAAATATTCTATAGACTTTGTTCATTAGGGATTATATAGGATTCTAATGGTGAAAGAATTTTTCAAATCGGTCCAGTGATTTCGGAGCCTATTCGATACAAACAAACAAACAAACAATCAAATCTTTCCTCTATTTAATATTAGCATAGATTAGTATAGATATAGATATTAGTATAAATGCATATCGATCTTTGAAAACTTGAGAGAGAATGAAGAAATCTTCATACATAATTATACTGGTCAAGTGCGTGTTGAACCAGGAGCAGTATAAAAAATCAGTAATATCAACAACTTGTGTAGTTAATTAAAATTGTTTGAATATAATATAATATAAAAAATAAGGTACTTACTGACTAAAAAGGATTATTAGTTCTGGTGCGAAACCCTGATTTTGCTTATCCGATCACTGAGCTGGTTCGCTGTTCCGATCATTTTTTTTGATATCGAAGAGCCTTAAGGCCCTGTATGTCGACGATTGCTCTTTTTCGAAACGAAAAAAGAAATACTTCTGAACAAGCCACATCTCTATTTTTATAATGTATAGTATATGTGAATAAAGATGTACCCATCTTTAATCACTTCGATAATTAATCCTACCGACCGCTGCACGTGGTACTGATCCTTGGGCGGCGCGTGGTCCGCCTTTGCTTTTCGAATAAATTAATGATATAAATTATGTATAATTACTTATCAAAAACCTATTCTAGTAGAAATCTAGATCTACATATTACCTATCTTTAACAATAAATCACAAGTTGATCTTAATAGTAGGTATCAAAGTATTTCGATCATAAATTCTAAAACGTATCATTTTGAAATAATATCTTTACCGTGAAAAGTTTCTGCTATTATGTTTTCAGCTTAATAGAAATCTAGGTAGGAACCTGAAGTAATATATTTATAAAAATAGGAAATGTGGCTTGTTCAGAAGCATTTCTTTTTTCGTTTCGAAAATGAGCAATCGTCGACATACAGGGCCTTAAGAACTCTACGACTCCTCATTTCTTAGGATATTTTTTCATAATTCTAGCTTAGATCTAAATAGATTTCCGAAAAGTCACCTGTATTACATAAACATAGATATCAGGCAAATAATTTCAGTAGTGTACTGCGTTAATATTTCGTTTTGAATTATAAGGCTTCGCGTATGCTCCTGGAGGGAGAGGGCTGGGGGTAACAAAGTTGCCGCTAGCGAAGAGCAGTTCCGCGTTAGTACCGAACGGCTCAATTAATGCGGTGTCGGTCGCCTGTTTCGAAAGCGAGAGGTGACCTTGACGTTTGTCACGAGGACTGAGCTTTCTCCCACAGTTTTACATTTGATTGGTGACAATTAACATTCACAGAGTGGAACTGATCCTGCGGAGCTGCAGGGAAGCTGACCGTGGGAATGGGCCCCATAATAACGTGTGCAATTTCAATTTGATCGTGTGTCGGTCGTCTTCTTCCTCACTATCCTATATAGCCGCGTCGGCCCTCGCGAGATCCCTCTCACGAGTGACGTTTCCGGGTCGTAGGCGTACGAGACATCTTATCCTCCATTAACGTGTACAATGGAGGATAAGATGCGCTCGCACTTGCTGCAATTTAGAGTAGGTAGGAGTACCTACTCGGTATACGGGAGGGAGGGAGGGAGGGAGGGAGGGAGGGAGATCATTCAATCAAATAGGTTATTCACCGCCGCCAGATAAATATGATGCAGATCAGATGCAGATGCTATGACGACACTTTATGTAAATCACTCGAGTGAGTTGAATTCACGACGTGTATTATAATTTTAACGTAGTCAGTCTTGTTTTCATTTTGCGCGATTGGTGCTTTATGAAAATGTTCTTGAAAGTGACTCTTTTGCTGAAAATCTAAATTTTAAAAATGTTTTATTTGCTAAAAATTAAACCGACGAAAATGTTTCAACCAATCAAAAAATCAAGAGACGATTTCGTTTTTCAAGTTTTGTCCTGTCCAAATTTCAATAATCACATAAAAAAAATACTTATAATTTTCAGAATTTTACTATGTTTCAATACTATTTCAGTGCACAATAATAGTACAACACGAGTTTTTGAACAAAAGGTACCATACAATCATTAGAACAAAACAAAAGGAAACATGCGGTCTATTTAAGTTTACAGTAGGTGGCTTCCCTAGTACTTAGTTTTAGTAGTACCTACCTACCTACATATTATAACGAAATTAAAAGGAAAACTATCACAGCTAAGAAGGCGTTACAAGTTTTCGAGTAAAAGACGTTATAATCGACCAACTAATAAAATGTACTTGAACAAGAAATAATATTTTTTGTAGTACAAATACCAATGAAAATTACGTATCGTAACGTTGTTAGCTGTGTAAACCTGTAAACTACGAAACCCTACATTGTGCGTGACCCGACACGCACTTGGCTGGTTTTTTATTTATTAGATTAGAATAACAATTAAAACGTTTGAAAAATTAAGGAAAAAAAATCCCTATTATCTTTATAAGTACATCCGTGTGAAGCCGGCTTCTCACAGATGCACCATAATAATTGTAATTTTTGTACGTGCTAGAAGCACCACTCGCATAACAAATCTTAAAGGATCTGAATATCTGAGAGGATTTCGACCGCACTTTGAGTTTACAGTCGGGCACAAGGGCACAAGGGTACGGTAGAGTGAACTAACGGTAAAAACGTGCACCGTCTCTTTATATACTTATCAATTTAGCTTAGTCCACTCACTGGCAGGGTTGCTGCTTAGTATAATAGAAGGAGAGTGGTAGCGTGCGCTATCGCCGTGCGCGCGCGCTTAGAAGGCATTGTGCGCAGAACAATGCTGGCATTGTTTGTTTTTTTGGTCACCTGCGCCTTTGCCTGCGACTACCCCCCGGCGCAGAATACTACTCTGTTTGTCCTAAGCTCATACCCAAGTCAGAGTGAGCGTTTATTCATCATTTACTTTGATGATATTTTAAACTTTTCTTATATGATGAAAACCCACCTTTAATATCCTACTAATAATTTAAATGCGATAATTTGTGGGTACCTTGTGGTTCAATCATGCTAGGAAATCTGAAATGTTGGAACTTGAAATAAATATAGTTCATGGACATGGAATAGCATGTCTCACTCCTATCCAGGCACCACCTGAGCGAAGCCGTTATTAAGTTAAGTAATTAAGTTTTAACAAAAAAAAAATACCGACTTTACCTAGACTATTGCGTAGCTACGAACACATCTAAACTAATATTTTATTGCAAGATAGTTTAGATGCCATTCGAGGACATAATTATTTATTCTATATTTTATCGATATCCGTTTGGTCGTTTGAGCGTAAACTTTCGTGAGTTGTACAACACATTATTACAAAAACGGGAATTACTCACGTAAATGATAAATTGTCGATGAGGATACCGACAATGTTTCTATTCATCTAGAGATTGTTCTTAAGTGTGAGTGGAGTGGAGTGGAGTGGAGTGGAGTGGAGTGGATTTAACGTGCGAAATATCCTGCTCGCATTTCCGTCACTTGAATAGCAGGATAGCACGCCATGTTGTTGTAATAATTAAATTACTAGTATTCATTGGATAACTAAAGAAGGATGTATCTACATAAATAAAACCAAAACATCTGAGTTAACAATGACACCCTATTAGTGGACATTGGTACCTATACGCGTTAAAACCCTCATTATTATACATACTTACTTTGAGAATCCTTTACACCTCTTTTCAAGGTAATCATACCGTACATGCAAGTACGTATTATTTAGTTAGAATCATTCTTCTGCAAAACACCTAAAAGAAGAATTCAATAATTTTGTACGTGTTTAAAGTGGGAGTATCTACTCGTATCTAAACGAAGTCTGTAGCAAATTGCACCCTGTGTGGGAAAGCCCTCCATGGCCCTCCATATTTTAAGGTTATATTACACTCCGCCATCAAATGAGCTAGCTAGAGACTGCCTGTTGGCATGACAATTGTCTTCAACTGTTCTTCAATGTTCTTCACTGATGGCTGATCAATGGTATGGTGTTATGTGGGGGTAGCACCTAGCACCCCACACTTTCAATTCGATCCTCCTGTAGAATGACAGTTTACGTGAAGGATTGCGCAGTGTTCGCTTTTATTATATGTACCTATAATTATATTAATGGCGCCTGCTCTTGTCCACAGAGGGACGTGAACCCGCTCCTATCTAGCATAAGCGAGGCATCTGCCAGTCGTGTCGGAGCTAACGATGCCTCACAAAAATTAAAGACATGTACTAATACCAACTCGGATACAGTTTAGGAAATGTATAAATGCGTATTTATTGCAAAACTTAAAATACATTTTGATACCGGTTTTATCTTATGTTTAACAGAGTCCAAGGACACGTCGTCGATATCATTTCTCGCGGCTTCTATTTTAATGTGTCTTATAGAATACTAGCAGTCCGCCCCGGCTCCGCACGGGAGTAACGTATTATAACGATTTTATGGGTATTTTTTTACCCAGGTTACATTATCGAAGTTTTAATAGGAATCCCTATTTTTTTCAAACAATAAATATGGCCTATGTTACTTAGAGATAATGTAGCATTCTAAAAGTAAACGATTTTTTGAAATATATCCAGTAGTTTTTGTATTTATTCCATACAAATATACAAAACATCTTTCCTCATAATAATATTAGTACCTATAGATTATTACACTCATAATAACTTTTGAATGGTATGGAATTTGGGAATGGTATAATTAAAAAAGTAATTTACAGGTACTGATATGGCCTTGAAAATGAAGTGATTTTTTGGATAAGGAGTATTAATCCTTACGAATAATGTGGCCTAGTTTGTACAGGCGGCGTTACCATTGCATATTTTAACATGAAAAAGTAGTTATTGTGACATAACTGTAATAGTTGGACATAATTATGGTATTGCTGACTTATTTGTTAATATTGATGTAATCTTTAAAACTGCAGTTCATCACTTTGCTCTATTGTCAATAATTTCCGCAGCATACGCGATATAAAGATTTTTTTGGTTTTTTTATCACACGATGGGTTACATTATCGAAGTTTTCATACGGATCCCTAATAGTTAGACAAATGGTATTGTTGATTTATTTGTAGATATTGATGTCCTCTTTAAAACTGTAGTACATTACTTTGCTCTATTGTCAATAATTTCCGCAGCATACGCGATAAAAAGATTTTTTTGGATTTTTTATCACACGTTGGGTTACATTATCGAAGTTTTCATACGGATCCCTAATAGTTAGACATATGGTATTGTTGACTTATTTGTAGATATTGATGTCCTCTTTAAAACTGTAGTACATTACTTTGCTCTATTGTCAATAATTTCCGCAGCATACGCGATATAAAGATATTTTTGGATTTTTTATCACACGTTGGGTTACATAATCGAATTTTTCATACGGATCCCTAATAGTTAGACTTATAGTATTATATTTTTTTTGTAGATATTGATGTTTTCTATAAAACTATAGTACATTACTTTGCTCTATTGTCAATAATTTTCGCAGCAAACGCGATATAAAGATTTTTTTAGGATTTTTTTTCACACTTTGGGTTACATTTTCGAAGTTTTCATACGGATCCCTAACGTTTTTGAAAATACTATATAGCCTATGTCCATCAGGGATAATGTAGGATTCTAATGGTAAAAGAATTTTTTGAATCGGTTGAGTAGTTTCGGAGCCTATTCGATACAAACAAACAAACAAACAAACAAACAATCAAATCTTTCCTCTTTATAATATTAGTATAGATGTATTGTGTTTATTTCTATTCCAGGTTTATTTATATTCCACGCTTACTGAAACAACGGGCTGGCGGAAATACGTGGTACCTACCGATAGGTACTCTTATCTTATCTAGATCACTGCCGTCTTGCAACCACGGCAAGCACAAACCAACCCTCTTTTCACAGATATTGTATATAAAATATAATTAAGCTTATTTTTGGTATTGGCCCAGTAGCCAGTGGAGTTCACGGAGTTGCTCTTTTTCGAAACGAAAAAAGAAATACTTCTGAACAAGCCACATCTCCCATTTTTATAAATATATTACTTCAGGTTCCTACCTAGATTTCTATTAAGCTGAAAACATAATAGCAGAAACTTTTCACGATAAAGATATTATTTCAAAATGATACGTTTTAGAATTTATGATCGAAATACTTTGATACATACTATTAAGATCAACTTGTGATTTATTGTTAAAGATAGGTAATATGTAGATCTAGATTTCTACTAGAATAGGTTTTTGATAAGTAATTTATCATTAATTTATTCGAAAAGCAAAGGCGGACCACGGAAAATGGTTATGAGGGGTGGGTAAAGCTACCCCTATTACTTGCCTACGGAGGTACCAGCAACGCGATCTCATAAAAACTGTCGATAATATTTACGATACGCATACGCCATCTAGAGCTTAGGTTTAGGTTTAAAGACATTTATTCTCAAAAAAGACAACAGTCACTTACATGAGAATACTTAATTAACTAAAATGATAAAATTCTTAGGTGGTACAAATTGAGTTGATCGCTCGATATAAATGTTAAGGTAGTAGTAAAGAGAGTAGTAGAGCTTGCCTTTGTTATCTGTCTTAGTCGTTTCTGCCGCGGTTTTAGGTACTGGCAGCGCCTTAACGTACTTATTTACGAGTATATATTGAGGCTATATTATATCAAAATAAGTTATGTGGAAGAATATTTTAAAACCACTGAAATAATAGGACCACAAAGATTTAGTATACAGAGCCCGTCGCCTCATTACATTAGTGGGAAATAATGAACTCAAAGTAGATTAGTGCGAGTACAACATAGCTCATGAAATTACTACACGAAAAACAACTCATACTCATAACTATGAATTAGAAATATGAAATCAATATGAGCATTGCCATAGGAATGCTCGATGCAGCACACGCAGACGGTAAGTAACTGCTTCGAGTAAACATACATGACATAAAGCTGCAGGCGACCCCTCCCCTCCCCCCCCCCCCCCCCACGTAGCCTCGCACCGCAACGAGAGTGAAAACTAAGCAGTAATATGCATCTATGTTAATGCGCATTAAGTGCTGGCGTGAATATTTTCTCGCAAGTTTCGGCGGAGGTGAAAGTGCTCGCTCTTTTGAGAAAGGAAAAGTTGCTTATTTTTTGTAGAGAGCTCCCCCCCCTCTCCAGTACCTCCTCTCACCTCCCCCCTTGCTATGAAAGTGAAATTTAACGCTCGAATTTTTGTCGGTGTGCGGTGGTCCCACGCACGGCGAGGCCGAAGCGAGTCCAGTCGATGCGGCCAGTATTCGCATCGGTGTCTGCATCTGCGCACTGATCAGTGTTCCATGGCGTGTAGTTCGCGTCGGTTCCTGCAGCGATAAAGACGCGGGTCAAGTTCGAGACCGCAACGATATAATAATCCGATAAGGTTATCTACTGCCTCATCTCGCTCGACACACATACACACGCAGACGTTTTTACTGTCAATAGGGTTTCTAGTTCCGTAAGCTCCTATTTCCACAAATATTATGATCTATTTATTTAATCGGCACCATAGATAATCTGCTCATAAAGGCAAACCACCGTTTATAGGTATATAGATAGAGTTCTCTCCTGCTATTGCTCGAGAAGCAATTCGCAACTCGGCAAGGTGCCCGATCAGGCATTCTTATATCAGTTATATTATCTGGGTGCAGAAAAGGGATTTTATTATACTACTAAATGCGAAAACTATTTGCGTGGCGTTATCGCACAGATATTTCTTATTGGAATTTTTTGCTGCGCGAAAGTACAAAATAACAAACATACATACACACTTTCACACATATTTACACAATGTGAGTCGTGATCAAAACAAATCTATATGAAAATCTCTCAGGTCGCTAATACAAAGCAAAATTCCCCTCATTTCAACTTAAATGGATCTTTATGGAACTTTCAACGTAAGCACGTAATACCAATAGCCAAGGGAATGTAAATTGTTTACGTTTCGAGCAGGTGCTATGGTTAATCAGACTAGGAAAGAGTAGTTTTATAAGAATTTGTTATGAAATTCTTAAAAAAACGTCATGTGACTTATGAGTACGCGAGTGCACCTGGCCGTGCGCGGTAAACACCATTGTTGCCGCTATCGCTATCGATGTGCCCCCCCCCCTCACCCCTCGCCCCACTTACTCTGCGTGCTTCCCTTCCTGCGCTGCATCGGCTCTGTGTGCTAATCGGTCACTCAGCTAAACAGCGTAATTACTGGCGTGGATTCAATTACTGCACGACACGACATCGACTAAGAGGTTTTTTTTTTTTTTTGACGCTGGGAAAAATGCATTACGCATTCCCACATTCCCACCCATTGGGGGATGGGTGGGATATGTGGGACTCCCCGGTCTGAGACCGGTATACCCACTAAACGACCCAGCGGCTGTCCTGCATCGTCTGTGTGGAGGAGGACTGGGAAACCGGCAGAGCCTTTACGTCCAGTCCTCCGCCGACGAGCCCCCGCTCTTATAGCGGGGCCAGCACGCCCCTCCTTAGAAGGAGGGGCCCGGGAACGACCTGCGGCCATTCCCGCCCGACGAAGGTGGTGAATAGGTGCAATGCGGGAGAGTTAAAAGGGAGAGTTAAAAAGCGGGAGAGAGGCGGAGGGCCTCTCTCCCGCTATTCACCACCCCATGAGGCGAGAGAAGACGATTACGATCGCCTTCTCCCACGTCTTCTCACCCTTCCTCTCCTTCTTCTCCGCCGTGGCGCCGCGAGTGGGTCCTCCTCCCGCGTGCGCTCTGCCGCCTCCTTCTGTGACATCACTTCCTCACAGAAGGAGGCGACAGCTGTCCAGGCCACCTCGCTTCCCAGCATGGAGTTGACCACACCAGGAAGCGAGAGGTCCGGCCTGACAGCCGCTGTCAGGCCGCGGCGCGGCTCGGACCACGACGGGCACACCTCGAGGGTGTGCTGCGCCGTGTCCTCCGCTGCGCCACAATCGTGGCACAGCGGGGCCTCCTCCCTTCCGATCCCGTGCAGGTACGATCCGAAGCATCCATGCCCGGATAGCACCTGCACCATGCGGAAGGAGAGGAAGCCGTGGTCGCGCTCGAGCCAATCCTGCAGGACTGGCCCGAGAGCGTCCAACGTTCGGCGGCCGAACGCGGCGGAGGCGAGGTCCTCCGTCCAATGCTGGACGATCGCATCCCTCGCCTGCCGCCGGACGGCTTCCCGCTCTTCTTCCAGCGCCCTTCGCCCCGCCGTCCACTCGTACACTCTGGCGAGCACCCATGCCTCGAGCTCCCAATGAGGGGTGCCCGCCAGAGCGCACGCCGCCGTCGCGAACCCAACCGACCGGTAGGCCCTGGCCACCCGCTGCGCGATGGCCCTTTGGGGCCTACGGATCTCGGCGGCATTCTCCCTCCTTTGGAGGGAGTCCACCCAGATGGGGGCCCCGTACAGGGCCATGCTCTTTAAGATGCCGGATGCCGGATGCCGGATTAAGAACCCAACCCAACCCAACCCATCCTATCCCATCCACTGCATCCTATTTAACTACTAACACAACCAAGGAGATGTACGAGTGCATTCTACCTACATCATACAATCTCTATACAAATTATTCAATAAGTTATTATAAAACATTTTGCAACCAACCTGTATCAGTATCAGTAACCGTTTATGGTTATCGGTATGAAGTATGGTATGACGGACAAAACAACCAACCAACCAACAATTTAAGTACGACACGCGTTTAAATCTTTTATATGCGCCTTCATTACAAACATCCCACAACAACTACCCCCGCCCCCCTTCTTTTGGCAAGGGGGATGTATCTTTCAAAACCAAATCCCACAAAATTCAAATTAAAATTCAAAAATCATTTATTTCAATAGAATCACAAGGATCACTTTGAAACGTCTTAGGAACAAGGTAAAGCTACGCCGATTCCACGCGACCAAGCCTACAAGAATCTGGCAACAAACACGGCTTGGTGTCTACCTTTTTTTAATGATCCTTTCCTTAATGCTATGTAGAGCTCCAGTGTGGTGCCAATCGAACAAGGTGAAGGCTCAAACAAGAATAATAATTAAAAGTACCTACTACTCAAGTACGTACAGCAATGAAAAAAATAACTAAAGAGCTTCAGCACAAATTCAAAAAGCAGCACACGCTACACTTGATTTAGAAATAAAACCTAAAGATGAAATAACTATTTGCTTTAAAATAATTAAAGTAGACAAATGTTACACAAAATAAAATTCAGTAAATTAATATTTAGCTGTCGAGTGGCAGAGCGACATCAGACCACGAGGATTTATCATTTATATAATCATCTACAGTATAATACGCTTTGTTTATTAGATTATTCTAAGTAAGCTTTAAATCTTCTAACGGGAAGTTTTGTTGCGTTTTCTGGCAGTTTATTATAAAATCGTATACAATTCCCCATAAACGATCCCTTCACTTTTTCTAATCTAAATTTCTGTATGTACTATTTGTTTTTATTTCTTGTGTTAATACTATGTACATCACTGTTTTTCTTAAAGAAAGCAATATTCTTATGAGTATACAATAAGTTTTCATATAATATATATTGTGAGATTACTGTGAGAATGTTAATTTCTTTAAATTTTTGTCTCAAGGAGTCCCGGGACTTCATTTTATAAATGGCACGTACTGCTCGTTTTTCTAAAACAAAAATAACATGAATGTCTGCTGCCTTCCCCCAGAGAAGAATCCCATACGACATTACACTATGGAAGTAACTAAAATAAACTAGCCTAACTGTAGCTTCATCAGTCAGCTGCCTAATCGTGCGGACTGCACATGCACAGTGAGAAGAGGCGTCTTGCTTTACTGCTACTATTTTATCGGTTATCATTGTTATTTTGAATTCTTTGAAGATATAGTTACCTGTTAACATACCTATGGTTATTTATTTTGTTACGTTCCTGTAGATATTATTTTCAAAAAAAGCGTCCGTTATTTTCTTTGATTAGTTTTCGAATAATAATGGTGCTAAGTTTCAAGACACCTCGTTATCCCCGTAATACTTTCAATGTATGGAATTAAAAGGAGTACCTATACCTACAAAAATGGTTCCGGTGACGAAGCTCTCCAGTCCAGTCTGAATTAACGAAGTGCACTTCAAAATAAAAATTACGTGATAAAGTGTCAGCGTCAAGTGTGCTAGTCCAGTTAGTAGTTAGCCGCTTTGTTTACATGCGATGGCGAAGGCGAAAGCGACACGTGCGTGCGCGCTCGCTGCAAGATGCTTGGGTCGCGCCCGCGCCGGCGCCGGGGCACCGTTCGGAGCGGAGCGGAGGCTGCGCGGCTCTGTTATGTCAGATGTGTGTCATGCGTGCCGCGAAGCATGGGGGGCGGTGGGGGGGCTAGGGAGAGGGCGGCGCGGCGGCGTCGCGGCGCGTCCGCCAGTCGCGCGCCGCACGCCGCCGCGCACGCACGTCGCTCGCCGCGCATTTACGCGCGCACGCGCCCGCGCTTCGCGATGAGTGATCAGTGACCGAGCGCGTCCCGGAACGGAGCGCCTCGACTCTACCCATGGAGTATCAGCACCAAACACTTGCGCCGCTGGGCCCGCCAGCACCGCCGCCTCAGCTGCTTCCGCCAGCACCGCCACCGCCTCTGCCGTCTCTGCCCCAGCTGCAGCACGGCCACGCGCACGCTCACACGCACGCACACGTGCAGGATGACGACCGCTGGAGCCAGTACCACATCTGGAGGCAGCACGTCTTCGTCAACGGTCAGTCGTCTAGCCAGCAAGCCCTTCGCCTCCGAGAGGCGCCCGCGCACTTTCTCCGCGCCATCCGCGTGATCGATGTCCTACCAAGAGAGACGCCAAAAAGAGAAAGTATGCGGACGTACGTCGGTTGTGCGAAATATTCGGGGTCGATTGACAGCTTTTTTTGTTTCGGGGATTATTCGGCCTTTCACCTCGCGGCCGAATCTCTTCCATTCCAACAAAGGCGGATTTTCAATCCCGATAAGAGATCTCGATCAGAATCGAGGGACGTACTTACCTACGCACACCTCGCATTAAAACAAAACTAGGTAAACTACATATATGTTTAAACAACTATCGATGATCGCATTGTCTAGTATTTGGGGACGGTAACGTATAATGTTAATCATCAGTGTAGAAACTGTTTACCTTTATATGTGTTTAATGGATGGACGTGACAATGGCGGAAACATTGGCCAGTAAGTTGTGATCGCAGCAGATTTATAATACTTTAACTAATCTTGAAATCGATATCACAGCGCGGTTGCTCGAAGCACCGGAAAGTCGCAAACCAATTAGCGTGGAAGAAAGGAAACCCTAGCACATCCGCATAATATAGCTGTCTACTAATATTCACCCGTTCTAATAGTTTAGTACCTATGAAGGTACCTACCTACCTACTCAGACAAAACACGGTTTATACGCATACTCGTAACAATTATACAGTATGTGCAATAAGTATTGCACTATAACTGAGAAGCATCTTGGTGTCTCTTCAGTGGACTCCGCAAAGAAATCGTGGAATAAGAGTATAGTCTTCGTCGAATAACGTTGAAGACCACGGATTCTATTCGAGTTCGATTCTAAAACGCTTGATATTCCATGTTTCATAAAAATTATAGCTCTAAAGTTTAATGCGTTGTTGATTATACCAAAAATGTATTTGGCAGATACAGACGTAGCTGGCAATGGATAAATATTCCTTAACAGATAATTAAGAAACACGCTGACCCTAAACCGGCCTTACGGCCTTCAGTCCTTCGAGCACGAGCAGCTTCTAATAAATGCAGAGTGTATTTCACATTCTATTATAAAATAAACACTTGAAAAACAACAGCATTTAGGAATGTTTGTCCTGGAGTGGATTGATCTGTTGTTTGTTAATCACGCCTGCAATTAGGTACCTACCTTGTTATTTGGTGCAACATTATGTTGTAAGAGAAGTGCGCCCTCTTCCGTTTAGGCGCTTTCTCGCTACTCGTAGTAGCGTGGGTGGCGCAGGAGGCAAACTTCATAATTAATAATTTCCCCCTTCCAGGATCTTAAGATCCAGGCCAACGAAGGGAGGCAATGAGTCGGCGCAGCTCATGATATCTTTTGGTCGGTTTGAGCGTGGCGCTTGCACTTTCACTCCGAATATTTGGGAAAAAGTTGCGACCTTTTCGCGACTTTCTCCTCTCGGTCCGCTCCCCGCTCCCCGCTCCCCGCTCCCCGCTCCGCCCGCGCGCGAGCACGTGCTTACTTCCGCGTGCGCGCGACCACTTTTACTTTCCAACTCAACAAAGCGCAAGCGCAGAACAAGTATAGGCACTCTCGCTGAGATGTGATGACGACACTCGACCCGCTAGTTATCATCTTCTATTTTATACTGTACCTATTGCAATTTACCTACCATATAAATCCGCGAGGCACCTAGATACAATGTAGACATAGACAACCTATTTTGCTATTTCATGCCAAGTTACATCCTAATCCATTTGGTCGTTTGGGTGTTATTGAGGCTGAAACATCCAAACATTGTCACAAACGTTCATAATGGATTGTGTATTTGTGGATTTTGTAAATTTGTTTATTGTTGTTTACCTGCGTCTACACAATAAACTGTTCAAGAAATGAGTTAAAAAAACAAAGACACAGAGAAATTCGTTTTCTTAAACGAATGGCACGGTGCTTTGTATGTTATGTACCTACCTACCTACTCGTGACGGACATATTTGTTTATTTAATAAGAACGCATAAACAACTTACACTAATTAATTAAAATTTAACATTTAAAATAATCAAATTACCTTCTAACAAAAAGATATGTAAAATGTAGAATATTGTAAAAAAAATATTATAAATAAAAATTTACAAGAAAGTCAAATCAGGATGTCAGAACATTGGTATAAAATCATACTTAAAAGAATAATAATAATTCAATAAAATATGTTCATTATCAGTTAATTATTCACATTTTCCCATATAAAATTAAGATTTACTAAAGTCGAAGATTTTGAATCTTTTTTGTGTAGGCCCAGCTCATAATTGTTATCATCGTCTAGTATTTAAAGCAGATTTTTGGTTTTAGGGTTTCGTAGTCTTTAAGAAACCCTTACAAAAATCACAGCAATATAATGAAGTTAAAAGGAAAATTATCACAGCTAAGAAAGCTTTAGAAGTTTACGAGTAATAGTCGACCACCAAAATGTATTTAGAGAAGTAATAATAAAAAACCGGCAAAGTGCGAATCGGACTCGCTCCCCTTAAATATTTATTTTATTCTGTTTTTAGTATTTATTGCTATAAATTTCAACTGTCTAGCTATCATGGTTCACGAGATACTGCCTGGGACAGACAGACAGACAGCGTAGAATTAGTAATAAAGTCCCGTTTTTGCCCTTTAGGTACGGAACCCTAAAAATGTAGTACAAATACCACTAAAAATTACTTATACTTATATAATGTTAGCTGTGTAAACTGCGGAACCCTTTATTATGCGTGGCCCGACACGTACTTGATCGATTTTATTTGCAATTAGTTTAGAACTTTTTACCTATAAGAATGAAGGTATAAAAGTTAATTAAAATATTAGCAAAGACCCAATCTTAAATTTCATATTCTGAAGCAAAGAATCAGTTTGAAGGGGTTCTATAATCGGATTAGGCTGAAACGGAAGTGGCTCGTATGATGGCTACACACTCTGAAACACAAAACCTGATAGTAAGTACTCTCTTTGTTAATATGTTCTGAACAAACTTATCGATTTACTCGAAATTAGTCAAATCACTACATAGTATAAAGCAAAGTCGCTTTCCGCTTCCCGCGTCTGTATGTATGTATGTTTGCTTATATCTTTAAAAGTACACAACGGATTTTGATGCGGTTTTTTTTAATAGATAGAGTGATTCAGGAGGAAGGTTTATATATATAAAAACATGCTACCCGTGCGAAGCCGGGGCGGGTCGCTAGTTTACCTATATAAATGTACCTATGCAATAATATGTCGACATCGATCTGCTTCGAAGACGTGTTGAAAACAGTCGTGATGGTGCAGTGGTGACGTTTGGTAAGAAGAGCGCGCGCGCAGGTCGCGCCGCTTTGGCGAATACTCTTCCGGCAAAGTTTCCGCCTAGGCCTTCCCCCCTACTCCCACCCCCCCTGCACTTAGTTAGCTTCCGACTTTTACTTTCCACCGCGCTCTCCCCACCCCCCCCCCAACCCCCTGCAGCAGTCCGCTCGACCGGCTGACCGACACGGCATGAGTGCTATTGCTCTACTGAATATATTAACTTAATTTTTCCGGTTTCTTCGGTGTTATAATCTGAAGTAGGTATATTTACTCAAATCAAAAGGATTATTTATATATTTTTCATTTTGTATTGATATGAAAGTTGATTACGTTATTTGATTAAAACTAAAATAAGAAATATTGATATTGATTAGCCCCAAACTAAGCAGAGCTTGTACAATCGGATAATAATATCAAGATGTCAATGGTGTCAAGTCGGATCAGATGCAAAGTACGAATATCCAATATATTCGATTTTATGAGAAATATATATATATATATATATATATGCATATATATATTTTTAGCAACAAAATAAATATAAAAACCGGGCAAGAGAGTGTCGGGCCACGCGCAACGTTGGGTTTCATAATTTACACAGCTGACAACTTTATATAATTAATTTTCAATGGTATTTGTAATATTTTTTATAATTACTTCTCCAACTTTATTTAACGACGTTGGTCGACTATAACTCGTAAATCTGTAAAGTGTATTTAGTCGTGATGCTTTTGCTTTTAACTTCGTTATTTATTAAGTACTACTTACTACCATTAATTTTTCACATTTTATTTGGGTATTTCACAAACGGATCGCTTAATCGAAATGTTGTTTTAACAAACCCACAATATTTTAAGACCTATTCAACGATACCCCACACTATGGGGTGCGTAAGAAAAAAAAACATCCACACTTGGGTGTAATTTTTTTTTAAAGTATTTATTCTATCACTTTGTCGGCGTGACTAATATGTTTATTCATGCCAAATTACAGCTTTCTAGAAGTACTGGTCTCTGAGCTAAGCTGTGGACAGACGGACGGACGGACGGCGTTTCTTGTAGACTACGAACATTTATTTTTTTGTTGTTTTCGTTATTATGACAGGACACGGTTCTAGCTACTTGACTACATGCGCAGTTACTACGAGTGTGAATGTTACTTGGCCTTGGCTAAATTATTTTAATTTAAATTAAATTAATCAAAATAATATACGAGTAATATAAAAAATGAATAGGCAGAAAAGCTCCCGAGTGGTTTTGAAAATTTTCTAGGTTTCAGGGCGCACTCTACCTGTTCCTGTCCCTTTGTAAATCTGTAAGGGCCGTTATACTGGTACATACTCAGACGAATGTAATGATGATCATGATGATGATATCACATAGCTCTCCTCATCTAAATCAATCATTACTCGCGATTGCTGCTCCTTTTTCAATGTTTTTTCTTATTCGCCTTTTCGGTATTATATTGACATCAATTTTGGGTGGGGTGGGCCACTAGTTTTTCCCTAACTTTAATAATAAGCCCATTAGAATGCAAACTGGGCTTGATGATAAGGTTTATGTCAAACTACAATCTTATTTTTTTCAGTTTTAGGTATCTACCGATGGAAAAAGTAGGTAGCTGTTTTCAGACATTTTTGATACATAATTTGGTGATAAATTGATAATGTTAAATTTTTTGATTTGAAAACCGAGAAAATAAAGGGCATTATTAAAAAAAAAAATTGTCTAAGGTGTAGAGGTTACTGAAGTTAGGGCTTATCGAGTTAGGGCGTGTAGTGTACAATTAGAAGCTTGGCTCTACATCATAATATATGGTAACTTTTTAGCAACATTTTGCATGAAAATGTTTTTAGATCTCCACTTCTAGTTTTCGAGGTAAAAATCCCTAGAAACTTCATAATATCTGGGGGCACGGTAGTGCCCCCGCCAAGTCAAGCAATAAAGCGGCACGGCTGTACCATCCTTTTCTCAAAGCAGTTCAGGCCATTTTCAACCTCCTAAGAACTGATAAAGATTTTTAGAGATAATAACAAGATTTCTAGTTTAAAACGATTTTTTTTTCTCAACTAATAACCATAAATTATACTCGACCTACTTGTAATTACTCCAATACAACCCATTTTGAGATAATAAATAATAATCTTATCTTTATTATATACCGATAAATCCCTATTTTCCTTGGCTTTTGCTTATTGGCGATTTTGCTTATTCAATATTAAAGAAAATTTTGAAAAATCTAACATAAAATAATAAAGTTCTTGATAAACGGAAAATGCAAATTTGCCTTAAGTACACAAACAGACGTTGCCTTGCCTACGCCTATTTGTCACTATTAAAAAAATGGTGTTTTTGAAACAGGATCACGACTGTCATTCCCAAGTACGTTAGATATCCCCTCAGATCTCCAGATAAAATCATCCTACTCCACAAAAAAAGGCAGTCTTATTTCCCAAATGTATTAAATCACAATATATGATACATAATTATCTCAACTACTTAATAATATAAAGTATAAGTATTTTTATGTTTAGGGGGGCTTTAAATGTGATGCTTTTTCAACCAAAAATAGAACCCACAAACGCACATATTATATGATCCATCCGTCCGTATGATGTTTAATGAAACAGTACAGAAGCAATTTAATATTCCCAAAGTTCCACTTTCACTATTGAAAAAGGTTTCAAGCGAACAAGTCCGTTATGACCTAAAACATGAACCGGTACCCGAAACAGGCTGCCTTAAGGAAGCTGCAAACCGGATGTGACACACAACCTTTCATTGTTTTCATCCTCTGTCCACTATCTATTCACGAAGCATGCTGAAAGACTCTGGAGGCATGCAGCCTCCAGGTCTAACTTAAAATAAACATGACAATGACAAAGACAAGTCCATTATTGTGGCAGATATTCGTATGGTGGGTTCGTACGAGTACGCAATAATATTATGTCAAGGAGTACCATATAAGTGGGCAAAATTCCAACTCATATAAGAGCAAATAACTGGATTTTAGATAGAAAATGCCTGTAGAAGATATGGGTTCACGAAGGGTCTTACAAAGAATAGATACTTTTTCAATATAATTCTCTTGTTAAGTATATTTATGAAATCCGTCCGCAACGGTAAATTGTGTGTTTGTAGTTTACCAACTTAGTACCAGAATAAAAGCCATAATATTACCATGATGTGAAATGATAGCCAAGTTCAAGAAAACAAGCAAAAGGCACCAAAAGGTTGGTTGAGCTCCACTTCAGCATCGCGGACTCTAAACTTTCTCGTTCACTTTCGCTCAATTCACACGTTTACAAAAATGATCGCGCGTCGCCGGAAAACGACTACTTTCTCCATTGCGCAAGAGCATCTACTTCCCGCTCTAGCCCCCCCCCCCCCCCCCCGCGCCCCCCGCGCCCGCCTTCACCCCTGCAGCCGCCGGCACTCCTCACCTATATTCCAATGTAGGAAGTGAATGGTTACGCAACAATACTTTTCCACTGCCTCCGGCCGCGCCTGCTTTTGCCGGCACGCTCCTCGTAGCTAAGGTAGCATTGCTTTATTCTGCCTACTCTCTAGCCTCTAACAGAGAAAAGGGCAAATTTGATACCAAAATGTTTGACACACTCATAATAAATTGTGAGCAGTATTGCAAGGTGTGAGTACAGCTTCAATCAAAGTATGTCCCATAATTTCCACTAAGTAGGTAATTGTCGAGCGGATTAAGAGCCGAAGGGACTGCGCGCAGTGCAGTGCAGTGCAGTGCAGTGCAGTGCAGTACAGTGCAGTACAGTGCAGTGGTATAACGCGATGACGTCACACCACTTTCACTGCTGCTCGGCTGTGGCTGTGCAAGTGGCTATGAATAAGAAAGTGAGAGTGGGCTGCGGTCATCCGGCGCGCCTCCACACCTCCCGGAACACTCGTCCGCGGAAATACTTGTGGTATCTACCTATTGGTAGCTGTGGACCTATTGTAGGGTTCCGAGAGGAGTGCGGTACGGAGCGGCATCGGCAGAGCGCGCACGCGCGGAACCTGCGCGAGGAAAGCGTGGCGGCGCGTGCGCACTTTACCACCTACAAGTGGGTTACTTCCCGCTTCCTGCCACTGCCGCTCCGACTTAGACACCTACTCAGCGATTCATTCGCTTTTTGCTAAGAGCTCATAAAACGATCGGATGCTTCCTAGTTCGTTATTGGAACCGTCGCGTCGTCTTCGCCACTTTATGTCAATACGACAATGGGATCGCGTTGTTACCTACAGGTACATCAACAAAAAATCCGGAAGTTACTCAACGTTGCGGACATGGAATTATCATTTATGTGTGGTGATGAAAAAAATGAAAAAAAGAAATAAAATACTAATCACAATATTAGTTTTACTCCTAAATTTGTCAAAAATCAACGCGGGGTGCAATCAATTCAAAATATTGGATAATTTCTTATTATAATATAACTAACACGTATTCTTCGGGAGTTGCAAAAATATTCCAAAAGGAGGTGCATATTATGTTTTTATGAGTACATTTTGACTTTGACACGTCGTCGCCCGATTACATCACAAACTTAGAGCTAATACGGAAAATATACAAAATAGATATTATAACAAGACACGAGTTACATTATACACATAACATAAATTGGCCTTTCAAATTGGTCAAAATTGTTAATTACTGGGTTCGTATAAGTAGGTAAGTGGCCAGCTCTGGTGACGACAATATTAGAGGGCCAAGTACTTAGAACCTTGAAGATCTCAGAGTACTTAGAGTACTTCAATTCGCCAATTTTTAAGCATGTATATTATTTGTAGAGTATGGGTAATGGGTATCTAGGTCTAATAAAAGTAATAATTTTTTTTATGACGAGAACTTAAGAACCATCACTCGCTGAAATACATAGTTTCTTGGACCACGTGACCGCCTTATAAATAAAGCCTATACCTATTCATTGTAATAGTGTAAGTAAAGTACCTATAAACACGCCAATCTCGCACCGTGTGGAAGTAACTGTTGTAGGGGGGGGGGGGGGGGGACACACAACTGTTGTTGTGCATATTTTGATATTGGCATTTTCTCTTTGTTCGAGCATGATGGCATCACGGTATCCGAGTGTAGTCAAAAGTTGAGGACCGTGCCGCGTGCAATCGGTCTGCCTAGCGAACGCTAAAGCGTGAATATGCGAATGCATTGCGAACTGTTGGTTTCGTTTGATCACACCTGTAGGTATACAATGAATGGTAGTCCGCACTGTTGGCGACTTGCGACACCGCGGCCGCGAGTCGCCCACGGCGCGGCAGCGTCGTGACACCTCTTCTGCTTGTTGCAGGCAAGTCGGTGAACAATAAGGATGCCCTCGAGGACAAGAAAGATGACAGCGATCTCTGGGAGACGCAGGCCGCCTTCCTCGGGCCCAACCTGTGGGACAAGACTCTGCCCTACGACCCCGATCTCAAGGTACAAGAAGTCAGTACTCGCTACTTCATTACCTAATGCGTGTTGTGTGCGTCCCGCTTGCCTCTCCCCCCACCCCTCTCCTACTTTGCCCCCCCCGCGCGCCGCACTAGGTAATAGAGTCGCAGTGTCCTCCCGTCACGCACCCTTTACTCGATATGGCACCTCTGTCCGCTTCCGCATTCGATCAACGTTTTATTTTATTTTAGGTAATATTTATAATATTTTTTGCTGGCGTCCTGTTCCTAGTCGGGTGTGTCATTGCCTAGCGAAGTCGATCCGAGCGATCGAATAGTTGCTGGCGTACGAAGCTGCGCGTCGCCCCGGAGGCGGCGGCCGGTCGTCCGACGGGTGCGGCGCGACAGCGGCACGTGTCGCTGACGTGTCGTTCATGTTTTGCAGTATGTGGACCTGGACGAGTTCCTATCGGAGAATGGCATGCCTGGCGAAGCGCTGGGAGGCGCTCACCTGGGGGCTGGTGGCGCGGCCTTCCCTGCCCTCGGCCTCCCGGCGCCCGTCACCAAGCGCGAACGATCGCCCTCGCCCTCCGACTGCTGCAGTCCTGACACCATCAACCCGCCGCTCTCGCCCGCTGACTCCAGTAAGTATTTGACCCTCCGTTAGACTCTCCTGTTTGCTTTACAATCGTCTCGAGTCGAGTTAAAACTAATAATTGCATGTACGATGTTTCAGCGTTTTCGATGGCGTCGTCAGGGCGTGACTTTGACCCCCGGACACGCGCCTTCTCCGACGAGGAGCTAAAGCCGCAGCCGATGATCAAGAAGTCCCGGAAACAGGTAAATGAAGTTAGTGCGCTGATCATTCCTACGGCATGTCCGAGCGGACGGCGGCACTCACACAGGCACGCTCACGCACACACCCGCCGCCCGTCGCTACGACCTAGACAAGTGCACGCTTTTACTAACATGTACATACACTAACCTGCACTCCTCAGGCTATCCTCTCCTTGGAGTATTACCGCGGCCCTCTCTATGAAACATACTCGGCGCCATCCTCCTCGACCGAATCGATCAAACTTTTTTTACATTTCAGAGGAAACAAATGCACAAAAATCTAAGTTTCAATTTTGGAAACTTTGTAATGCTAATTGTTAGTTTGTTTTTCAACTAGTTAGCAATTTTTCAGTAATCATTCAAATCAATAGGTTGGTTGGTTCAAATCAATCTTAATACGTACGAGTATGTACAACATAAATGTATGCAATAAAAAACATAACTTATAAAAACAAGTATCTCCACTCAGTTCTTCTAAGTTATTACGTAACTAGCTGCGGTACCTGGATAAAAAGTAGCCTATGTGTTATTCTGAAGTATAAGCTATATTACTGTAAAGTTTCATCCAAATCCGTCAGTAGTTTTTGCGTGAAAGAGTAACAAACACACACAACGACTCACAAACTTTCGCATTTATAACATTACTAGCCGACTCGTGACAGACGTTGTCCTGTCAAATTTCAATAATCGAATAGAAAAGACTAAATGTTTTTAGTTTGTGATGTCAGATTTGCGCCATCTATACAAAAATCATCCCTTTTGCGTTTTTTTATAGTTTTTGGGATGTTTATCATATTTTAAAGTAGTCTATTATTTATTCGGGCATTATATCTACATCTACAGCAAATTTCAACTTAATCTGTTTTGTCGTTTAGGCTTGATTGAGGAACAAACATAGATACAAACTCACAAACTTTCGCATTTATAATATTATTAATAGGATGTAGGATAAGCTAAAAATCTTTTATGTTTTACATTTAATTGAATATTAAGTTATTTATGCAGTTGGTGTATATAAAAAATATAACCGAAATTTTAAAATACATATTTTAGTTTTTCCTTGATTTATACACTAAACACTAATTGTATTCTAAATTTGAAGCTTCTATGTCTGCTAGAAGTGCTTTAAAGTTTTGATGATCGGTCAGTCAGTCAGTCAGTAAGTAAAAAAAAAATAAGAAACTTTGACTATAATTCTTAAGGGGCTGCCAGTCGCCGATTGCTCTTTTTCGGAACGAAAAAAGTAATACTTCTGAACAAGCCACATCTCCTATTTTTATAAGTATATTACTTCAGGTTCCTACCTAGATTTCTATTAAGCTGAAAACATAATAGCAGAAACTTTTCACGATAAAAATATTATTTCAAAATGATACGTTTTAGAATTTATGATCGAAATATTTTATATACCTACTATTAAAATCAACTTGTGATTTATTGTTAAAGATAGGCAATATGTAGATCTATACATAATTTATATCATTAATTTATTCGAAAAGCTAAGGCGGACCACGCGCGGACGTGTGTTTGTCATCATTGCAGCGGTCGGTATGATTATTTATCGAAGTGATTAAAGATGGGTACATCTTTACTCACATATACTATACATTATAAAATAGGAGATGTGGCTTGTTCACAAGTATTTCTTTTTTCGTTTCGAACAAAAATAATCGTCGACTGGCAGCGTCTTAAACTACTAGTTCCAACAAGTAGATTCTACAGGTACAACGTTTTACGTAACGTTTTACGGTAACAATTTTACGTAAAGCGCTGTAACAGCGCTTTACGTAAAATATATCTTTTTCTATTAAAAAAATATCGCGCTGTCGAAATCGAAGAAAGAAAAGAAAATTTGGGGAAAAGCCGAAACTCGTGACTACTTATTTTAGAAGAGAACTACCTTTTTTTTTGATGTCGGTTAGTGATAGACCACACCGCGCTGCCACTTGCGTAGCTACGTTGTTGCTCAACTGCGTAGCTTCGTAGCTTCGTAGCTTCGTAGCTGCGTAGGGATTGTAGCGTGTGCTACAAAATACGTAAACGCGCGCATACAGTCGTGGACGACTAACTAGAAACGCTAAATCTTAGTTACTAAGATTATTATCTTGAGATCTGAGACGTCTTGAAAGTCTACCGTACTTGGGGATTACAGTCATGATCCTATTTATTTATTTTATTAGTTACCAAGCCTAAAAGAAAAACATGTTGTCAATTTTATGTTAGTGTATTGGCTAGTTATGTGTCCACGACTGTATCATCTTTTAGTATGAAAATATTATTAAATTAGTAGCTCAAGAAATGGAAATTTTAGGATTTTTGTTTTGAATAAATATTTAGTTATTCAAGTTTAAAGCTGTTAAGCAATTCTATTTTGTTTTCGAAATGATAATGCCTAGTTTTGAAGAATATGTATAAACACAGATACTTAAATGTACGGCTGTACTTCTTTTTAGAAGTCATTTTTGGGAAACCATTGAATACTCTTACATAGATAGAGTTTGTTCAGTTTCAAACATCAGGAGTTACAAAATAGCTGTTGCCCTGTTTATTTTGCGGAGAAAAGAATCAAATAATTTGTTCTACAGTAAAAAAAAACATGATTATTTATATTAAAACATAATTATACTACAACTTTTTAAAGATCCGATAAAAAAATCAAAATAGTTGAAAGCGGAAATATTGTCAGTTTTCTTACGAGTACGATGGAGAAACAAGATAAATCCCTAAAGACATGGGCATCGACACGAGGCGACGGTCGGCCATCGACACAACACTGCTTCATTAATGCTTAAAAACTTACTAACATACGCTTTACCGAACACTCCACATAATACACGTTCTTGCACAGTCAACGATAAGAAGTCCCATTACCACATTTAAACTTAAATTACATAAAAACTAAATACATTGTGGTGAACCTCCTAAAGGTACGCTAACGGCTTTTTCGCTGACTGTACAGTTCTCCAGCACGTGTTTTGTCACTTCGAGTGTTCCATTCTCCAAATGACAAGACGCAGGATCTAATAACTAAAACGAGTAAAACGTGCTCTCTGTCTATAGTTATAGTGTTTATGGCTATTTATTGAGATTGATCGGTTTTGTAACAAGTTCGCAGTTGAGTTTTAGAGGCGAAAGAAAGTCTAATCGGTTAAGGTGCCTGCCGTGGTTAAGTCGTGCCTATAACTCGATTCTGAATCACAAAGTTGCCATCCCTAAACTGGCCATACTTAACAAAAATATGAATATACATATAATGAGATTATTATAAGGATAACATGATTTAGGTCGTTTTGGAGATATGTGATTCTGAATCGATGTCATTGTACAAGTAACCCAGATTTTGCACTTACGATTATAAATATTTCAGCGGCTTCATTCAGCAAGTAAAGTTTGTGAACATTTTTATGTGTTCACCGTAATGGCTGAACCGATGTAGATATTCAATAATAATAAATAATGGACTAGACTAGTTTTATAGTTCACCTTTGAATATGTGTTAATTATTATATATTTGTTGCTAGTAGGTAACTTTATAAAAGTACCTACACCTTGTTGAGTCAAGTGAAGTAAGAGCAACTAGCTAGCTAGCTAACTATCGAATCAATGACACGTTGATTTCATATAAAATAGAATTTAGCCGAGATGAGATGAGATAGCTGTTGATCGAACTAACCACCTTTTAAATGTATCGTATAAAATGTGCATTTTTTGAGACATTTCTTATTTACTTGTACAGTGAACTATAAGCTCGTCAACACAGAATTAAGTAAGGAGTTGTATTGGTCGAATTTTATCAAACCAAATGTTATACCTAATTAACTTGTAAGTGTAGATAAGTAGGTACAATGGTTTCGGATGTGTCGCCGGCACTGACTCGCTCTGACTCTGGCTCTGGCTGCGCCGACACCTCCTCCGTGTTCTGCGATCAGACGCGCCCCACTGCATCAGGTAATGTTCTTTTTTACATTACGCCTACATTAGAGTATTCCTGTACTCTATTGGCTTTGACAGGAACAGGAACAGGTAACTTCACTCTAAAGTCTAAAGTAAGTCAACTCTTTATCGGTCTACTGCTAACTATATAAAAGTTTTTATCTACGAGTACGAGTAGGTACCTGTTATATCTTAAATAAATACTTAATTTTAAGTAAATTTTTAGAGTGAGACACATTTATCGACTCTTATTATTGTTGGAATTGATTAAATACTTCTGATTGTACGTGGCAGAAATGAATTTGATTTATATGACATAAATACATACATATAAGTAGATACATAGACCATAAACAATAAATAAGCCTTCGTCGTAAAGCTTTTGTTGCCGAAAATTCCATAACTCATCATTGTACGTGACTGAGATTTTGTTTATCTACCTCTTGCAAATGGCGGATAAACTTTAAGACGGCTCTTGATTATAAAAGCATTGTCATCTGTAAAATGTTCAATGTCATTTATTTATACGAGTATGTTATCCATTCTGCTTAATTTCTTGCTGCAATAATGATGGGTAATTTTTGTTTTTACTGTTAGTTGCATTGTTTCTGTGAACAATACCAAATAAATTGTTATTAAGCTTAGTACTTAGATCGTCCCGAAATAAGAGTTTTTATTTAATTATCTCCAAAAAAAGGTAGCTACCATAATTAAAAAACCCCTGCGTCATAGTCATCAAGTTCTATGCGCGTTAGCACGTCTTTACCCCAGGAAAGGTTGCAGCCGATAGCCGACTGACTTCTGGAGGGGAGGGAGGTGACAAAAGAAAGTGACAGCGCTTATTACAACATTTAATGTGGAAAGAGATAGCACGCGTTCGTTGGAAGGTGACTCAAAGTAATCGACGTAAGTGACAAATAAAAAAAGAATCGTAATAAAAAACCTATCATGTTTAATGTGAGCCGTCACGGGACGCCACTGCGCTCCATTCACATCAGAGACATCCTTATTATTATTATACAAGTAAAATGCATAAAAGGATAGTTATTAATCGACAGAAAATAAAAATTGCAAGATGTTTTTTTTTTCAAGGCCAAGATTCATATTGTTAAATAAAAAATATATAAATTTTTCCAAATTGAGTTAACTCAATTCTTAAATCAGTGACTTCTGTAATAATAGTTGTATTCAATAATGCTTATACATATATTGACAACCAATGAAAGATATGCAAAGTAAATTGGTGAATAGGTGATTACATATAAACCAAAATGACCCGTAAACTCTTGTGATAGTTTTGAGTCAAAACGTGAAAATTGGAAATAGAGGTTGATATTTTAGACGACTAATACTTTACGATTATAATGTGGCTATTATTAGTTCTCGGCTATTTACATTAAATTTATCGCATAGATATCGTTAGCAGTAATTATTTGAATGTAATTTAGTCGTAAGTGTTAAGTGCCAGTGCCAGTGCCAGCTTCAGCTTCAGCTTCAGCTTCAGCTAGCCTAGCTCCTAACACGTTTAAAAGTAATGATATTGTAATGATATTAAAATAAATACCTTTTGACTTTGACGTATGTTCGTGTGCTGCTGCTGGTACTAAGATACATTACTTATGGTAACTTCTTGGACTTTCAACTATTTACTAGTTCCTATCACAATCTGTTGTGAAGTTTTCGTGAACCAACCGAGACAGCGTTTTAATTTTATGCATTTTCTCGCGAAACAATATGGGTGTATGTACGCACGTACCTAGGAACAGAATAATGGAATTGGATAATGTTTTATTATAAAAATAAATAAGAAGGCATATAATTATATTTGATTATATTTGAACACTAATTGATTGTTATTTATGGAATGTGAAAAGGCGGAATTGTTACCGCTCTGTGCTAATGTAATGCAAAAAGTGCATAACTATTATAGTTATTATTATTTAGTACGAGTACCACCATTAAACAGAGTGACACTCCATTTAATTGAGTGGCAATGGCTGTGGCTGCAATAGAACCTAAAAAAAGTCGACGGCAATTTGGCGCTATTATTGTACCGCCTACATTTTGCAGTAAGCATAAAGTTCACTGTCGATTAATGGTTACTGGTTCGGGTGACTAAGTACTCGTAAAAATGATTGTCTTTGATGCAAGTTCAAACTATCAATATACGAGTATAATTATGATGTTCGGTTAGAACAACAAGCAAAACCGACAAAACACACATCTACGGATTGCACTAGTTTACCTATGATAATTATAATAATTATTATAATTAGAATATTGAGCAGTTACATAAACAAAGTGTAAGCTCTAATTGATAAATGGAAAATAAGAGACCGAGGGTTTTTTTAAACTAAAACTCTATACCTACGAGTATGGGTCTGAATTATAAATTAAAATGTATTCTTTATTCATCAAATAAAACCTTTTCAATTATATCCCACTTGACTTGACTTGAATTGAATTGAATTGACCTAGTAACTCCTTTAAACTTCATCACACGCTTTACTCGTATACCTACCTATAATATAATAAGTTTCGTTCATATTTTAGACCCTTCAGCAAAGAAAATGAAAATTTTGTGAAGGCACGTAGGATATATTCCCAAAAAAGATTTATTCATATCGATAGCATACTAGGTGCTGAAAAAAATAAAGCTTAGCAGAAGTACCCTAAAAACGTCGAGTTGAATGAAATAATTCATATTGGTATCTAAAATTGGGATAAAATGACTCTTGTTTGACTGAAACGTAAGACTTGCGAAAAATCTTGATCAATCATCTACTAAATAACATTTAGAATGAAACAGAATGACATATATTGTAACTTAAAACAAACAAAAACCCCTACTTAAATAAATTGAACATTCTTCAGGTTGAGGCAAGGTTGGTTTCAACATTCAACTCAATTTGGGCTCAGCCATGCCAGCTTGGGTTTGCCAAGGTACCTGCTTCCTTCTAAGACCTCAAACTCTTCTTACTTGATTCTGTGTCAGCCATGGTTCTGCACGCCACTACCATGCCCATCGACATCGACATCGACATCGATAACTACACTTTGCAGAAAATTACTCGAAAAACAATTGTCCGCCTGGCAATTGCACAAAAAAAAGAATTACTCAAATACAACTTCTCGAATTAACATTATTTCTAAAAAAAACTCAATTTCCCTAATAAACCGTGAGTCTTCGATGGATCAATTGCCCGAATGGACAGTCCTTTTTCACTCATATTTTTCGTAAAATTGTTAATTCGGCAAATTGTGTTGGGAAATAAATGTCCGTTCGATAATTAGTGTTCAGAAAATTGTTCATCTGCGAAATTATCCGCTCGGGATATTTGTCTCAGGAAATAGTATCAATAAGTGAAATAGTCAATTGGCAATGGGCAATTATTCTTCGGTGAATTTTTCACAAACCCGGTACTTACTAGAGAATGTAGGTATCTGCTTATATAAGGTTTTTTTTTAGGGCTTTTGTTGTGCTATGCTATACTTTCTGCTACCTTAAACCCGTGGCCAACGACAGGATTGCTTGGCAGGCAGAGCGTGGCTCACGTGCTGTCGCGACTGTCTTTTGGCCTGAGAGCGTGAAGCACGGTGCTAACATATGACTGTTCTCGTAGTTCGTGCCCGATGACCTGAAAGACGACAAGTACTGGGCGCGTCGGCGGAAGAACAACATGGCGGCCAAAAGATCGCGCGATGCGCGCCGCATGAAAGAGAACCAGATTGCGCTGCGAGCTGGCTATCTCGAGAAGGAGGTGGGTGCTTCTTCCATTTACAAAACTATTCCCGATCTTTACTTACCGTTCTGAGGTGTGATTGGTGATGTTATTGCTACTTGTGCGTAGCAATTAATTATGTATTATGCACCTTCTGTGCTACACCTACTCGTAGGTACGAGTAGTACCCCACAGCGCAGCGTGTAGTGTAGTAAATGATGGTGAATGATGTTGTGGTTGTGTGTCGGTTTCAGAACATGGGTCTGCGGCAAGAGGTGGAGCTGCTGAAGAAGGAGAACCACATCCTTCGCGAGAAGCTCTCCAAGTTCGCGGACGTGTAGCGCCCCGCCAGCGCCTCGCCGCGCCTCGCCGCCAGCACAAACACGCCACGCGATATGTAACTATCTTACCCTTACCCATACAACCCCATACACCCATACATACATACATAATGTGAGGGCGTGTCAGATCATCGACCGACTGGTAAAGTGGGAAGATACGATATCCGTTCCAATAGGCAAAATAAAATAAAATTATACGAAAAATAGATTGCGTTAACGTTGCTTTTAAATTATTCATGCCCATGCCCATACCAAGCTAACTTATTAACTCCTAATTTTTCTATTTACTAGCTCCTCTTTTAAACTTTCTCTGATGAACCCCCATCTTATCTTGTTCATTGTCGTCACTCCACACATCTATCTAAAAACATTGTAAACAATATCAGATCGTGCATCGTCACTATAGTCTTGATAGATTGTCGTTGAATTGTTGTCGGGATCAGAAACTACAGAATGGTGGTACCGCAACCCCCAGACCTGGAACAAATGTTGGCAGATTTATTGTGTTGATCAACCTACTACTCGCTCGCCTTATCACCGAGGTGGTTGGTCATTTAATGCGGTCCAATATAAATAATTGTATATGTGTTTCAGACCGCGGGCCGGCGTCTTGGGTCTCGCGCCACGCCACGCCACGCCACGCCACGGACGCCCGTCACGTCACCCCCTGACTGTCGCCACCAGCCGCTTGCCGCGCGCGCCGCGCCTCCGCCGCTCCGCAGTCGCGCCGCACGTGCCACGCACCCGCGCCTCACGTGACGCGGCTCGGCTGCCACCTCGACTCGGCCCGCGGACTCATTGTAGTTATCGTTCTCCTAGGATTAATGTAATTATAAATTATGATCGATGTTGCAGTTACCGTAAGTTTAACTACTTAGTTTGTAATAGGTGAATCTTTACCAAAGTTCAGTGGTCTGGGCAGCCTTCCGCGCGTCTTCGGAGACGGTTCCGTTTTCGCGTCGGAACTGGAAGCGCGGTATGGAGCTCGTTTCCTACAGCCGATGTCGCGTCGCGTCGCGTCCCGTCCCTCGCGCGCCGACACGTCACGTCACGTCACATAAGTAGTTAAGTGTTGTTGAGTATTTATTAGTGAGGCGCACGCAGATTGCTCAAGGTGCCGTCGTGGCCGCGCACGCGCCGCGTGGCAGCTCTGTACATAGATAGGATAGCGCCGCTTGTCGCGCCGCGCCCCGCCCCGCCGCGCCCCGTCGCGCGCCCGTCGCGCCCCGTCGCGCTGCGCCAAGGCGCCGGCGCACCGCTGTCGTTTCTCTAGCCTAGGACTAGTGAGCGAACACTCTAGTTTCGTTTCAAATTTACTTAGTGATTAGTTTAAGTAGGTTGTAGATTCCGTAGCGTAGTTGTTATTAGTCTATTTTTGTTATGGCTGTAGTTGTTAACGTTTTTGAAAGTTTATATATATATAATATATATTTTTTTTAAGTTTAAAGAGACGCGATACAGTAGATATACTCGTACAATGTGCAAGACAGCCGTTGGCATCGGCATCGGCTGCCGCGGTGTTCCACACCTGCCGATGTCCATTATATATATATATATATATATATATTATATATATATTTTTGTAGAGTTTTGTCGTTGATATTGAGTCAATTGAATGTTTATTGAATTAAAGCAAAATAATTGTAATGTTTATAAAATTAAGACTAAGAAGTTGTTGCATTTGAAAGTATTTTATGAATACAAAGCGAGAACAATAATACGTTTTTCTAGAAAGGTTTACATAAGGAGGCCTCTCAGGCCGCCCTAGGCCGCCCTGGGCCGCCTTAGGCCGCCGTTGCCGTCTCGTATCAGATGATGTTGTTATGTATTTATGCAACGGCCGCGGAATTTGATAATCCATCTTGTTTGTTCAAATATTATATACACTGTCTTTTCAATATTACGATGTATTATTAAAATAAAACGATCCATTAATGTCTTATGTATACATTCAATGTAATTAAAATTATTTACCAGAAAATTGATAATCTGACGATGGATATAAATAATAATTATTAAGGTATCGCGTTAAGTTGGAATCGTCTGTAAGAACATTGCATGGCAAGGTGTGACCTAACCGCGCCCCCACCCCCTCCCCTTTCCTCGCTTTTTATTTATTCAGTAGGCGCCCCCCCTCTTCTCCCCAATTCCTCTCCCACCCCCCCCCTGGGGGGCGCCTGCACTCGTCCAAGGTACACCTCTTTATGGCAACAACATAAAACCATATTAATTGTATGTTGTGTATTTCGTTTGACTTTAATTTATATGGTTCTATGGATTGAAAATAAATGTTAATTGTTGTATGTTTACTTGTTTTTTTGTTGCGGGAATCATTATTAGGAATAAATAAAAAAATACATAAAACAGTAGGTATACTAACGGTAGACAGACATCCTCTCATATTTTCAGAAGCTGGCCGAAACATAACATTTGGCATAAATACCGATACCGACCCACGTTTTAAAATACATAGTTGCATAGTAACTAGTTAGCATTTCATAAATAAATGTGACAGGTTGCAATTGCAACCCTATTAGGTACTCGCTCGTACCACCTACTCATATAAAAAGATACCAACTCTGGTGTTCAACTTGGGACTGTTTTGTATCAATTCGAAATGTCGAAAAATATAATCAGAAATTCTTTAATAATGGCAATATCCAAAGAAAGATACTTATCATTAACCTGATTATGAAAAAGCTAAATTATGAAGTTAAAACATACAATTTTGGTAATCCATCTGTTTCCTTGTTATTTATTTCGTTAACAGTTGTTATATCTCACGAAGACACAAGTTTGTGTAGATTGCACGTCACATTGTTTCTGTGTGAGTAAGCTCAGAATATCTCGATTGAGTTTAAACTTTTCATTCCTGTCAATGTAATGACTAGGTGACTGATCTCTAAGCTCGAAGAAGAATTTTACAAAAGCTTGTTTTTAAGGTGTAGTTTCGTTGTCCCCGGTGACCGTGTCCCCGTCAACGGGGACAACGGGAATTCATTTTTACAATTAAAAATACGTTTCGTTGTCCCCGGTCTCTGTCCCCGTTGAAAAATTGAAATAAATTTAAGCCCGGTGTCCCCGGTGTGTACTTCGCAGAATCAAAAGGAGTCGACATCTTTTTTAATGTGATCGGAATAATGTGAAATATCATTAAGAGTATCAATTTCATAAAGTAATTTATGTTTAGTATGGTTTTTAAACTGTAACTACAAAAATAAAAATCTTTATGATTTTAAATCTATCATACGTTTCTCTCAAGTTGTGTGGGCTTGAAAATTTTATGGAACAAATATTATATTTACATAATTGGGTTTAAATATCAGGTAAAAAAACACAACTTAGATGTTACAATATAAAAAAAGTATCAAAATGTGGTTTTTATTTATTAATATCAAAGAATCAACATAAAAAACATAATCAATTAACATATGTTTTTTCATCCCTTTGAGGACCTATGGAACCCTGAAAAATGGTTTCCAGTGGTAGTTTTTTCTGGCTCGGAACCATGATTGCACGAGTTCAACTTGCTACCATATAATTTATATACCTACATATTTACGTAACTTTAGTTTGATCTCCCTTAATAATTAGTAATTAACCTACTCACTCATATTTGTCACTTATTTGACCGATGACACCTACCCGATTTACCTATCTGATGATCGGTAACAAAAGTGAGAAGTGCAATGCAGTATGCAGTATGCAGTAAGTATGCAATGGCCACCTACCGATCTACGAATAGGCAGGTAAGGTAAGTACAACCTACGGAACATGTCTATCATCAGTTCAGCTGCCTGCTCCAGTGTTTTTACACCATGAGTACTGAGTAGGTAGTTAGGTATAATTTGGTAAGTAGTAAGTACATTTACAATAAAACTTCTGTTTTATTATTGTAGCCTTTTATTATTAGTAAATTTCATTATAAAGTGTAGGTAGGTAATCGATCTGCCCTATTATTCAGGTACATCATTCTGGTCTACGTAAAAAATACATTTATTGTTTTACAATTTTATCTAAGTATCTATTGATACTAAAAAAAATATTAGACGCGCTATAGAATGTTCAACGCTATCAAACTGCATTTTAAGCTAAGTACCTACGAGTACATTCAATAATTAAAAAAGTAGTCACGCGCGCGCGTGTGTGTGTGTGTGTGTGTGTGTGTGTGTGTGTGTGTGTGTGTGTGTGTGTGTACTTAGCTCTTGTATCTTAACTACATGGCATTGTACAATTACCATCTGACTACTTTTATGATCGCATCCCAAATGATTTGCATGTAAAGCGTTTTGTTCAGATTACTTACATGCAAATACAACTTGAATTGATGATAGTAGGAACTGATAGGTCTGTGAGTGACAATTGTTCTAACTAAGTAAGGACGAACAGACAGGCAAAGGCAAGGTTCACCCTGAACCCAACTCACTCTGACCGTTAATACTGTGTGTTGTGTGTCTTGTCCACCCTTTCGTAAAAGCGCTTAAGCATGGTCACTATAGTCAGGTACCTACCTATTGCATTGCATTGCATTGTATTGCATTGCATTGCATTGCAGGTACCGTAGGTACCAGTCTTCGCATTATGCCGTTCATTTCATACGGTGGGTACTCACTTGTACAGACAGAAACTTACACTATAAATCTATATATTTCGTAAATATTTCTAACAATGAATAGAATCTAAGAAAACACAACAATTATAGACTTATTTTGATATCAATAATCTGAGTGTTGAGTTCGGTTTTTGTATCTATCACAGCGATCAGTGAACACTTTGGTCATATTACGAGTATAACTACTATAACTAAAACTAACAATGCGTTTGCGGAAATAGTCATCCAGCGCGAAGCGAACGGGTGCGGATGCGGATGCGGATACGGATGCGCTAAGCGACCGGCACCGGGGAGGAGGTTGTGGCGAGCCCTCCCGAGGCCGGAGGGTCGGCTGGCTGGAAGGAGGCGATTATGGCCGCCAGTGCGGTGTATGTGCCAGCCACCAGACCCACCAGGCCCACAATGAACAGCAGTCCATCCTTCAGCAAGCGCAGACGTGCCGGCGTCGCTTTGTGCGGGAACGAGAGGCACGCCTCCATCAGCGCCGGGAAGCAGATGCCCAGCGCCGATAGGCAAAGCGCGCCGAACAGAGAGATGAACAGTCCCAACCGAGGAACCGCCGCCGCCAGCACGACTGCAATGCACGCAAAGAGATATCAGAACTGTGCACTAACGGAGGAGCAGAAATAGGTGCCTTACGGCAGTGACTACACTCACAGGTGAGCAGACACAGCGCCACACGCAGCGCGGTCTCAGCGAGGCGCAGAGTGCGCGGAGTGGCTTCTGGCGATAGGTGAGGTCGCACGTAGCGCCACACCACCTCCACCGGCACGAAGCAATGCAGGCCGTAGCTGATGAAGATGGCCACCACGAACATCACGATCACACTGGTCGCCAACCTGCATCACATCGACGACCCGTTAAAAGTGCCAACTCTTTACTTATAAATACGCATAATATATGAACGCGCAGTTCCCGATCAAAGTTAATCATATGCGCTGATTGAGATGGATCGACGGTACGGTCTAGCTATTTGTTCGCACAGAGTGCGACACGTATCTATCAACGGTTGCTTTGCTACTCTTCCATGCTCCTTCTATAGTCAGCTTCGGCCGGTGACGTTGCTTGACCGAGCGAGCGTGCTTTATCTCCTGGCTGCGGGATCTCGCAACGAATGTGAGTAAAAAATAAAAAAAACCTATCTAAATTAAACAAGTATATGGAAACAGATGTTGCATCAAGTAAGTAGATAAGGACTCTGTTGCGAATAGAAGATGTCCGGAACGGCGCCGTCGTTGGCGCCGCCGGTACGATCTTTATTGATTAGGTCAGGGTCGCCGCGGACTTCGCTCGGCGCCGGCGCCGGCGCCCTGCACTGGCGCATGCCATACTATCCAATCCATTCAATTATTGTGCTTCATTGTTCTCTACAGGAATCTATGAATGACATCACTCAAGCCCTCGACATTAGATATCTACAATTATAATAAATTGACCTGCACGTAAGCAAGTAGGTACCTACTGTTCTAACGGTGCGATGTTGGTTATTCTATTTCTCATCCATTTTCACCATCTACGAGTAGTTATAGCGGCGTAATTGATCATTACCATCAGTGAACAGCCGTGTAGGCTTAGTGGGAGGTCAAAAATACTTTATTAGCAAAATATATACTTACCTATAATCGAACGCACGAAAACATCGTTGGAAAACAGTTCAACATCAGTTTGTGCCTGAATCACGGCGAAACGACTGACCGGACTTGGATGAAACATGTTTAAACAAGTATGTCATGTTTTATCTTTTTGTTACCGCACTCCTGAAGCCCAAGATACAAACAAGCTCTGCGCTTAGTTTGGTCTTCGCTAGTACCTATTTAATATGTATGTTAGTACTTTACTTTTACTTTACATAGCCTTTGTTCTGGAATACGTACAACGCGTGCAACGCGTGCAACGCGTGCAACGTTTCAGCGGGTGGACAAATTAATGTTATGAACCACTATAGCTACAAGTAGATGTGAGTACGTAAGGATTAATAGTACTTTAATATTAGCATATAGGCGGTCCAACAAGATCAGAGGTATAAAAATGGACTAATAAAAAAAGTGAAAAGTAACTGACGGTCCAGCGGGCAGGTCCAGCGTGATGGAGTCCTTACATCTGGCACCGCAGTAAGCGTAGCCGAGTGCACCCACTGCCACGTACAGCAGCACGATCAGCGCCATGCCCGAGTTGAGCACCCCGCAAGGTGCGCCAAATGCGCGCGGAGTCGCCATGTTGTTCTCAAGCGCGATCACCTGCATCCAACACGCCGTTCATCATTGTATTGCTTACAGCAGTAGGTGCGAGAATAGTGCGTCTTGTTAGCGGGCACTCACCACGCCGACGGCGGTGAGCGCGAACAGGATCGTGCCGAAGAAGAGCGGGAAGGTTGCCAAGGAGCCCCACAGGTCGAGCTCCTCACCGGTGGAGTCGGCCGGTCTTTCCGTCGCCAGCAGGTAGTACAGCACGATCGCAAGTCCCGCAAGAGTAAGCACGTTGGCCAGCGCACTGAACGGTGCTAACATCTTCAGCGACGGGATCAGGTTGAAGGCAACCAGTGGTCCCAGCAAGATACCCATGTACGCCTCCACCGACATCACATACACGGGGTCCACGACCTGCAATAACATCAACGTTTACAGCTAACAAAACATTTTAGTATCAAACAGCAGCAAACCCAAACACATGCAATGCAAAGCAAACAACTCAAAATGTGTATTAAATAAAATTAATAAATAAATATTTGCGGACTTTACACACAGCGCCATCTAGCCCCAAACTAAGCAAAGCTTGTACTATGGGAACCAGATAACTGATAGAATACATAAATACTTTTTTTTTTTGCCAATACATTCTTATTATACATATGAACACCCAGACTCGGAACAAACATCTATGTTCTATGTTCTATCCACGCAAATATTTGCCCTGGGTGGGGATCGAACCCACAACCTACAGCGCAGAAGGCAGAGTTACTACCAACTAAGCTGAACACGTTTTAAAATATTTTCAACACACTTGCTCGTAAAGAGTGCCTTATTGCAACGTTCTTAGGGCCATAAACCGAGCTATAACACACTCGTGCATAATAATGATACACACTAGTGCATAGTAGAATTATCTCTACAAAGTTACGTTAGTAGGTACCTAACTGCAAATTATTTGCGAGTAAACAGAGCATTTTCAATTTAACCGGGTGATACAGTTTTTTTTATAACAACAAAGAGGTTTTTAGAGGTACTTACTATTAACATAAAAATAAAATAAAAATGTATTTATGTAATCAATAACCTTACATTTGCCACAGGCAAAAAAAAAAAAAAACTTGGGCGCCATTTTGTTTGTATCGCATTTGTTGCTGTGTGGTAAACGATTTATGCATGTTTGTTTTTTCATCGCAAGTGTGTTGAAAAAGTGCGTATGAAACTCGTCAGTAACTTGCTCATTTGTATCATAATATACTATTATAATATTAACAATTTCAGGCAACTTAAAATTTTTCCCTACACAAGGTTTGTAGGGAAAAATTGGAAGTGATAAAATAAATTACGAATTTTGGTAGACTGCGTATCTTTCATTAGTCAAAACTGTGTTGCTATGACGACTATAGTCTGTGCTGTCAGATTCGTTGCACACCAACGCCATCTATACCAAAATCATTCTATTTGCGTTTTTTTATCATTTAGGGGTTGTTTTTCGGATTATAAGTTCCTCCTTTATTTATTCTGATTTTTTATACTGCAAATTTCATCTTAATCCGTTTTGTCGTTTATTTTTGATTAGGGAACAAAAATAGCAGCCTTATCGCCAACTTTCGCATTTATAATACTAGGTACTAGCGACCCGCCCCGGCTTCGCACGGGTTTAATACATATAAACCATCCTCCTGAATCACTCTATCTATTAAAAAAAACCGCATCAAAATCCGTTGTGTAGTTTTAAAGATATAATCAAACATACTTTATACTATGTAGTGATTATATATGCGTTGCCTATTGTCATAGATCAATTCTTGTCTATTAACTTGGTTGCGAAATAGAATTACTTTGTTATACTTAATAGAAAAAGTGGGCGGACGGATCTACCTTCTTGACATTATCGGCAATGAAGACGATGTAGACGCAGCAGATGCCGAGTTGATAGACGACGAGGAACACGTCAACGGTGAGAGCGGCGGGCCGCGATGCCTGACGAAGCGGCGCCGGTCCTGCTTCCAAGGCGGCCGCCATTGCTGCCGGATACGACAGCAGAGGCACTCGACGCCTTTGGCACGCCGCGTACTGCGCTCGCACCAACACGTGCAGGCAATGCGTGACCAACACTCCTGCCAAGATGGTGCCCAATGCGCCTGTGCCCAGACCAGCACGCGCAAACGCTTGCGGCATAGCCAGGATGCCTGTGCCCAGGCTGCACTTCACCAGGTGCACGAGCGTCTCCCAGTTGCTGCCGAATAAAACGTGACCGCGTTACTAAATCATAATAATACAATCTTTATCACCCCTTTTCACGCCCTCGTGATAGCTAATAATTGAATCGATCGGTTATATAATATACTAGCTGGTTGTTGTCCTGTCTAAATTTAAATAATCACAGAAAAAAGATTTCTGTGCATAAAAATACAAAAATTGGATAATAAACTTTAACGCATCTTTTTACCCCGTTAAGGGATGAAAATTAATAAATTCCTAAACATGTATTTCTTTAATTAATACTTAAACATGTATTTCTTTAATTAATAACATAAATACTTAAGTTCAAGTCATTTTGATAATAAACAACGAATTTGTCATAGAAACTTTAACACCAATATTTATTTACCCAGCCATGGGATGAAATTCAAAAAACTTAAAGACCAGTTTAATTATTTTATATTTTGAAATTAAATACCAAATTTCATTATTTCTATATAACAAATAAAAAGTTTCATACATATGAAAGTCATACATTATCGTATTTCACCCCCTAAGGAGTAGAATTTCGGAGAATCCTTTATTATCGGATGCCTACGTTATACAAAGAGCACACCCTCCAAGTTTCAGGTCTCTGCAATCAGCGGTTTAGGCTGTGCGTTGGTCCATCAGTCAGTCATTCAGGACAAAGCATTATACATATAAGTACAGATTAACGATATTGATAATATAAAACAGCTATGTAACACATAATATCCCGCTCACTTTGTGGGGTTCGGGAGCACTCGATGCGCGTGCGGATCGTAGTCGTCATCCAGGTCACCGTCCCTGCAAGCAAGGAGGGGAAGTGAGTCAAGCTAATCAAGCGCACAGTGCAGAGAGAGAGAGAGAGAGAGCTAGACGTACTTGAAAGGTTGCGCGTCAGGGCAGAGGGGCACTGAAGAGGCGGGGGCGGAGGAGAAGGTGTCCACCGCACGCAGCTGCACCGACTCCGGCTCGGAGCCCATTGCTAATGATGATGGCGCTTCTTTTCAGCCTGAATTCACAAATAATCACTCTTGTTAGGTCTAACTACTCTCAGTTTACATAAGTTTCATCGACGTTGTAATGGCAAGAGAAAAAAAACCGGCCAAGAGCGTGTTGATCCACGTCGCAATGTAGAGTTTAGTAATTTACACAGCTATCAACGTTCTTTATGTAATATAGAACGAAATTTGTATTATTACATCTCGAAATACATTTTCTAACTAAAAAAAAAATTATAAATTTAACATTTCACAAACGGATTACCTACCTAATCAAAAAGTAGTTTACGCATTTTATTCTACCACTTTGTCGGCGTGACTAATATGTAGGTATATAGGTATTACAGCTTTCTAGGACTGAGCTAAGCTGCGGACGGACAGACGGATATGGCGAAACTATAATGGTTTCTTGTAGACTACGAAAACCTAAAAACGAATATCACCACTTGACTTTATAGTTTACGTTTTCTGTTTAGTTTTTTTTCCTTGTATCTTGGCCAGAAATAGCAAAGTTCAGAATTGAAGGCAATTGCAATCATCTTATTTATGTTTCTTGGTAATACGTATACCTAGTTGATACGAGTATGTATGTATGTAACCACGAGGACGAGTATCGACTGTCGACGGGTATGCTATGCTGTTTCACAATTAACTATAATTATATTGTTCTTTTTTTTTGCGTTGAGATCTAAAGCAGGCTGGTGGGAGGTGGGAGGTGGCAACGTGGAAGAGATCGGAAAATGTTGAAGGAAATTGCTTTGTCATTTCGGTGACTAGTTTTCCTCAAATCGTTTTATTATTAACTAGCAGTCCGCCCCGTCGTCGCACGGGTTTAATAATGATATTATACCTAGGTATTTTTTTTACACCTTCGGTTACATTATCGAATTTTTCATAAGGATCCCTAATAAAACATTTAGTATCGCTGACTTTTTTTGTAGATATTGATGTCCTCTCAGTGCCGGATTAACCACGTAGCAAGAGTAGCAAATGCTACGGGCCCCGCGGTCCAACACAACTCTCACCGTAAAACAATAAATGTAAATAGGAGCGTAAAAATATTTTACTAGGGTATGCTTCACTCCCACCTGAAATATGACCTTATAATTATTATATCTATTATATTCCGAGAAAAAGGCTAAATACTGCTAAATTTGCCCATATTAAATCTAGAAAAGTTTATCCCACCAAAAACATTCTGTAAAAAACTAGCCAAGTCTCGATGGAGCTGCTTGTTTATCTCTAAAAAGTAATGAAATCTAGACAAAGTCGTGCCAAGTCTGAGGTTCCTTACTGCGATTTCTTTATTATTATAGCTAATGATGTGACCATAATAATAAAGAAATCGCAGTAAGGAACCTCAGAATTGGCACAACGTCTAGATTTCATTACTTTTTAGAGATAAACAAGCAGCTCCATCGAGACTTGGCTAGTTTTTTACAGAATGTGGGATGTGGGATGTGGGATGTGTTTGGTGGGATAAACTTTTCTAGATTTAATATGGGCAAATTTAGCAGTATTTAGCCTTTTTCTCGGAATATAATAGATATAATAATTAGTTTAGCTAGTTTTTTACAGAATGAGAATGTTTTTGGTGGGATTTCACTTCTTTTTGTAGAAACGTGGGCTTATTGATTTATTTTAATAGATTATCTTATTTGACACAGGTTTTTTGACATATTTTTTTGCAATAACAGTCGATTTTTTCATGTACCAATAGTAGAAAGTGGCATTACCATATCTCTAATACAGCTGAGACCAGCTGAGGGTTCTTCATCAGATACTTCAGACCTTCGATTTTTTACATCAAATGAAGCGGCCCATCAAGTTGAATATTTTTTGTAAAGGCGGTATGTCGATCTCTAATAGTTTGGTTAAGCTCTTGTGTTTTCTAATCAGGGTGACCAGGTACTCCAGATCTTCGATTATCCTAGTTTTTAGGGTTCCGTACCCAAAGGGTAAAATCGGAACCCTATTACTAAGACTTCGCTACCCGTCTGTCTGTCTGTCTGTCTGTCCGTCCGTCCGTCTGTCAGTCACAGGGCTGTATCTCATGAACCGTGATAGCTAGACAGTTGAAATTTTCACAGATTATGTATTTCGGTTGCTGCTATAACCACAAATACTAAAAACAGAATAAAATAAATATTCCATACAACAAACGTGATTTTTTTGCCGTTCTTATAGATAATGGTCCGACTCGCACTTGGCCGGTTTTTATGGTTTTCCCTAATGTGGCCATTAAACCCTAACTCTGTACCAAATTTCAGCTCTCTGAGTTTATGGGAAGTACTAGTTCTATTCTGATGATCATGAGTGAGTGAGTGAGTGTCTAAAATGCGAAACTTTGCTTTCGCTTAACTTCGTAACTAAATTACCTACAGACTTGAAATTTTGGATTTTAAGTATGTGATTATAGCTTACTGGATGACGAAAATTTCTGCTTTCAGGTATTATCCAGAGGTTTTCAAATAGGGACCTGAAAATGCGGTGAAATGATTCGATGGATGATTTGTAACAGTTTTGTTTTATTTAAATAGGTACCCTTAACGTGAGAACCTATAGCAAACTAAGGGCCCCTTTACAAAATTTGCTACAGGCCCCGCGCTAGCTTAATCCGGCACTGTGTCCTCTTTAAAACTGTAGTACATCACTTTGCTCTTGTCAACAATTTCAGCAGCGTACGCGATTTAAGGATTTTTTTTCACACGTTGGGTTACATTATCGAAGTTTTCATACGGATCCCTCATAGTTAGACATATGGTATTGCATACTTTTTTGTAGATATTGATGTCTTCTTTAAAACTGTGGTACATCACTTTGCTCTATTGTCAACAATTTCAGCAGCGTACGCGATTTAAGGATTTTTTTCACACGTTGGGTTATATTAACGAAGTTTTCATACGGATCCTTAATAGTAAGACATATGGTATAGCATATTTTTCTGTAGATATTGATGTCCTCTCTATAACTGTAGTACATCACTTTGCTCTATTGTCAATAATTTCCGCAGCAAACGCAATATATTTTTTTTCCACACTTTGGATTACATTATCGAAGTTTTCATACGGATCCCTAATATATATGATAATATTCTATAGTCTATGTTCATCAGGGATAATGTAGGAATCTAATGGTGAAAGAATTTTTCAAATCGGTCCGGTAGTTTCGGAGCCTATTCGATACAAACAAACAAACAAACAATCAAATATTTCCTCTTTATAATATTATATTATTAGTATAGTTATTGTTGGCATAGGTTTGTTGGCTGCGAATGTCCTAGTCAACCTAGTGTACAATGTACATACATGGCCCGAACGGGGCACGGATTAGAAACGTTACATACATATTGTACGAAGCAGTTTATATTAAACAGAGCCTGATCCGTGTCCTCTCAAGGCCCGTCTTCTAACTAAAGGCTCCGACCCGGCCTAGACACGGCACGCCCCTGCACGGCCCGGTCTAATGTAAATATATCCTTTGGGATACAAATACATTAGGTTTTTTATAGATCTGTTTCTGTCGCGCTGTGCCCGAGTTATGCCGGAAACACACTTATGTGTCGTGGCGTGGCGTGTCGCGCCACTAGCCAATCGCAAGATTACGTTTGCGACACGACACGACACCCAAATATGTCTCTAACCATACTAAATGTATGAAAGCGATTAGCTAGTTTTCTAGCTAGTTTTTTTAGATACGTTTTAGAATTTATGATCGAAATATTTTATATACCTACTATTAAAATCAACTTGTGATTTATTGTGAAAGATAGGTAATATGTAGATCTAGATTTCTATTAGAATAGATTTTTGATAAGTAATTATACATAATTTATATCATTAATTTATTCGAAAAGCTAAGGCGGACCACGCGCCGACGTGTTTGTCGTCATTGCAGCGGTCGGTAGGATTATTTATCGAAGTGATTAAAGATGGGTACATCTTTATTCACATAAACTATACATTATAAAATAGGAGATGTGGCTTGTTCAGAAGTATTTCTTTTTTCGTTTGGAACAAAAACAATCGTCGACTGGGAGCGCCTTAAGTAACCACTTCCTTGTAATGGAATTGATGTAACGTCCGACGAGACGGCCCAGTCGGTATTGGTAGGGGGCGGCGCCGGCGTGGAGGTGTTCCCATTCCCAGCGCACGACTGATGCCAATGAATGGTAACGCCAACACAACGCAGCGCCATCCATCGCCTCAGCGCAGCTGGTTGGAGCCACGCTGCACTGCTTCCTACCTACTACCTATCAATCTACCTATCCTACCCAGTACTTTATTCGTTATTAGCTGTCCCGCGACAGACGTTGTCTGTCTACATTTTTGCCAATTTTTGTTAGAAACGAGTGCCTCTCCCCCCCTCTAAAATTTAAACTATTGGGTTCGGAGGCGTGAAAAAATGTATTAAGTATTCAAATTCAAATTCAAATTCAAAAATCATTTATTTCAATAAAATCACAAGGATCACTTTGAAACGTCTTAGGAACTAGGTGAAGCTACGCCGATTCCACGCGACCAAGCCTAGAAGAATCAGGCATACAGGTATACAGTCCTCAGTAAGTAGTTGTTGCTATCTCGTCGATATTGATAGCAATTAGTCGGTAATAGTAGTGTAAATGAGTATGTAATAGTAAAAGCTTAAAAGCAAAACTATAACAGCTAAGTAGGTGTTACAAGTTTTCGAGTAATAATTGTATTGTATATTTCTAATTTAATTTTTATTTAATAATTATTAATTATAGTACCTACTTATTTATAAATATAATGTTAATATTAAATTTTTATAAATATGTAATTAAAACTAAGAAATTTAAATATAAATTAATTAAGAAATGTTTGTCAATGTTGTGATTGCCTGTAATTGGCTTTTATATGAAAATTGTTCACATAAGTAGGTACCACATAAATATCCTTAACATGTTTAGATATAAAGGCTGTTGGCAGTCCATTTTAATAAATAAATAAACTTATAAAATGTACTTGTAGAAATAATATTTTGTACAAATACTTATTTAACGTTGTTAGCTGTGTAAACTACAAAACCCTACATTGCGCGTGACCTGACACGCACTTGGCCGGATTTATTGATAGAATTCGGTTCTATAACAACTTTTCGGTCCTTGATGTCAAATTTTTGCGTACCAGCGCCATCTATACTAAAATTTTCCTATTTGTATTTTTTGGAGTTTACTCCAAAAAATGACGAAGAGTCAGTTTGAAATTTTATGGGGAGTAAAATCAAGTGTAACACCAAAAGTTGAGGCGTTACGTAGAAAGAGACAAACATATATATCTGTAGGATTGAACGTGTAAAAGAATGAGATAGAATACATTACACAGCGTATCTCATAAAAATTGTTGCATTATTTATTTCTGCGCCATCTAGTAGTTTTTGTCTGAACCAACTGTAGCTAGATACAACACTTGAATGAAAAATATAATAAACGATCGCTCTTATTACTATTATGTTAAAGTCTAAATTAGCGTAATCTCAAAATGAAAATTACGTTTTTAACGTTAATGATATTTTGACCTTATTCATAGGCCAATGAGGTCTAGTTTCGATGAGTAACTTTACGAGATATCAGACAGGCGCGCCGGTGACGGCGGCGGTGGCGAACCGACCAACCAACACAATGGAAAAGAGTTAGGGCCTAGGCCTATTAATCTTACCTAATCATTTTGAGGTAGGTAGGTAGGTACCTACTTGCCTATCAATATTAATGTAGTAGGTAAGAAAAAAGAGTTTTGTTAATACCTTAGTAGGTAGGTACCTACCTACCTACCGATATTGAGTGAGTAATAGATGTCGATACTGATACAAAAACCATTAATTGGATAGGTAGCAAACAAAAATAGTCAATAACACCCATCTTTAATTGCAATTGGAAGGTTACCTACCCTACCTACTTAAGTAAAATTTCTGTTTTCATGTTGAAGTAGATAACTACTAACCGTTTAAATCCAAACCAAATTAAGTAAGTAGGTAGGTAGGTACCTACCTAGTAAGTAGGTACACTGAGTGAGCCTAGTGCAGGAACATCTGTATTTGTGGCGATAAACCACCAAAATTAAATTAAACACTGACCATACCAAAACTACCTAACTACTTATCTGTTTGGACGTGCCTCTGACTAACCCATCTTCAAAGATCTGAGCGCCTGGAAATCCGAGAGGATGTCGAGCCTGCCTACCGTACCTGAGGATTACAGTCGCGATCCTATTTATTTTAGTTCGATGAACTTGAAAAGATAAAAGAACGCCTAACAAAATCATCTCTGTTGACCACCTGAACTAGATGAATGCAAATTACGATAGTTCAATGCATGAACTAAGAACTATTTTTAGAACTTATAACTATTTTTTTGTAACATACTTTATGTAATACGCTTTATTGAAGTAATATAAATAATCCGAATAATTACAGATATATGTTTGTTTCTCTTATCATTTTAGCAGATGCGTTCATTTACCCTTTTTTAGGGTTCCGTACCCAAAGGGTAAAATCGGAACCCTATTACTAAGACAACCTGTCACGTGTGGAATGCTAACTACGTAGTTAGGTAAATAGGTAGGTTACGAGATATTATGAATTATTTTTTATGTTTCTAGGGTTCCGTATCTAAAGGGTAAAAAACGGGACTACTAAGACACCACTGTCCGTCTGTCTGTTACCAGGCTGTATCTCGTGAACCGTGATAGCTAGACAGTTGAAATTTTCACAGATGATGTATTTCTCTAAAATCAGCATAAAATAAATATTTAAGTGAGACTCCCGTACAACAAACGTGATTTTTTTGCCGTTTTGATAATAGTACGGAACCCTTCGTGCGCGAGTCCGACTCGCACTTGGCCGGTTTTTTCTATTCGATATATATCATAATTATCGTTCGTAAGGAGTAAACTCCAATCGTGCGTCGTAGCTGACACACACACACTTTTTTATCATTTAGGTAGGGGTTGTCTTTCGGATTTTAAGTTCCCATCAGTTTATCTGATTTTTTATTTATATACAACAGCATTTTTACTTTAACATTTCAGCAAATCTTAATCAGTTTAGGTCGTTTAGGTTTGATTAGGGTACAAACATACTCGTGTATACAAACTCACAAACTTTCGCATTTATAATATTATTAGGATTATTCACACATTTAGGGGATAAATTTTGAAAAATCCTTTCATAAATGACGATGAATTTCTTTCTTAAAATATCCTCTCCAAACTGTAAACCATTAGTGGTTTAGGCTGGGCGAATGTCAGCGGAATATGCCTTTTATTATACTCACTGTCACTGGTCACTAGTAATAGGCTATTTGACAGTATGAAAAAGAAAGTGTTGTTGATAGTAATCTATGTAAATTATGCCTTCAAAAAGCGTTATGGAGTAAAATAACTTGAAAATAAACAATAATTTATTAAAAAACCCATAATTAAAATTATAAATTTTTGAACGCCAGTCACGTGACACAAAACAGTCTGGATGGTGGTAAACGGTGGTCGAATCGACGATGTCTTTGCCTGCCTTGAATAACTTGACGTTTGTTTACTAGTTGACTAACATGTGACGTCACAGAAACTAGTGCGACGCCATTTGCTTAAAGAAGCGTTTTTGCGGGTTATTTAAATTGACGATATTTAATTTAAATTTTTAGGGCCAATACTTATTAGAATTTCAAATAGTATTGTTTTATGGGTTCCATAGTCACTACTGAATAATCTAAAATGGTTTTTAAAATCATGTCAAATAGCCGATTCTAACTATTCCTGTAAGGATGTTGTTGGGGAGAATATTTCCGTTTTATGAGACCATAATGTTGTATTGCGAAAGCTAACCATTTCTACGAAAAACAAATATTTTTCAATAAATCGAGAGAACCCAACCCGGAATTAATCGAAATTTTATTTTTGTTTTGTTATGATATAAAAAGCATTATTTAATAACACGGAAACATCATGAGTTTTCAATATTGTTTTAATAACGTTTTCGGATCTCATTAAAAAAACATTTAAAAAGTCAATCTATATAAATTTTATACAAAAAAGAATTTTAATATTGATTATGATCACTAAAGATGTTGTTAGGTTAGCTAATTACGTAATAACTAAAGATAGAAGGACCCTTAAGTAGGAACTGAATAAATTAACCAACTTGGTATTACATGGATCTCACAAGTTTTTACGGTAGAAGAACTGAGTTGCAAGACTTAGTTTTTTTACAAGTTATGTTTTGGATGGCATTGAATTTTCAATTTCATTATCCTTTCCGCAGTATATTCCCATTACATTTAAATGAAAATGAATGAAAGCAACCCAGTTGACTAGCACTGAGGCGAACACACCGATACCGATGCCGCCCGCGCCGTGCTGCACACAAGACAATACAAATTACTCGTATGACGACGATCGGCGTCGACACGCGACACGGGAAGACGCGACTTCGTATGTAACTACCCAGCGGTTAACCTACTCACGCTCACACGAAAACAATTGTTATTGAGCCAATTGAAGTGTCACTATTGTGATTAGTATTTATGGAGAGCTCTCACAAGGGTATTTGGAAGTCTACCTACTACACAAAATGTACCTATCTATCTGTCTAGAGTGCCTTATTACAAGATAAAAACACTAATCCCCTAGGTACCTAGGTTGTTGGTTGAATTGAAACAACTCCATTAGTGGACTTGTCAACATATCGAGAAGCAAAATGTACTGGACGTAGAAGCAAATTCAAATTTCTGAAAAAATAAAAGGGTTTTCCCAAAATCTCATGCTTTCGCGCTGTGCCCAAGCTATCAGTTCTTATTTTTAGGGTTTCGTAGTTTACAAGAAACCCTTATAGTTTCGCCAATTCCGTCCATCCGTCTGTCCGTCTGACCGCAGCCTAGCGCAGAGAAGCTTAGTGCTAGAAAGCTGTTATTTGGTATGAATATACATATTAGTTACGCTGACAAAGTGATACAATAAAAATAAATAAACGGACAGACGGACAGACGGACAGACGGACAGACGGACAGACGGACAGACGGACAGACGGACAGACAGACTTCGACTTCGACTTCGACTTCGACTTCGACTTCGACTTCGACTTCGACTTCGACTTCGACTTCGACTTCGACTTCGACTTCGACTTCGACTTCGACTTCGACTTCGACTTCGACTTCGACTTCGACTTCGACTTCGACTTCGACTTCGACTTCGACTTCGTAACGTAACATTCTGATTCTCATTCTCATTGAGCTCCATTATGCAGTTCACCCGGGTTCGGTCTTACACACGTTATCAGCTTTGCGTTTTTTGTGTCTGAATCATACGTCAGTTATGTTATTCAATAGGATAGTTTTATGTTATTCGGGGAAATTCAAATTTCGTGACTACAGTTGCCACTTTTACTTAATTATTGCCGGTTTTTACGGCGTTTTCCATTTATTATTTTTTTTTTAATCTTCTTACACGTAAAATTTTGAACTTAGAATTTAATCTAACACACTAAACATACCGTAAGCTCACCTACAATACCATGTAATAACGTATTTTTCATATGAGCATATCAATTTTACGAGTAAATTCAAACATTCGGTACCTACTTTCTTAACGATGAATGCAATAAAAACAAATTTTTAAAGATGGCCCCCGCCCGAGTGTTATGTTTTCTTCACCATTTGCAAACAAAAAGGCCGAATGAAATGAAAATTCGTATTATGAAAGTCAGATAATTGTAGTTTAGGATCAATTGTAAATATCGCGCGGAAAACTAGTTATTAAACTTATTCGTGACATTTGTTTGTCTTTCTTTGCATCATTGGGTCTCAGTCCAACACTGGTGCCTCTACGTTAACTACGTTAGTCGCTGCAGTGCAGTGTAGGTACCTAACTACCTTCTTACAACTGAAATGTCTCAATTATACCTATAGGTATATTGTTTATGTTATGTAGGTAGGTATATAAATAAGCGGCGAGATGACGATGTTGATGATGCCGGCACCGGCACCGGCACCGTTCGAAATGGGTGTGGGAGGCGGCTTATTCGGATACGAGCTCTATTACTGCTTCGGAACGGAATGCACGACTCTTCTATTGAAAGATTGAAACGAACGAACATTCCACCCATTTGAGCGATCTTGGCTTTGGCTTGGCTTGGCTTGGCTTGGCTTGGCTTGGTACGAGTACACCTACCTACTCCTATTTTATGGGCATGGGTGGATCGGATGGGTCGAAACGAAACTCCACAATCTAGATAGGGCGTCATACATATGAATGCCGAAGAGCAGCCACAACTCATTGTTGTTTGTTGACCTTGAGAGGTAAAAACTGAGAAAACCACTCAATTTCAAATTAACTTCAAGAGATAGAGAACGGAAGATCGAAGCTTTTACACGCACTTTTCATACGAACCGTTGATACTTGTCTTCATACGAGTACCTACTTGGATTATGTAGATACCATACCGTCGCCCACACCCACACCTATACTATAGTTACCACACAGAAATAAGACATTTTTATGTGTCGGATTGTCAGTCGGTAGGTATGTTTACCAACCTTCTTATTTATATGTATAACCTAGCTAGTCTAAGTCATTATATTAATTACTAGCAGTCCGCCCCGGCTCCGCACGGGAGTAACGTATTATAACGATTTTATGGGTATTTTTTTACCCAAAGTGGTTACATTATCGAAGTTTTAATAGGGATCCCTATTTTTTCAAACAATAAATATGTCCTATGTTACTCAGAGATAATGTAGCATTCTAATCTAATAAAAATCTTTATATCGCGTATGCTGCGGAAAGTATTAACAATAGAGCTAAGTGATGTACTACAGTTTTAATGAAGACATCAATATCTACAAAAAAGTCTGCAATACCATATGTCTAACTATTAGGGATCCGTGTGAAATCTTCGATAATATAACCCAACGTGTGAATAAAAATCCAAAAAAAATCCTTATATCACGTAGGTACCTACGCTGCGGAAATTGTTGACAATAAAGCAAAGTAATGTTCTACAGTTTTAAAGAGGACATCAATATCTACAAAAAAGTCTGTAATAACATATGTCTAACTTTTAGGGATCCTTATGAAAACTACGATAATGTAACCAAACGTGTGATAAAAAATCGAAAAATCTTTATATCGGTTATGCTTCGGAAAGTATTAACAATAGAGCTAATATTTACCTGCAGCTTATAGCGGCGCGATTGGACACAGACTGTATTTTCATGAAGCACTGGACTGGAGTGGAGAGCATGTCGTGCACAAGAGTGCATGAATGCTCTCTTGTCCAGGGTGTTTACATTTATAGGTATATTATAGGTTAGGTTAAATTTAATTTAAAATATGGACTGTGCATTTATAATTATAATTTATTTTTTATGTATGTGTCTGAAATAAAAATGATTTATTGATTGATTGATTGATGTACCTACTACAGTTTTAAAGACGACATCAATATCTACAAAAAGTCTGCAATACCATATGTCTAACTATTAGGGATCCGTATGAAAACTTCGTTAATGTAACTCAAGGTGTAAAAAAATTACCCATAATATCATTATTACACCCGTGCGACGCCGGGGCGGACTGCTAGTAGGTAATAAATAAGGGGATCTTGCATAATTTGCTATTTGATTGGCAGGCAAAAGGCAACAGGCAACTGACTGACTGCCACGTTCATTGGTCCTACGCTACGACTCCTAAAGGAGGGTAGGTACTAATTAATGGACTGGAAGCTAGGTATATCTAACTCAGCGTGGAAAAAGTACGTGAATAGGTAGAAATTAATCTTACCCGTTTGATCGTGCGGCGTAGTATGCGAATGTGCGCGTGCGCGTGCGCTGCGAGTGCGGCGCTGAGGCGGAGTGCGCGCTGCCGTCGAGAGTCGCGTCGGTCGTAGCCGGCATCGGCAGTACGCCCTAGCCTAGCCAGTATGTACCTATTTGCCGTCATTCAATTACACTAGCTAGGAATAAAGGTACCGAACCAAACCAACACACCTAACAAAACTCCGAAAGATAATCTCAGATTTAAGATTAAAATTAATATTTTACTTACAATTTGCAATGTAATGTAAGTGAGCAAGATTATCAATCCTTTTCAATTTTTGTTTGGAAGTCGATTAAAAACTATTTTTGGTCTTTCGTCCGTAGATGAATAAAGCAAAGTCGTTTTAGTTAGGTAGGTACCAAGTAGGTTTGACATTAGGCAGGTGGCCCATTCATTGTAGGTAGGTATAATATACACCCCAAGGTAAATCCATTAGCAACATCTAAATGTTGTGCCGACCTCCCAGAAGGTTGGTTGGGTAACTGGAAAAAGCGAAGAAGAAGAAGTCGTGTTAGTTACACCATTTGTTACTCAAAAACGGCTGAGCCGATTTTCATGATTTTTAATTTGTCAGATTTATCTTCGCCCCGAATTACGCAACGCGTTGGTGCTGTATCCGACTTTAATGTCCGATCCGACTATCGGATCGGACGTGTATTGCTGTTCAAACAAAATTTATGGCACGAGCGTCTTCCGATAGTCTGATCAGACAATCGGATCGGACTGTCGGATGAAAAAATCGGACATCTATTCCCAGGCTAAATATGTACAATACAAGTAAGTCCTGCCTGGCAGGTGGCAGGTGGCAGGCTTTAAGAAGAGTAATAAACGTTTTTCATTAATGCAGAATAGTTTTTTCTCAATAACCGCAAAACATACAGTTTTGTTTTTTATGACAAGGATAACTTAAGGATTTAATCTAGATAAATTAAAGACAGAAACACGATTGATGAAACTTTTCTCGATAAATTTATTTTCCAAAGTTGGCTCTTCAAAAACACCGTGTCTCCACAACGTAGATCCCGAGTAGTGGTGCTGCCGTCGATGTGCCTAGGCACAAGAGTTGGTAGGTACTCTCGCACCCAGCGCGCCCAAAAGAGATCGAATAACCTCTGCGCCGTCCGCCACGTCCGGCGACCGATGAGGTCCTCTTCGTAGAATGCCCCCAACCTAGGGGCGCCGCAGGACCTCCCGATCAGGAAATGGTTTGGGGTCAGTCCGTCCTCTTCATTCGCCTCGTCTGTAGTTACTAGAGGCCTAGAATTGACCACGTGCTCGGCCTCGAGCAGTAGCGTGTGCAGTACCTCTTCTCGGGGGTGACGCTCCCTGAGCGTCACAGCTAGCGCCATCTTGATGGACCCTACCATGCGCTCCCAGGATCCTCCCATGTTAGGAGCACCGGGCGCTATGAACTTCCACCGCACGCCCATGTGATCGAGCTGTGTGGCGAAGTCATCTGTCTCAAGACCTTTCAGCGCTTCCTGTAGTTCCTTGCTCGCCCCCACGAAGTTCGTCCCGTTGTCACTGAAGATAGTTTTGGGCATACCTCGTCTCGCTGCCATCCTTCGTAAGGCAAGGACCATTGAATCATTGACCATTGCACCGCCCGTGTGGTTAGGCAGGGGTGCTTCATGCTCACTGTCAAAGCAATGTAGACAGTCGTCCATGTAATGGTTTCGTACTACGGCTCTGGCAGCCTCAGGATACTGACTCTGGAACTCTTCAGAACTCAGGTTCTTTACGTAAATTGCCAGACTTGGAGAGCAGGCGGCGCCGAAGATAACTGATGTCATGCGATACTCTCTCGGCGTTCCTGATCTTCTGTCGCCCCTTCATAGGAAACGTAGGCTGTCCCTATCGGATTCTCTAATTTTCACTTGGAGGAACATTTCCTTTATATCTGACACCACCGCGACTGGTCTCTCCCTGAATCGTAACAACACCCCGAATAGCGACTGAAGAAGATCTGGCCCAGGTAGAAGTGCGTCGTTGAGGCTCTTGCCCTTACACTTGGCCGCGGCGTCGAATACCAATCTCTTCTTCTTCTTAGTTGGATGTGTGACGGCGAAGTGAGGCAAGTACCACTTCTTCTTTGATGTTGATTCGTGGGCTATCTCTTCAGCGTATCCACTGGTGAGGAGGTTGTTCACCTGGCGCTCGTATTCAATCTTCAGGTCAGGGTCTTTGTCCAATTTGCGTTCGATGTTTCTCAACCTGCTGAGCGCGGACTCGTAGTTGTCCGGCATAGCTTCTTCATCATCTTTCCAGAGCATTCCTGTTTCGAAGCGTCCATCTTCTAACCTTCGAGTGGTTTTCTTCAATATTTGCACGGCCCGTTCTTCAGAGTCCGTGCTAGGTCGGCGAGGTTGCACCCCCAACAACTCAATCGCAAAGTGCTCCTTCATGAGCTCATCCATCTCATTGTCACTCACATTGGCAGTTCACTCTCCGGGCAGCTCCCCCGTCCAATCTATGAAGCACCCATCCTAGGTGCGTCAGGGAGGCAGCTGGCTGACTGCGTTTACCTGCGTTTACTCGTGACACGATAAGCTCCCAATTGTCATGCCCGATGAGCAGCTTTGGCGATTCTTCCTCATAATGGAGTCTATTCACAAGTTTTTGTAAATGGGTGCACTCTTCCAATCTCGCCTTATCGATCCTTTGGGGCGTAAGCCGTAGCTTATCTATAGTACGCGCCCCGCTGATCTTCCTTTTGTTGTTGTGGTGAAGGCCCCTCAGACTTATATCGACCCTCATTGAGTCATCCTTCGTGATGAGTCTACCGCCCACTGTCTCCAGAGAGAGGGCTTCCTTTGGTCCCTTAAGTCCGACTTCGTCCGCCACCACCGAATCTAGAAGAGTCACTGTCGACCCTTCATCCAATAAGGCCAGTATCTTGACCTTCCCTTTCGGCCCGTATATCTCCACGGGTACCATCTTCAAATACGCTCTCGTGCCCCTGGTGGTGTTCACTTGCTCATTGCTTAAGTGAACATTGTTGGCCACTTCCTTTGCAGATGAGCTCTCCTTCTCTTTGGTTCCCTGGTCTGTAGGTTTCCTATCCTCATGTAGCAGATGATGATGCCATCGGTGGCAGTGCTTGCAAGGCGGTCTCCGGCACGTCTCTTTCCTGTGCTTGTTCCGAAGGCACTTGAAACACAAGCCTGACTTTCGCGCTATTAACCTCCTGTCTGCTAGAGTAGCTTGTTGAAACTTCTTACACTCATCCATCGGGTGGTTTCCTTCGCAGTGGGGACATGCTTGCTGATGTTGCACCTCTTTAGGTTCCGCCGCAGTGTGCTTAGCTTGCCGCTGTGGTTTCACCTTCTTAGTTACAATCTCTTGCGTAGCGTATCGTCCGCACCGTTCGGCTTCTCGATTAAGAAACTTCGCTATGAGTGACAGGTCCGGGTCTTCGTGATCAGCCGCGAAGTCGTACCATCTGTACTTTAGCACCATGGGTAACATGTATATTATCACTTTTATCATTTCAGGAGAGTTCAAATACTGCGGTTTCTTAAGCCCGTTGATCGTCGCGACGGTATTGTTGATTGTACTAGCAAACACACACACATCACGAGCGTTCTCACTTGTCTTTGGCAAACTTTTCACTTTATCCAATTCTGCTAAGACTAGGGCTTCAGGCCTCCCGAATCTACGGCGTAGAGACTCCAGCACCTCTTCCTGAATACAGGATGCTCCTCACTGTCTCTCTTGCCGTTCCCTGGATTTCCCTCCTCAGTCGTGCCATATTCTGCACTGCACTAAAGAGCGGCGCGGTGTCTTCGTACACCGTTCTGAAGGCCAACCATTCTCCACAGCTGCCGTCGAAGTTCGGAAGTTCATGCATGTACGCAGGTTGATGCGTATATTCCGATCTCGGTGCGGCGCTTATGGCCTTCAATATTGCATCGGCTAGTGCTCCAGCGCTGCTAGCCTCCCTGTTCGTTCCTGGTAGAGCGGCCGTCTCTGGCTTTACAATAGCGGCGGTAGTTGGTTCACAGGGTTTCACGAAGTCTTCGACATCGCCTGGTCGCCCCTCTGCGGACGTCCCCCCTTCCCCTTGATGTCCTCCACCAGACATCCTGCCAACCGCGTCCTGTACCTGTTATGTCGGGTCTGCTTCCTAATCTCTTCGCAATTTAATAGAAGCGCAGTGGACGCGAAATTCAAGAAAGATTGGTCCGACGGACTAAGTTCTGTTGATGGCTCGTCTATGGGTAAGCGAGACAGCGCATCGGCCCCATTGTTTTCCGATGTGACGTATACGATCTCGTAATCGTAAGCAGATAATATTATAGCCCACCTTTGCATTCTACTGGCGGCCATACTGGGAATACCTTTTTGCGGTCCAAAAATACTGACCAAGGGCTTGTGATCAGTCTTCAAACAAAAATGCCGACCGTATAGATATTGGTGATACTTTTTAACGCAGTATACGATCGCAAGTGCCTCCCTGTGTATTTGAGAGTAGGCCTTTTCCGCGCTATTGAGCTTGCGAGAAACGTAAGCTAGCGGTCGCTCCACGCCCGCCGCATCCAGCTGCGACAACACGCCGCCGACGCCGCGCGCGCTCGCGTCGCACGTCAACACTAGCGGATATTTGGGGTCATAATGCGCCAGCACACTACTGCATGATAACAGATTTTTTACATCTTTAAATGCCGTAGCGCAATTAACATTCCATTGCCAGTTTCGGCCCTTTTTTAGTAGTTCGTACAGAGGAAACAGATAATCACTAATATTGCGCACGAATTTAGCATAGAAATTCACCATACCTAAAAATGATCGCAATTCCGATACGTTAGTAGGTGCGGGCATTTTCTTAATCGACTCTAATTTGCTTGGGTCAGGCCTAACGCCTTGCTTACTGACTATGTACCCCAAATATTTAATTTCATCTGCCAAAAATACACATTTGCTACTTTTTACTCTTAATCCATTATTTTGCAAACGTGACAGTACCGCCTCTAAGCTACGTAAGTGGCTAACCTCATCAGGGCCTGTAATGACTAGATCATCCAAAAATGCCTGCGTGTTTGGAATATCCTTAATCAAATCATTTATAATTCTTTGAAAGATACCACAACTAGACGAAAGCCCATACACAAGACGATTATAACGGAATAGACCGCGGTGCGTATTTATAACCGTATAAGGCTTCGAATCCTCGGACAAACATATTTGATTATACGCTTGAGAAAGGTCTATCTTCGAGAATTGAGCCCCCCCAGCTAAATTAGCGAAAACGTCTTGTATCTTCGGCAACGGGTATATCTGTCAACCAATAAAACCGGGTTCAAGGTTACCTTAAAATCTGCACACACCCGCAGGCCACCGTCCTTTTTATGTACGGGCACCAGCGGCGTCGCCCAGTCGGAGCAGTCAACGGGCTCGACTATGCCCTCTCGCAGCATCGCGTCGAGCTCGGCGTCCACGCGTTCACGCAAGGCGTACGGCATAGGTCGCGCTCGGTGAAACACGGGCTGTGCGTCCGGTCGCACTCGCAGCCGCGCCGTACCACCCGTGTACCGCCCCAGCCCCTCTTCAAACACATCTTTATATCTGTCGAGTAAATTCATCCATTTCTCACTATTTGCAACATCACTAGATAAGTTGTTTACATCAATTACTCCCTGGACTTTGAACCTAGGTATTTGCATATCTAAATTAGCTAACCATTGCCTACCTATCAAATTAGTGATACCTCTTTCTACAACATATAAATCTAAACGCTTTTTCTTATTCTTATATTGAACGACAGGTGAAATAATCCCTATAGGTATAATTTTGTCACCAATATAAGAATTAAAACTAGTTCTAATTTTCTCTATAGGTAAATCAATAAACTTGGATTCATACGTAAACTTGCTGATACAAGATGCGGGGGTACCGGTGTCTATCTCCATAACCAAGGGAGTTCCGTTCACTAGCATAGTGAGACTCAGCGGTTTGTACTCGCTTAGAGACATTTGGAATATCGCATCTTCTTGCTCTTCTTCTGGCTCCGACTGGACTTCTTCAAACGTTTCACTCGCGAAGAAGTTTCTATAGCCCCCACGATTGCGCTCCCTAGCGTCGGGCCTAGACGACGCTTTCGTACAAGCGCGCTTCAAATGCCCTTTCGTTTTACAATTGTCGCACACAAAATTGCGATACCGGCATCTGAAGCTTTCATGCCCCTGGTTTCCAAAAGCTGAGCATGGCCTCCTGGATGCGGTCCTTGCCCCAGCACCCGCGGCGGCGTTGTTGGCCCCGTACCGCTTTCCGCGCCCGGACTTCATCACGTTGATACCTTGAGTCTGGTTGTCCGATTCACTCATCTTCCCCGTTCCTTTGATGGCCGATGACTCGACTGACGCGGCGTCCCTTTCCGCAGCTTCGAGAGTGCTCGCAAGGCTCATAGCCTTTACGAAGGTTAATGTGTCCTCGGCGAATAACCTCTGACGAATAAGATCGCTCACTACGCCACATACGAACTGGTCACGCAAATTCTCTTCCAAGGCGTCCTTGAACTCGCAATATCTAGATAATTGCTTCAACGCCGCTATGTATTGTGTTATTTTCCGTTTTACACTGCCGCCGTTGTCTAAAACGGTATCGCTCCGCCATGACAGATGGGCGCGGTTGCAAATGATTACGCACTAGTTTCACTAATTCTGCATAAACTAGTTCGCTTGGCTTTTTAGGACTTGCCAAGTTCACCATGAGCTCGTACATAGGATCCTCTGCCAGGGTGATAAGCGTCGGCAGCTTCAACTCGTCCTTGACATTGTTCGCCTTGAAATATAGTTCCACTCTTTCGCAATAAAGTGTCCAGTTTCCACTATCCAATCCACGTCAAACTGATTGATCCTCCCGATAGACATGACGAGACATGGACATTTCTGGATTCCCTCCATGCGCCCTTCAGGTTCCTCAACTGCAGAGTTCAGGTCGTCCTCTTCTTCATTATCTATCCTCAGTAGCTCCATTTCCGCTCTTGCTAATGCGGCAGCAACTTGCGCTTCTTGTAGATCTCTACGACTAATCTCCGCTCGTAGTTCGATCTCACGACGCCTCCGTGTCCTTTCTGCCGCTAGTGATGCACTGATTGACTTAGGACGAGCTCTGGACTTGTCTGCCTTTTATTTAGGTTGTTTTGGTGCTGGGTTGCATGTTTCCAACGTCGTGCCGGTGGTGGTGGTGGTGGACGTCACGGCCGTGCCAGAGCTTTCCGTAGCTTCCGTAGAATGCTGCTCCTGGCTGAGCCGGCGGGTGACCCCTGCCTGGCTCCGTGTCACTGGCATGACGACGACTTGGACGAGTGACACAGCCCTTCAACAAGGCTGCGTGACCCCAGATACCCTTCTTGACCCCACGTGACCCTCTTCACTGGACAGGTGGACCACAGCCCTTCAACAAGGCTGCGGTGATCTCCAGCAGTTGACCTCTCTTCCGGTCAGCTGTTTCGAACAGCTGATATAACCGTGGTCGGGCCGGGTCAGGTTTTATCACACCTTCGCACCAAAAATACACTATCAATCAGAGGCAGCTGCCCCTCGTTAGAATAGGTCTCCGGTAGCGCTTAATCCGGCTCGAAGGGCCAGATGTTGCGGACCGCACACACCGCGCCGCTCATATGAGCGCGTTGCGGGTCCGACTTATATACGCGCCCGCTGACGAGCGAACCGAGCAGCTGTTAAGCCGCTCAAGGTTGTGCCGGCGCTGCGTCAACTGCGGGGGTGGACTGGCGCGCTACCGTCCTTATTCTAACTGGGGAGGCGTGAGGTAGATGACCTCTACTATTGCCTACTGCTTGGTATCAATGAAACAACTTCTTCTGTGGTGTGGTGGCGCAAAGGGATCGACCGTAAGACCTAAGCCTAGACCGGATCAGCTGTTCTATTCTAGCTTCCCTTCTTGAAGACTTCTTGTATTACTTCCTGACTACTTCCCTTCTCTTCTAGTATTACTTCCTGACTGCTTCTTGTCTTCACTATTGCGCGCACACACTTTCGGTCCCGACCTCGCGCGCCTATGTACCGCGAGGCGTGACCGTAAGGAAAGCGCCCTAATTCGGTTCCTAGTTTCCTAAACTTTCTACCTAATATTTACTTGCGGTCTACCACCTTATTGCCTATAATTTATTTATTATTCACATTAGGTATAAAATAAGGGTTATAAATGATTTGCACAATGCCCCCCTATCATATTCGACCTATTTCGTGGTTGGTCACTCGACCTTTATTTATACCTTAATCTAAACAATTTAAAACTATATAATACAATTTTCGCCTAAACTTATAAATGTAAATAATTAAAGAAAATTTACTAAATTACTTATGATATTACATTTTATAAGGTAATTTAGGTTCATTTACTGCCTACTCGTAGGACTAACTTTTATTAACAATCTAAATCTCACATGAGCGTAATTAATATATTTATCCTATAATTTCAATTAAACAAAATTACGTAAATTTATCCTACGAGTGCGAGCGGGATAAACATTCATGTGTCGCGTCATCACACCGCGCGACACGATAATATGAATATCTATCCCACTCGCAAACTTAATTCGCGCTTGCGCCAACTTTTTATACTTTGACGCTCATGCTCTTTCGTGGGTCGTCGCCGACAGGTAGGCCATACAAAACGTCAAGAAATTCATTTATCACCAACAAGGAACAACAAGGAACGCGGGACGGCTGCGCCAAAATCTCCTTCCCCAGAGTTAATACTACACTAGCATAGCACTATTATTATTCAACTCATGCGACTACATTTTTTAAAAAAACCACTTCTGGGGTGGCGTTACTCTACAAACGTACTTTCCCATATTTTCCCTGGATAATGAATGAATTAATGACACTAGAGCTAATATTTTTGTACCATACAATTTATGAGAACCGCTGCATTTTATGTTTTTAAGCTATTGCATAGCTCCTATCGCGGGCCTTGAGCGTGGAGACCGAATCCAGAAATTCCGTAACGAAAATAAATTACGACGATTTGCGCATGCGTAATCGCCTCGCAATCTGGTGACTCATGCCTGCTTAGAGTGATTTTCGCATTCCAGCAAGTTGAGGTCGAGGTCGAGGTCGAGATCGAGGTCGAGGTCGAGGTCGAGGTCGAGGTCGAGGTCGAGGTCGAGGTCGAGGTCGAGATCGAGGTCGAGGTCGAGGTCGAGGTCAAGTTCGAGGTCGAGGTGACTTCGAAGTCAAAGTCAAAGTCAAAGTCAGAGTCAGAGTCAGAGTCAGAGTCAGAGTCAGAGTCGAGTCAGAGTCAGAGTCAGAGTCAGAGTCAGAGTCAGAGTCAGAGTCAGAGTCAGAGTCAGAGTCAGAGTCAGAGTCAGAGTCAGAGTCAGAGTCAGAGTCAGAGTCAGAGTCAGAGTCAGAGTCAGAGTCAGAGTCAGAGTCAGAGTCAGAGTCAGAGTCAGAGTCAGAGTCAGAGTCAGAGTCAGAGTCAGAGTCAGAGTCAGAGTCAGAGTCAGAGTCAGAGTCAGAGTCAGAGTCAGAGTCAGAGTCAGAGTCAGAGGCAGAGCCAGAGCCAGAGCCAGAGCCAGAGCCAGAGCCAGAGCCAGAGCCAGAGCCAGAGCCAGAGCCAGAGCCAGAGCTAAAGTCAAAGTTGATTTTTTTGAAAGAGTTTTCTTATCGGTCACCACGCTCAAAAAGTTGAATTAATATCAAAGAAAAACAAAGGGAAAAAAAATACTGCATAAATAAAATAAAAAATAAATAATTATAATTAAAAAAGTTGATAAAAATGTTATGCAATAGCTTTACCGCGGCAGTCTCCGAGTGCCACACGTCTTTTTTTTTTTTCTTCATAAACTAGTTAATATAAGAACCAACTAAAACCTGTTTTAAATCTAAAAAAATACTTAGTTTTACCAGCCTTTACAGAAGTCTAGAAAAAAAAATGACGTACCTATCTTCCAATATAAAGCCGGCCAAGTGCGAGTCAGACTCGCGCACGAAGGGTTCGGTACCATTATCTTATAAAACACGGCAAACAAACAGGGATGAATATCAAAAAACCATAAAATATGAATTTCTTTAATTGCATTGATGAGAAATAATACTCTTTATCAAGCTATTTTGATAATAAGGGATGAAAAATCAAAATACACGTTTTAAATATAAAATGGCAGAGTTTCATACAAACTTTCCTCCCCTATTTCACCCTCTTAAGTGCTGAATTTCGGAAAATCCGTTCTTATCGGATGCCTACGTCATATAATGAACACACCCTCCAAGTTTCAGGTCTCTGCGATCAGCGGTTTAGGCTGTACGTTGATAGTCAGTCATTCAGTACAGCATTTTATAGGTAAGAGAATAACAAATAGAAAAGCCAAAACAAAAAAAATAACGATCCAGTTTTGGTGAAGAAAACAGGGGAATACCTACGAAATATCGATTTCGTCAATTTTAAATGGGAAAATTCGGTCTCTATTCGTTGATAGTTCGGGCAAAGAGACATCAAGACATCTTTAACATCTTTTAAAAAACCGGTCAAGTGCGAGTAGGACTCGCGCACGAAGGGTTCCGTACCATTATCTATAAAAACGGCAAAAAAATCACGTTTGTGGGAGCCCCCCTTAAATATTTATTTTATTCTGATTTTAGTATTTGTTGTTATACTCGTAGCAGCAACAGAAATACATAATCTGTGAAAATTTCAACTGTCTAGCTATCACGGTTTATGATATACAGCCCTGTGACAGACAGACGGATAGACGGACAGCGAAGTCTTAGTAATAGGGTCCCGTTTTTACCCTTTGGGTACGGAACCCTAAAAACCTACTTTTCTAATAATTAGTTGCTGCTGGCATTTCCTAAAATCTCAGACTAGCCCCCTACTATACTACGAGTAGATACCTACGAGAAGTTGCCAATATTTCATTACTTTCCAATCTCAGGTCGTCTGGAAGAAGTCGCTTTTTAGGGTTTCGAGTATATACAAGAAACCCTAACCCTCTCATTAATAAACGTAGACTAGCGCAGGATTAAATTTAGTGTAACGCTTACGTTTGGACTAGTCGAATTCAATATTAATAAACAAGGATTAGAGATGGAGTTGCTTACATCGACTTTACTCTCTGAATAAAAGTTAAACCTCCGAGGTAGATGGTTTTATGTCAGAGTAAGCTTAGACAACCTGCGCCACAGTCTTTCCTTACCTAAAATTGTGTTTTAAAGTTGCGTATCCAATAGTGTTTGTTTTATTTACTCATTCATTTCTGTGCAAATAAGATGGATTAATTGATGATTTGAGAGTAAGAAGAAATAGAAAAGGTTGAAAACCTGAATCTATTAGTGAGGCGTGTAAAATTTATCAAAATTCGTAAGAATTCGTTTGAAGACTTTCAAGATGAAGAGATGAATACAGATTCAAGATGATGCAGTAAATTATCAAGCGGGAAGAGCCAGCCAACAATTTCACTTGCATGCAAACAAGTTGGTTTAGCACTTTTATAAGCAAAGGGCTCAATGGATAAAAATGCCTTGGACTGGAACATTATGTGATTGCTGGTTTTTATTAATTGTGTGGCTTCAGACAAATGATAAGAGCTATATTGCACACATATTAGAATCCCAAAAATTGCAGATGGTGTTGGACAACACTGCATAAACAAGACAGGATACAGTCCAATAAATTTACAGGTAAGGTTTCAGTACGTACTACGTAAGCTTTGGTACATAATTATAATTTATTCAAACATAGGTTTCCTAGCATAAAATTAAAGTCATATATATTTTATTGTTCCAGGTTGTGTCAGGTGCTAATTTGGAGATCATGAATACCTTTTGTGGCATAAATGTGCAAGGCAGCTCACATGACTCAAGAATATAATAATGAATGTTGTTTGAAACAACAATAAAACTATTTGAGCAATCAGAATTGAATGACAGACTTTTATATTATTTTCTTGTACTTCCATGTTATACCTAAGCACATTAATTTTAAATAAAAAACATCAGGCTTATGACATTTTCTTTATTTGTACTCATTGTTTGGATCCTACCATAGAATTTTTTTTATAGAATTCAGAACTGTGAGTAGTGTGAGTAAGTATATGAAAATATCATCCTTCGCTTGTGCTCTTCATATTTTCTGTGGCTTATCAAGCTTCGAGCATGTTCATTCTGGTCCTGCAAATAACAAATAGATTAAAAATTAATATTTTAGGTAGTTTTAAAAACATAGTCAAAGTAAGTTAGTTTAACATAAGTTTAACTATTGAGATCATTTATATAACTCATTAAACCTGAAATAAGTGGTATACTTGTAATATTTTAATTCGTAGGTATTAAGATAGGTACTTACTCAGTACTTAAAGAAAAACCTAGTTAAACTTACTTTTCGTGCACTTTCACGCACCATGCTTTGTTTTTTGTCCAGTTTGTATTTGTGTCCAATGATTTGATTTCAATTATTGGAGGATACTCTCGAAATAATTGCTGAAACAAACAATTATATCCCACCAAAAACATTCTGTAAAAAACTAACCAAGTCTCGATGGAGGTGCTTGTTTATCTCTAAAAAGTAATGAAATCTAGACAAAGTCGTCAGACTTGGTACGACTTTGTCTAGATTTCATTACTTTTTAGAGATAAACACGCACCTCCATCGAGACTTGGTTAGTTTTTTACAGAATGTTTTTGGTGGGATTTCACTTCTTTTTGTAGAAACGTGGGCTTATTGATTTATTTTATTAGATTTTCTTATTTGACACAGTTTTTTGCAATGACTGTCGATTTTTTTATGTACCAATAGTAGAAGGGGGCATCACCATATATTTAATACAGCTGAGACCAGCTGATGGTTCTTCATCAGATACTTCAGACCTTCGATTTTTAACATCAAATAGCGGCCCACCAAGTAAATATTTTTTGTAAAGGCGGTATGTCGATCTCTAATAGTTTGGTTAGGCTCTTGTGTTTTCTAATCAGGGTCACCAGGTACCAGATCCAGATCTTCGATTATCCTAGTTTTTTATGGTTTTCCCTTTATGTGGCCATTAAACCCTAACTCTGTACCAAATTTCAGCTCTCTGAGTTTATGGGAAGTACTAGTTCTATTCTGATGATCATGAGTGAGTGTCGAAAATCCGAAACTTTGCTTTCGCTTAACTTCGGAACTAAATGACATACAGACTTGAAATTTTGGATTTTAAGTATGTGATTATAGCTTACTGGATGACGAAAATTTCTGCGTTCTGGTATTATCCAGAGGTTCTCAAATAGGGACCTGAAAATGCGGCGAAATGGTTCCTGTAAAGGATGGTACGGCAGTGTTTGCTTCGCGCTCGACTTGGCGGGGGCACTGCCGTGCCCCCCGATTGTAAATGATACCTACGGTAGCATTCATTATACTTACCATAACAGTCAAGCGGTAAAAGTGATAGATGATAACATTATTTACCTTTTCTTAATAAAGCGAATGCGTTTTCAGTTCATTTTGAAATTTAATTAATTTTTATCAAAGTTTTCTTAGTTGTTTGTTTACTTTTACACATATACCATAGGCAACTGTCATTCAAAACGTTGTTTGTCACTGTCCATATGTCATCATAAAGCATTGAGTTCACTCACCGACTCACTCTTTTTACTTTTAAATCAAGTGTGTTGCCATATAATCCCGGTGCAAGGAATGTATTGTTAGTCCAACACTTCGCCGAGTTTATTAATAACAATTTTACTCTGAAGTTATTACAACTTTAGGCTGGTATTAACAAGTCTTGCTGTAACCTCAGATGATCTTTGGATTAGTAAATTTTTATTAATAGCACCGTTATAGTTTCGCCATGTCCGTCCGTCCGTCTATCCGCAGCTTCTCTCAGAGACGCTATAGTAGGTAGGTATATTAGTAATTCCAACTAAGTCGTAGAATAAAATCATGAAAAACAATTTTTTTTAGGGTATCTCCCCTACACCGAAAGTGGGGATGTTTTTATTTTCTCTCGCGTACTTCATGGTGTGGGTTATTGTTAGATAGGGCTTTAAAAAGTATAAAGGGTTTGTGAAATAATAAGCTTTAAGTGTCCATTTTTGTTAGAAACGAGTGTCCCCTCACCCCGTCAACCCTCCCTCTAAAATCTAAACTATTGGGTTTTGAGACGTGAAAAATTTCACGGTAGTGGTAGGTACATTATAACGGCTAAGTAGGCGTTACAAGTTTTCGAGTAAATCATTTTTTTTTTTTGTTTAAATCCCATTGAAAATTACTCGATATAAGGTTGTAAGCTGTGTAAAAACCACCAAACTACAAAAAAACCCCACTTTACGTGTAGAAAAGGTACCTACCCTAAAAAAAAAATCCGGTCTGACTCCAGATGGATCTTGGGTCGATCGATGTATTTACTCGTAGTAGGTAGGTAGGTACCTAGGTCAAGACAAATCTAACAAAACAAACCTAAACACAATGGGCTTACGTTTTAATATAGTTGAGGAGTTTATATTCACCTTCGAAGTTCGAGCTCTATCATCAGACTCTAATACCTACCTATTCTATTACCTACATTGTCATCGAAACTTAAATCGTACAAGTTTTAAATAAGTAAGTGTAATAATATGGTGGGTGACTGCGAGTGCCAGCTGATCTGATGATGGAATCGGAAGTTGTTTAAGTAATTTCAGGAGTTTCTTGTAGTAGGTACCTACCTGTTATGTCATCCATTTGTCATTATGAGTGACATAATAAAACACAGACTGTGCCCCGCACTTCAATACATTGAGTTCACAACATGACACAACTAGTTAACTAGTTAATAAACTAATAGTTAGTAGCCGTAGTTAGTAGTTAGGTATAACTTAGTCTGTTTACAACCTACCTACTTAAGTAGATACTCGGAACTCTACAATGGAGTTTATGATTTGTTGTCGTAGGTATGTCGTGCACTCGCAGAACTGGCCACAGTAGGTAAGCATAAGCAACCAATCGACACCGCCTGCCTGATCATTCACTTGCCTTGAGAAGTTGACGCTGTACTGTAAGAAGGCATATAGGTCGGCACTTACCTACCTACTTAGATTATTTTATTCAACCTATAATCTTTAATGGTAGGTAATGCTACAGGCTACAGGTAATGATTCGAGGTAGGTATAGGTACGACGTACGAATTTTGAAAATAAACAGCTTTTAACCGATTCCGATCCTCGCGCGCGTTCTACCAGTCAGGCAGTGAGTATGAGTAGGTACCTACCCTACGATACACACGTACCTATGGTCGAAGCGGTTTTATCCGAGTTGCGTAATTTCCGATTTTCCTAAATATACGTATAGCCGCACGGTAATAGGTAGGTATGTATTTATTACAACGCATTCAAAGTTTTTCTAAAGATAGGTACCTACTTATGATGCAAGAAAAGAACAATAAATAAAATAAAAAAGAAGGCGCGAACTAACATACCCCGGGAGCAGCACGGAGCCAGCCTGAGGGAGAACGCTAACACGACGCGACGTGCTGCGTCCGACTGGGTCGTGGCTCGTGGGTCGCAAGTCGCAGTGCACGGCGCAAAGCGGCCACGGCCCACGGCGCGCGCCGTACAACCCCGCCCGCCCCTTACCCACCCCCCTACCCCCCTACCCCTCACCCTCCTGCGGTGCCCGTAGAGCGCGGCAGCACGCTACGCTACGACAGACCATCATCATCATTTCCCAGTCAAAACTTGACGTTCTTCTGGCAATAATAGATGGCGTTCGCGGTTATTGCCCCAAGAATAGCCGGAGTTCTTACGATCGCATTTCATTGTACGGGATCTGTCTGTCTGTAAAGCTGTATACCTACTGCAGTCTTATCTACTGTATCATCTCCGGTATTAGGGGAAATAAAAATATAAACAGTAGTTTCGTAGTTTACACAGTTGACAACGCTATTAAGTCATTTTCAATGATATTTGTACTATGGTAGGTAGTGGTTGTAGGCATAGGCACACTCCTACTATTATAAGATTAGCACTTCACTAGGTAGATAGCTAGATAGGTAGGTTTGCGTGAAGCTCAGGAAGTAAATAAGTATAGAGAGACGGAAGATAAATGAAGAATAGTATTTAGATAGAAGAAGAAAAAGTTATAATCAAAGATAGAAAATAGTATAAAGCACTGAATACAGTAGGTAAGTAAATTACGAGAGAATATAAATCAAATTAAAACGCGCGCGTGCGGTAGATGCGAGAAGCCAAAACGTAGTGTCTGCATGTGTGCGTGGTGCAGTGCAGGCGCGTTGCACCGTCGCAGGCGCAGACAATTTTTTTTTTTTTTTTTTTTTTAATTTATTAAACGTAAAAAAAAACAATTTTTTTATTATTACTTCTCCAAATACATTTTCTAGGTTAGTCGACTATTAGGTAGGTAGGTAGGTACTCGTAAAACTTATAAAGGCTACTTAGCTGTGATAGTTTTCCTTTTAAATTCGTTATTATGTACCTACTACCTACTTACTACCAGCTGTCCACTTTAGGTGTAGTGGAGCAAACCAAAAAATGTTTTTTTTTTCAGTGTTATTCTACCGCTTTGTCGGCGTGACTAGAATGTAGGTACTTACATTTAAGAAAATTAAAATAAAATGGATTTATTTCTATGAAGAAATACATGTTATGGATTTTTTAGGGTTCCGTACCCAAAGGGTAAAAACGGAACCCTATTACTAAGACTTCGCTGTCCGTCTGTCTGTCTGTCTGTCACAGGGCTGTATCTCATGGACCATGATAGCTAGACAGTTGAAATTTTCACAGATTATGTATTTCTATTGCTGCTCTAACAACAAATACTAAAAACAGAATAAAATAAATATTTAAATATATATTAAATAAATATTTAGTTCCGTAAGTGCCTACTTCACATTCACACTCATATAAGAATCACATAAATATACATAATTTTTTCAACAATTTTATGCGTAAAATGTTAAGCCGACTCAGATTCAGGTATATGAATGAAGTAAAGTACCTATACTTCCAAAGAAATGTTTAAATAAATTTAAGATTCTTGGGTACATGGGGTAATTAACCTCAGAGCTACCACTCAAAAACTATGACAAAGAAAATGGGGTCGCTAAGTAAGCAAGCGCAAAAGCGCACAGCTTTCAGCTCAATAGCCCCAACTCTTTATTTATTAACTATAACCAACCCAGTGTACCTACCTACATCCTTTGTTAAAGGGCCTGAGGGCACACTTCAAACGCAAAACGCGATCTAGAAACGAAACAGATTTTGAGGTGCCATCTAGTTGAGAATTTGGCAACTAACGACGCACAGAGTGGTAGTCTACTAAAATGTTTTGGCTCTTTTTAGGGTTCTTTGTGTTTTATGGGCAGAAAATGACCTGTTATTACATTTTTCATACCGTATTGATTACAAACAGAGATGTAAAATAAAATGCAAATATTTTATAAAAAAATCGTGTGAATTTTTTTTGTGAATTAAAAATTATTTCAAAATAACAAATGTATTTTTCGGCTTAAATATAAAAAAAAACCGGCCAAGTGCGAGTCGGAGTCGTTAGTAGGGTTCCGTACTATTATCAAAACGGCAAAAAAATCACATTTGTTGTACGGGAGTCCCACTTAAATATTTATTTTATGCTGTTTTTAGAGAAATACATCATCTGTGAAAATTTCAACTGTCTAGCTATCACGGTTCACGAGATACAGCCTGGTAACAGACAGACTTAGGTACGGAACCCTAGAAACATAAAAAATAATTCATAATATCTCGTAACCTACCCAAGTAACACAAATTGCTGGTTAGTTATTCACATTTGGTAACATTGTGAACTTAAAGCATTATAGTGCACTTATTAAGGTTCACTCGTGATCTTACAGCTGAATAAACAGCTATAGTCTGTACAGTGGCAGATTAATAGTAGAAAGGTGTCCTATTGGAACACTGCTATGCAGCTATTATTTTCTGGCACCATTTAAGCATTTAAGTAGAGTAAAGTAACGTTTATTGCTGTATTAAGGAATTCATTTACACCACTATACGGTTACATTTCAAGAGAGTCGCTGTGAACATCTATAACGGCTAAAGCGTTACATTGGTGTATGTTTAGAGTGTTGTAATGCGTATAGATGCGTATAGGTACACACTAATCTGCCTATAAAACTTTCCTACTCATTGCTGTCTAACGGATCACGTATGGCACTCTGTACAGCTAATAGAGTTAAATTAGAATGAAAGTGGTTCACAATAAGTAATAAAACTTCCACCATTTTGTATTTTTTTCAATTTTATCTACTATATAATTTGCTTATTTAGAATCATTTTCACACCTAATGAAACCTAGACATGTTGATTTAAAGTCCTTATAGAAGTTAAAACTATAATAAAACTATATTATACATTTTATCAAATAAACTACTTTTAATTTTTTTCTCACTGCATAAATTTCTATTTGTTTCAAACCTAAAAATGCATTTATTTCGAGGCGCATGAAAATTTTGTACTTCAAATGGATATAGTATTATCGGCAAAATTGCATTACCATCAATATTTTACATATACACACCAATAACAACAAAAATAAGTATTTATACAATAGTGTGTCATGGCGAATTACACAATAACCAACAACATTCCATTTACACGCGAATCTGCAAAGATAAAAACAAACTAACAAAATGGCGTGTGTAAATTTTAACAGCTGTTGGCAAAATGGCATCATTGTGTACTATATTAGCACTATTGTGAACTAATATAGTTATAACAGTGTAAATGGGTCTCCTTTTACAGCTTTTGTCTGTTTAACAGGTAACAACTACCTTCTTAAACCGCTTGCATGGTCTCTTGTAACGCTTAATTACCCTTATAACTCTATTTTAACGTTATAATAATACCATTCAACAGGTTATGTGAACTAAAGGTTCACAAATTTGTGCCCATTTAAGCAGCGTAGCAGCTGAATAGCCAGCTATAACTCTATTAAAGAGCAGGCTTGTACAGACTATAGTATCGATGTGAACCGCAAGTCAGCTGTTAAACAGCAATTTTGTGTTACTTGGGTACCTATTTACCTAACTAAGTAGTTAGCATTCCACACGTGACAGGTTGCAAGCCCGTCGCCGCTTTCAAGAATACTAACAGGTTTCCTCACGATGTTTTCCTTCACTGTTATAAACACGTGTAACGCGCATATACATTTTTCGAACAGAAATATCCATTGATGCACGGCCAGGATTCGAACTCGAAATTAATTTGAAATTAATAATATCTACCTAGGTACCTATTTACATGACTTCAATAACATGAATTCAATAATTCAATTTCAAACTTTTTGGTCGATCATGTGAAGTACACCTACCACCTATTTACCGACTTACTTTACCGATAGTAGTAAAATAGCGCCACCTGCCAGCGGAATTGCAAACCTCTTTCATCTTACATCTCAAACCCCGAGCGGTCGCATGAGACCTATAATAACGTAGTAACATCATATGAAACTAGATGGCGCTAGAATGCGAAAATCACGTTTGTTGTATGGGAGCCCCCCTTAAATATTTATTTTATTCTGTTTTTAGTATTTGTTGTTAGAGCAGCAATAGAAATACATAATCTGTGAAAATTTCAACTGTATACTTCAATTTCATAGATAAACACAATTTTAATTGTGTGCGCTTCTTGGTTTACAGATGCGTATAAATATTGTTGTGTACACTATCCAAAAATAAAATAATAGCAAAATTGCGAACATAATTGCAATTGTTTCAATGTCAAAATCGTTTATAGCTTTCATGTTGTCTAAAAAGTTTAAAAAGTAAAATAATTAATAATAATTGCAATTGTTCAAAATAACCAAACTGATACTGATTCATAAATGTTACTTTCTGACTGGTTCAGATATGACAGTGTAGACACAGTATTTGTATCAATAAAATCACAAGGTTCACATAAAAACGTGAACTCAAGTAAAACCTACTATCGTTAAAATCGATCATCACCAACACCACCGACCTATCTATCCGACCTCGCATTCGCATAGCACCGCACTCTTCCCGCGTTTCCCTTCATCATCCGCGACGGAACGGAGACGGTACGCGCGATTCGTGCAAGCCGATGCTCCTCTCCAAAATCCTCCACCGGTCCGATTCTAATGCGGTTTTCGGTGATGGGTTTTGATTCGATCTGTGCATCTTCTCAGATAGATGTTACCGTAACTATTTACCAGGGGGCGCTGCAGTAAACGTTCGCTTGTGCAAAACCAAAACTACCGGTTTTCCTACCTAGACCCATCTGACCCATTTTTGTTGTCACCTTATACAACTTAACCAATATACAAGAACAATAATAGTACTAAAAAAACATTTAGAAAACAAAATAAACAGCCTTAAATTAAGACAAAGAATAAAACAAAATAGCGATTTTTTTTTCATATTAATGTAATAATAACTTCGAGACGATCAAGATTTAAAAAACCAACAATGGTGTCGATTCTGTTGGCACCGAGCTAAGCCTAAAAATTTCCTAAAATAAAATGAAAGCAATTTCGCTCATATTCCTTTACGTTAAAGTCTAAATTAGAGTAGGTGGCGATTATGTTGTGTCCATTTGACAATTTGACATTTTACATTGTACGTTAATGGTAAGCGTCCACCTATCCGTATCGCACGCACCGGACGCATCGCACGCAACGGATCGTAGCATTCTTTGTATAGAGACTCATATAAGTGCGTCCACCTGTCCGCATCGTACGCATCGCACATCGGCAATGCCGACACCGTTGCTCCGAGAGGCAACTTTTGCGATGCGTGTCGATGACGTCATACGGAATGCCGATCAGTGGACGCACCCCGCTCTTGAATATGTCGTGTATCCAGATACTATGTTTCCTTTTAACTTTTTTTTCCAATTCTTCCTCTTCTGCTAACAAACAAGCTACAACGACAATTTGTTCTTCATCGCTTTCCTCCATCCTCACAGTCCGCACGTACGCTCACTACGAAAATCCGAATGAACTGGCATCGTCAATCCGTATTCTGGTACTCACCGTCGGTAATCCGTACGCTGCTAATACAGTGGACGCACTGTGAAAAATTCCTCCGTTTGATGCGATGCGTCCGGTGCGTGCGATACGGATAGGTGGACGCTTACCTTTAAGTCTCAATTCGCGTAACCTCAGGATGACAGTTTTAAAACGTAGCCTAGTTTTAGGTAATTTAACGGTTTTTTACGTAAATTTAGTCAGCATATAAAAAGGTGCTGACTAAAGTGAAATATTGATTTACTTATTTTTTTAAGCACTACCGAAATATACGAAAAAAAAAGCGTAATTTTAAAAATATTCTAAATTTAAGAATTCGTCCATTTATAGGTTACTCTAATTTAGACTTTAACGTAAAGGAATAAGAGCGAAATTGTTTTAATTTAATTTTAGGAAATTTTAGAAATTTTAGGCTTAGCTCGGTGCCATCAGAATCGTCTCCAATAACTGTCTTGTTTTAGATAATGTATGTACCTATGCTCTTTAAAAGTTTGAAATAAAAAAAAAATATTCTAAAAGCAATACTATTGGGTTTGGGGGCGTGAAAAAAATCACATAATTATACTGAAGTTAAAAGTAAAACTTTAACAGCTAAGTTGGCGTTACAAGTTTTCGAGTAATAGACGTTATAGTCGACCAACATTATGTACACAAAATGTACTTGCAAAAGAAATAAATCATTTTTTTTTAATACGAATATCTTTGAAAATTACTTATTATAACGTTGTTACTTGTTAGCTGTGTAAACTACGAAACCCTAAATTGCGCGTGACCCGACACGCACTTGGCCGGTTTTATTCCATCTTATTATTACATTCATTTTATTTTCGTTTTATTTAATCTACATTTGAATTAACCATCGCGAATAATTTTAATTTTGTTTTTTATCAGCTTTCGCCTCAGCGCTCGTTCCTCTCTTACTCTGTCATCTTTTATTTCGTAAGAGAAAGATACCAACGAAAAGATCTCCTCCTTGTTCCCTTCCGCTCGCTTTTGAGACCCTAAGTTGGGACCCTTCTGTCTGCTAGAAAAAGAAAGCGTTGCAGAATCATCGCAGAGTCAGAAGTATTCTGCGCGAGCTGATCGCTCGCCTTCCCACCGAGTCCGCGTCCGACGGCCACGGCGCGACGGGCGCCCCGACCGAGTGTAGCGAGCTGATCGAAGAGATGCAGATGGCTACCTCCGTCCGTTCGTCCCGGTGAGATGGTTCACCGATAACGTTGTACCTACCTGTTCGTTCGTATCGAAAGCGAGTTGAGCGAGGCGCCTCTGCCCGCGAGTGACTCCCCGAGTTGTCGTCCGTGTAACGTTCGATCGTTCGGTTACAGCGTCCTCCGAGCGGAGGCACCGGCCGAGTCGCGGCCGTCTCCGACCCCTCTGCTGACTTCGGAGCGACCGAGCTGTGCCTGTGAGTCTGCGGCGCCCACCCCGCCGCCCACCAGCCGACACGTTGCCGTGCAAGCGCTCCGGTGAGACGCTTCGATCGTGTCTTCGTTTTCGCTTCTATTGGCGATAGCGAGCGGCAAGACGCGCCGGCGTTCAACGTGCGTTCTCGTCTTTTCCAGAATCGAAAAAGGACGCGGGCGCAACGAGGTTGCCGGCGTCCGCGCGCTGAGAGACGCGCACGTGAGTCTCGCGCTGCGCCAGCTGCGACACCTGCGCCGACTGAACGCGGCCGTCGACCGCGCCTCAGCCGCGGCCGCCGCATCGAGTCTCTCCTAAAACTTTAACTTTATCGTAAAACGTAATACGTGATCACTAAACTTAAAAACTGAATCCTATAACACTGCGGTTTTCCATTTGGTGAAGTAGAATTTCACGCACTCGGTCCGAGTAACGCTTATAAGCGTTAGTGCACGTTATAAAAATACAAGTAGGAACACGATGCGATATTTTTGGGACGATTGCATAAGAATTGTTTTTATAGGTACTCGTAGCACCTGAAGAGCGTTCCAAACTGTTGAATAAGTAGTTAGGTAAGTAGGTATAATAAAACAAGCTGACCCGGCGAACTTCGTATCGCTTTAGAATTAACAAATACTGTGTTAAGTTCCCGTTCCCGTTCCCGTTTTCCTGCTTTACTCTTGAAATTTTTCCTGAATTTTCTTTGCTATAAACCTCACGGAGCCCGAGACCTTTCCAACGAATGCAAAACCGTGGAAATCGTTTCGCGCGTTCTGGAGTTATAGCGTCAGGAAGGAAAACCCGACTTATTTTTATATTATAGATTACAACGATATTCATTACGGCTAAGCAGGCACGTAGACTAGGTACCTACCTACCTACTAGTTTACCAGTACAAGTAGCGGTTTACCTACGAGAGTGTACGAGTAGGTAGTGATCGGTTAATTACTATGCTTCGCTTTTTTTGTTATATAGCTATTCGTCCTCGGCAACTTAAATGCTATAATTTTGGAAGATCGGGATACCAGATGTGGAACTATAGCGGTCTGGTTCTGAGTAATCTATATGAGATATTAATATACTGCTTTAGGCAAAGTTGGGCAACATGCTATCGACATTCAAAAGAAAAGGAATAAAATAAAACCGGCCAAGTGCGAGTCACACTCGCGCACGAAGGGTTCCGTGCCATTATCCATAAAAAACGGCAAAAAACACGTTTGTTGTATGGGAGCCCTACTTAAATATTTATTTTATTCTGTTTTTAGTATTTGTTGTTATAGCTGCAACAGAAATACATAATCTGTGAAATTTTTAACTATCTAGCAAGTATCACGGTTCATAAACATTATTTATATTTGTGTTCGCTTGCTGAACCATTATGGGTTATTTTAGTTGGTATACTAATATTATAAAGAGGTAAGCCGTGTTGGCCGAGTGGGAGGTACCTCGACTTTCAATCTAAAGGTCGTGGGTTCGAATCCTGGCTATCACGATTTATGAGAAACAGCCCTGTGGCAGACAGACGGACAGACGGACAGACGGACAGCGAAGTCAAATTCAAATTCAAATTCAAAAATCATTTATTTCAATAAAATCACAAGGATCACTTTGAAACGTCTTAGGAACTAGGTGAAGCTACGCCGATCGACCAAGCCTAGAAGAATCAGGCAACAAACACGGCTTGGGGTCTACCTTTTTTTTTAATGATCCTTTCCTTAATGCTATGTAGAGCTCCAGTGTGGTGCCAATCGAACAAGGTGAAGGCTCAAACAACAAGTCTTAGTAATAGGGTCCCGATTTTACCCTTTGGGTACGGAACCCTAAATAAGAGCGAGACAGGCATGGGGAAGCTTATTGCTAACAGCCGGTCTAACGTGCCGCTGTTATAGCCGTGCCGCTGTATAGATGTTTCACATCAAAAATGATTATTTCTTCTTCAAGTATATTTTATAAGTTGGGTGACTGTTACGTCTGTTACTCGTAAACTTGTTCTTAGTCTCTGAGCTAAGCTGAGTACAGACGGACGGACGGACATCAATGACGTATTATATATAGACACGTTATCAACCAACATCTCGGCGCTTAAAAACGGCGAAAATACTAGATAACTACTTATACGCGTAAAGAAAGGGAAAAAAAATATGACACCGTACGACGGGATGCCTGTTGCTAGAGGGAGATAAATAAACATCTTGAGTTACGCCACAGGATAAGTAATAGTCAAATTACACACGATATAAATTAAAAACAAACATAGCGTTGCGCGACAGGTTGGTGCGTGACTGAGCGCAATGTGGCCAATTGGCTTCATTTCATGTTGCCATTTTAGAGTGCGGACAACGTATCTATAGTTTTAATACATCATTGACGGACATGGCGAAACTATATGGGTTTCTTCTAGACTACGAAACCCAAAAAATTGGCTAAAGTATGTTTAGTATACTGATGTACTACTTGTTTAGGTACATGTGTGAATAATTAAATATCACATAAATAATGGAGGACGAGGACAGGCGATCATACTGCAAACAAACTGCTGGACTGGACGTCGGTTATTGTTATTGATCAAGGATGTCACCACTCTTATCCTTTTTTTAGGACACACTTAAGTGTGAACGTTACAGTAAGCATGCGCACGCGCTATAAGCGCTACGATACGACTTGTGCGTAGCGCTTATACATTTAAAACGATTAACGTAACGAGTTGTCTGCACCTAGCGTTGCGCCCGATACGTCTCGTCTCGTCCCAATGCGTGTCGGAGAACAAGATATTTTGTGCGTAGCGCTTGTAGCACTCGTAGTGTTCGGGAACCGATGACCTATCTCCTTACAAATTTAAAACGATAAATGAGTTGTCTGCGCCTTGCGACGCGTGTCTTCGAGCTACAAACAAGCGCTACGAGTTGTGCGTAGCGTTCTCCTAACACATTTAAAACGATTAATGTAGCGAGTTGGCACCTTGAGTCGCGCTCGCCTCTTGTTTCGTGTCGTTTCAGTGTGTGTTTGAGAACAAGGTTATTTAGTGCGTAGCGCTTGTAGCACTCGTAGCACTCGTAGCGTTTGGAGACCGAAGACCTATCTCTATACCAATACCTATAAAACGATTAATGAGTTGTCTGCGCCTTGCGACGCGTGTCTGAGACCTACAAGTGCTACAAGCGCTACGAGTTGTGCGTAGCGCTTTTAGCACTCGTAGCGTAGGGTATTAACGAACGTAAGGGGTGCGTACGTGTTAAAAACGTTTTTACAAACGCATTCCGCCCACTACTAAACACCACTACGAACTCTAACTTACCTGCGCTGTATAATGTAGGAAGGAAAATAAATAATAAAAACTAAAGTATCGAAATACGAGTACTAATTCACCTATCATGGTTAATGTAATAATAATAAAATGGTGTTGATACAATATACAGATTGTGTAGTCCAAGGAACAATAGGGTCACGGGACTGCATGCTATGGTAAAGTAATGGCGATGGCCAATTGGCCATCAATTAAATGTGAACGTGTATACTCATTCTGATGTCTTTCACGACGAGTCAAAATACACTTATGCATGTAACTTCAGCTTAACAATCCTAAAACGAAGAGTTAGAGTGTGTCAAAGCACTTTTTATTTAATATTATTCTGAACTAGCGACCCGCCCCGGCTTCGCACGGGTAGCATGTTATTATACATATAAACTTTCCTCCTGAATCACTCTATCTATTAAAAAAAACCGCATCAAAATCCGTTGTGTAGTTTTAAAGATATAAGCAAACATACATACAGACATACAGACGCGGGAAGCGGAAAGCGACTTTGCTTTATACTATGTAGTGATTATAGCGGGAAAGATAAGGGTTTGGTCCGTTGCAGAGTGGCTAATGAGATCCCGCACCGAGCAGACGTGCATGTTCATCTAACATTTACAATAAACTTAATGATATTTAATTTATCTAATTACTGTGTTGGTGGTTATATTCTCAAGGTTACGCACCGTGTCGGAACCTAATGAGAATTAAATATGCCCATGCGACATACAAATTCAAAAAGAAATGAGCTGGTCTCAGATGAATTAAATTCATAAGATAGTGAACGAAATTCACTCGGCGCTGGAGTCAGCCTAAGCTTACGAGTCTGTTCACTTACTAAGTTTATCTAGATAGGTAATTTTGATTTTATTATTACTGATCTTCGATCAAATATAACCTTGATCGAAGTTACTGATGATCAGAATAAACATTTTTCAATTTACCTACTTTACTGTGATCTTGATTATTTTCTCAAGGGCACCTATCCTATCGGAACCCAATGAGAATTCTCACTGAGTCTTACAAGTCTCCATCATGCGACATACAAACCATAAGAAATGAGCTGGTCTCAGACTATTTAAATTCTTAAGTTATTGAACTAAATACACGTGATGTGTCACGGACTGAGCCCTGAGTGCCTCTTATGTAACATACTAAGTTTACATAAAGTTACTTTGAGTTTATTTCTTCTGATACTTTGAATAAAAACTGTTATTAACTTTATCTGAATACTGTGATTGTTATTTGTCGAGGTTACTCACCGTATCGGAACACAACGAGTATACATTGCTCATGCGAAATACAAATACAAAACGAAATGAGCTGGTCAGACTATTTAAAGAAAAGTAATTGTAATTGAACTAAATACGAGTCGCCGGCGCCGTCGTAACAGACTAAATTTATCTGAAGTTAGGTAAGTTTGATTTTATTTTTATTCATGCTGAGAATAAACATTTTTCAATTTACCTTCTTTACTGTTATCTTAATAATTTTCTCAAGGGCTCCTATTTTATCGGAGCCAAGTGAAAAAACAAAATTGAACTAAATTACATCAAAAGCAAACTGTATAAGCTGTAAGGAACAATTGGTATTTAAAATAAGCTTGGAAACCAGGACCGCCTGATCGCTAAGTACTATTCCAAACATCGCATGCTGTACCATGTGATGCTTTTGAATGAATTCTAAACGGCCATTGTTGGATCCTGCAACTTAGCGAAACGTCATTCACTGAAACTATAATGGTGTGATATAATACGATTTGAAATGTTGTATGCTGCACCATAATGATGTTGCGAATCTTATAGAACAACATTAAGTTTCTGTGAAAAACAACGTCCATTGGGACTCCGAGTTCATTATGCGGACTCTCACATGTTGCGTGGTGCAGCATGTGATAATGTGGGAAAAAACATAATAATTTTCGAAAATCCAGTGGACGCAATCATGGTAAATATGTCGAACTCTAAACATGTTGCATGGTACAGCATGTATATATGTGAGAATCGACAAATTCAAAGTGATTACAAGTCATCTTAATACAATTTAGTAGGTACATCACTTTTGAGTGAATTAATGAATGGCAAGAAGAAAGCGAAAGATAATAGTGAAATTATATTATGTTGGTTAATTTAAACATCAAAAGCAAACAAAAAACAATAACTATAAGGAACAATAGGAACTTAAGCGAAGCGTCAGACACATAAACTATAATGGTGTGTTATATTAGATTTCAAATGTTGCATGCTGCATCATGTAATATTTGTTAGTCGTTATAGCAAATCATTATGTTTTATGTGTGAATTTGTCGTGCCTCACATAATGCATGGTGCAGCATGTATTTATGTGGGAATCGGCATAATAAACATGACGTTTACATGACCACATGCTGTGGAAAAAAATATAAAAACGTGAAATAAATAAATGGAAAATGAATAAACGATATTGAAAGAGAATGAAAAAGAATGCCAGAGAATGAAAGAATATTGCACGGTTCGAGTAAAGAATAGAAATGTACCAGTATTAGCTAATTAGAACAATTGGAACTAAAACAAGCTTAGAAACTACGAAGGCCTGACCTGATACTAAAGCAAAGTGTCACGCACTAAAACTATAATGGTAACATATATTCGATTTAAAATGTTGCATGCTGCACCATGTGATGTTGCGAGTCGTTATAGCTCACCATTAAGTTTATGTGAAAATATATCGAACTCTCATATAATGCATGGTGCAGCATGTATTTATGTGGGAATCGACATATATATATAATGAGACACTTATGCAAGGAAAATGTAAGGAAAGAGAAGGAAAGAGAAGGAAAGAGAAGGAAAGAGAAGGAAAGAGAAGGAAAGAGAAGGAAAGAGAAGGAAATCCATGTCTTTGTCATGTGTCTTTAGGTTAGGTTAGGTTAGGTTAGGTTAGGTTAGGTTAGCTTAGGTTCCACGAGCGAACGTGGGTTGTCGACGTCTGTATATGGGCGTCGTAAGATCCATGGCCTTGTATGGAGCTCCGGTGTGGGCTGATACCCTGAACAGCAAAAACATCACTCTGCTGCGGAAGCCGCAACGAGCGATGGCTGTCAGGGTAATACGGGGATACCGCACCGTCTCTTTCGAGGCCGCATGTCTGTTAGCAGGATCACCTCCCTGGGACCTAGACGCGAAGCTGCTTGCGACGATGCATGTTTGGCGTGAGTACGCTTTAGCTCAAGGGGAACGCATAGCTCCGAGAGAAGTAGAAGGACGTAGATTGGAGCTCTATGAAACCCTCCTGGAGGAGTGGGAAGGCAGGTTGACACAGCCGACTGCTGGTGTCAGAACGGTCGAAGCAGTTCGTCCAGTGCTCAAGCAGTGGATGGACAGGGAATACGGAATCATCACCTTCCGGTTGACGCAGGTGCTCACGGGGCACGGATGCTTCGGAAAGTACCTGTGTCTAATCGGAAGGGAACTGTCAGAGGAGTGTCACCACTGTGACGGCACTAGTGACACAGCTCAGCACACCTTAGAGCTGTGTCCAGCTTGGACTGGAGAGCGCCGAGATCTTGGTGCTGCGATAGGTCAAGACCACTCCCTCCCGACCGTAGTCCAAACTATGGTCGCAAACGAAAGGGCATGGACGGCAGTTGTTTCCTTCTGCGAAACCATCATGAAACAGAAGGAAACCAAAGAGAGAACCAGAGAGGCTGAGAGCTCTCTCCCATCCCGCACCAGAAGACCTGGAAGAAGAAGGCGGGCGTACGCCGACTTACTTCCCCCATAAAAAGGCTATGGCGGTGGCACCGGGGGGTGGCCACTGCCCACTGAACAGCCTAGAGACGGTGCGCGCGGAGGTCCCGCGCGCCTCTCGCAAGAGAAATGAGGAATTCTCCAAAGGTGAGGCTTCACAAGCCAACGACGCCGGGGCCATGGAAGAATGCGAAAGCGTACCCACAGCCCCGGCAAAAGTCGTCAAGAAGGACCCCGTTGGGTTTTAGTCGGTAGGAGTCCGACATAATCCTTCTGCTGCCCCCTCGGCGGAAGGATATCCATGAGGATTTCCCAACGTAAAAAAAAAAAAAAAAAAAAAAAAAAAAAAAAAAAAAAAAAAAAAAAAGGTTAGGTTCCACGAACCTCTAGGGAGGGAGTCCCTACAGGCGCAGAGGTGTTACTGCGACGTGGCGCGTCCCCGGGCTGCGGATAGGGGGTCCCGATGTGCCAATAGCGCTCGTTTACGAGCGATATTGGTACACCGGCGCGGACAAAACACGGGAGCGGAAGGTGGACTTCTCCGCGCGTCCCTTTGACTGAGCAAAGGGCGCAGTGGATGAAGTCAGGCAGAGGAAAGGAGTTCCTACTCTGTCGGCTCCGAGGAGGAGGCGGGCTCGGTTTGAGCTGCCTCGTGGAGGACCACTCCGATTTATCGGATGTCGGTGCGGTGGTTTACCTTATGCTCCTCGCCTCATGTGGGTTGGGGTCGGGAGTGTAAGGTAAAGGGGCATGTAATGCCTGTGAGTCGGGTCCGGTGTGCACTAACCCTGCCGCCGGACAGGCAACTTTTGTTGCCACCGCTCAAAACTCGGTATCCTGCAAACAGTGGCGGTCATGTCTCGTAGCTGTTTGTAGGGCTGAGGGCCTTGGCTTAACCGCCCGGGCCGCGAGGAAGAATACCTCAATAAAAAATTACCCGAGGGTAGGCGGCGGTGCAGCGCAGGCTCTAAGCCCTTTTCAGGGCTTGGCTGGACGGAGTTTCAGTCGCTACTGCACCACCCGCTAGGAACCAGCCGACTCCTAGCGTGTATTAGGCTTCCCCGGTTACAGAGGGCACTGACCGGGGTGACCGAATATTTCCCTCCTAATCGTGGGACTTAATATGGAACATTCAAAACTTAAAAATGACGTTGGTGGCCGAAGTGGCCGTAGTATTAGAGAGAAGGAGTGTGGTGGCGCTTCTGTAAGCGACAGCAATGCTGGGGAGTCTTCCCGTGTTGCGGTTCGTTCGCGGAGTCGCTCACCTATTGTGATTTTAGAGGACGTGATGCTGACGGCATCGGGTAAATTGCCCAACCTGTCGGACACGGACTCGGACGGGAGCCTCATATCGGTGGCTTCCGGGGTGTCATCGCCCGGAAAGAGTCGCTTCTGGAGGAAGCGACTAAGAGAGGAATGCGGCGAAGATGACAGCGCGGGGCCGATCAAAGTTCCGGTGGCGGGGAGAGGGCCTGGCCGTCCCCCCACTACGGGAAAATACGTCGGCCTGGCTAAAGCGAAGGCTGAGCTGAATGCAGCTAAGGCGGAGGAGCTTCGGCTGAACGCCGAAATGGAAATGGTCGAGGAGGAAAAACGGAAAAGAGAGGCCAGAGACGCTATTTTCCGTAAATCCCCAAATATGATGGTTGTCGGCGACGGAGATAGTCGAGACCCATCCGATTTGGTTGGAGTCATGTCGGATGCCGTGGGGACCATTCTGAAGGTCGCCACGTCATCCGGCCATTTAAAAGGCACATATGTCCGAGCACTGAAGGACGCAGCAGAAACAATTAAAGTTTCTTTTGCTGCACAAAGAGCGCGCTCGGTGACGGAGGAGGTCGCCCGACTGGAGGCGACCAACACAAAGCTCACGAGTGAGCTGAAGGACCTCCGCAAAGAAGTGGCCCAGCTTCGACAGCTGGTGCAACGGCCGGCCCCGACTCCAGCCGCAACCCCGGCCCCAGCGGTCGAAGAAATTGTGCGCGCTGTCATGGACCAATGCGGGTCCATGGTCAACGCGCGCCTCGAGGGGCTGAAGGACCGGCTGCTGCCGGAAAAACGTCTGCGACCACCACTGGCCGCAGACAACAAGAAGAAGGCAAGCGCGGACGCCGCAACCGAAGCGACCGCAGCGACTCCTACTCGGGCCCCTTCTCCTCCTCTGGTGGCTAAGGCTAGCACCAGTGGAGCAGCCCAGACTTCCAAGGGCAAGGGGAAAGGGAAGGGGAAAGGTAAGGCGAAAGGGGAGGCGGTCAAAGAGCCGCGTCCCTTTAAGCCTGCCCCCGAAAAAATGGACGAGGGATGGAGCAAGGTCGTGCGTAAGGGCACCAAAGCTGCCAAAGCCGCCCAAGCCCCCAAGGCAGCGGCAGCAAAGGCAGCAAAGGTGCCAGCCCCACGACCTGCGCGGAAACTGCCTAAGGCCCCTAACTCAGCAGCGGTCATACTGACCCTGCAGCCGGAGGCAGTCCAAAACGGAGTCACCTATGCCCAGGTGCTTTCCGATGCCAGGGAACGCATCGATTTGAAAGCACTGGGCATAGAGGGTGTCAGATTCCGGACCGCTGCCACCGGCGCCCGGGTGTTAGAGATACCGGGGGCTGCGAGTTCGGAGAAGGCCAACTCCCTAGCTAGTAAGTTTAGGGAGACCTTCAGTGGAGACCTCGTTCGAGTCACTCGACCCGAGAAGTGCGCAGAGATGCGTCTCTCGGGTCTCGATGACTCGACAACAAAGGAGGAGGTTGCGGCCGCTGTCGCAAAGGTGGGTGGCTGCGCAGCCGAGTCGGTGAAGGTCGGCAACATTGTGCGGCCACCTGGGCGCCAAGGGACGGTCTGGCTGAGCTGCCCAATCGCCGCAGCCAAAAAAGCCTCCGCCGGTAGGATACTTGTAAACTGGGTTTCGGTGTCCGTCAAGGTGCTGGAGCCCAGGCCCCTGCAATGCTACCGGTGCTTGGAGGCTGGGCACATGGGGGCGAAGTGCGCGAATGCAGAGGACCGTAGTGCCCTCTGCTACCGCTGCGGCAAGCCTGGCCACAAGGCGGCTCAATGTGAGGCCGTCCCTCACTGTCCGGTTTGCGAAGCGGCCGGAAAGAAGGCAGACCACCGTGTTGGGGGCAAGGCCTGCAAAGGCTCCGCCTCCAGCAAGGCAAAAGGAGGGAATAAGAGGGCTGGCGTAGGCTTCACGGCCCCCTCGCAGCCATCAGCGCGCCCAGAAGCGCGAGAGGAGGATCGGATGGACTCCAATTAGAATGGCCATCCGATTCCTCCAGGCGAACATCGGCGGCTCCGCCAGGGCTCAGGATCTCCTGTTCCAGAGCCTGGCGGAGTCGTCGACACAAATAGCAGTGGTCTCCGAGCCCTACCTAATCCCATCCCGGGACAACTGGGTGGGGGACCGGGAGGGCTTGGTGGCCATTACAACTACAGGTGGCTCCCTCCCCTTCGAGCAGATAGCTAGGGGACAGGGATGCGTGCTGGCCACTGTGGGCGGCAGACAGGGTTTGGCGGTGATTGGGGTGTACTGTTCCCCGAACCGGACCCTGGAGTACTTTGAGAGAGTACTCGCCGAAGTCGGGGTCCTGGCGGGAGCAGTATGCCCCAGTCCCTTGTTGGTTGCTGGGGATTTTAACGCCAAGTCTACTGCTTGGGGATCCCCAGCAACCAACGCGAGAGGGGAGGTACTGGAGGAGTGGGCGGCGTCCCTTGGCCTCCAGATACTGAATAGGGGCAACGAGAACACGTGCGTGCGACGGAACGGGGGGTCCATAGTGGACATAACGTTCGCTTCCCCCGCCGTCGCATGCCGTGTTCTGGATTGGAAAGTGGAGACGGATGTAGAGACGCTGTCAGATCATCGGTACATCCGATTCAGCGTCTCTGCATCCTCAGGGCAGTCTCCACCCCCGGTAGTTGCCGACCGGGGTACTCGATGGTCGCTTAGGAAGCTGGATAGGGAGGTAGCTTCCGAGGCGGCCATAGTAGAGGCTTGGGTGTCTGGCCCGGACATGGGGGACGTAGATGCCGCAGCAGAGAGTCTGGGAGACTCGCTTGCGCGGATCTGCGACGCCTCCATGCCACGGGTCAAAACGACGTCGCCGCCCCGGAACACGTACTGGTGGTGGCCGGGGCTTCGACACCTACGCGAGGCCTGCGTCGCTGCGCGGCGGCATTACTCCCGTTGCCGCCGCTGGATAAGACGCGATGAGGAGGAGGAGCGCGAGCGCTACGCCGACTACAGAGCTGCCTGTACCGAGTTACAGGTAGCAGTAAAGGAGGCCAAGGAGTCGGCGTGGCGTGAGTGGCTCGAGTCCCTCGACCGGGATCCTTGGGGGCGCCCATATAAGTCGGTGACGGCAAAACTCCGTCCATGGGCCCCCCCGCTCACTGCGACGCTCGAACCGCAGCTTCTCGGTCGAGTTGTGGCGACCCTCTTCCCTCAGAGGGAGGCGTGGTGCCCGCCCCCCATGGCGCTCGGGCTGAGACCGTCCGATCAGGTGGAGGAGGAGGTCCCGCCTGTGGGCGAGACGGAGCTCCGGGAGGCTGTTTTGAGACTACGGTCTAAAAAAACAGCTCCCGGACCAGACGGCATACCGGGCCGAGTACTGGTCCAGGCCACAAAAGCGCTCGGTGGGAAGATAGGGGCACTCTTTTCAGAGTGCCTAGCGCAGGGCCACTTTCCGCAGTGTTGGAAACGCGGAAAGTTGGTCCTGTTGCGGAAGAACGGGCGCCCAGCTGACTCCCCGTCGGCCTACCGCCCCATCGTGTTGCTTGGCGAGACGAGCAAGCTCTTTGAGCGTATCATTGCTGCTCGTCTCGTTCAACACCTGGTTGGGGTCGGGCCAAATTTAAGCGAGGGACAGTTTGGGTTCCGCCGTGGCCGCTCGACCGTGGACGCTATTGGAAGGGTTCGGGAGCTCGCGGACGAAGCGGTCTCAAGGGGTGGGGTGTTGCTGGCAGTGTCGCTGGACATAGCGAATGCCTTCAACACCTTGCCCTGGGAGACCGTGCTCGAGGCCCTCAGATACCATGATGTCCCACGGTACCTGAGGGAAACAGTGGCAAGCTACTTCGCCAACCGGGCCGTGATTTTCCCGACCCGGGAGGGGGAGTGGCAGGAGCGAAGCATGTCTTGCGGTGTTCCACAGGGATCGGTCCTAGGACCGCTCCTGTGGAACATCGGGTACGATTTTGTACTCCGCGGGCAGAATTTACGGGGGATCGGCGTAGTTTGTTACGCCGATGACACCCTTGTGACAGCCCGCGGGAAGAACTACAGAGAGGCGGCCATTTTGGCCACGGCGGGAGTAGCCCAAGTAGTGCGTAAAATACGACTGCTTGGGCTAGAGGTGGCCCTTGAGAAGTCCGAGGCCCTCTGTTTCCACGGGCCTCGGAATGCTCCACCGAGCGGACAACGGGTGATTGTGGGCGGAACTTCCATCGCCGTCGAGTTGACGATGCGATATCTAGGCCTTGTCCTCGACGGCCGATGGAAGTTCGAAGAGCACTTCCGGCGACTGGCTCCCAAGTTGGTGGCTTTCGCCGGAGTGCTCGGGAGATTGCTCCCGAATGTGGGAGGAGCGAGCGTAGCTTGCCGTCGCCTTTACGCCGGTGTGGTACGCTCCAAGGCGCTATATGGAGCGCCCATATGGGCAAACACCCCGAACGCAACCGTCCAGACCCTGCTGCGACGTCCGCAGCGGGTCATTGCGAACAGGGTGGCCCGAGCGTACCACACCGTCTCCTTTGAGGCGGCGTGTTTGCTGGCCAGCACTCCGCCGTGGGATCTCGAAGCCGAGGTCTTAGCGGCGGTGTACTGGCGCAGCTGGGAGAGGAAAAGGAGTGGAGGCTGGCCAATGCCTGAGGAGATCAGGCGGTGGAGAGCGGAAGGCCGCGAGGACCTCTTCAGACATTGGTCAGAGAGACTGGAAACCCCGACTGCTAGCCGGGATGTCGTGGCTGCGATTCGACCCGTTCTTAAAGAATGGGTCGATCGTCGCCACGGCGCGCCGACGTTCCGCTTGGCGCAGATCCTCTCGGGACATGGTTGTTTCGGGAGGTATCTGTGCCAAGTGGCACGACGTGAGCCGACGACGATGTGCCACCATTGCGGGGCGGCGGAAGACACGGCGCAGCACACCCGCGCCGTGTGCCCCACATGGTCTGCACAACGCGCAGAGTTGTCGGCTCACATAGGGGGGGATGTATCGCTATCGGCCATTGTGAAAGCAATGACCGATAGCGAAAGAAACTGGAGGGCGGTCACCGACTTCGCGGAGTCGGTGATGCGGGCGAAGGAGGCGGCGGAAAGGGACCGAGAGGACGATACTCTCTCGGATCCCATGCGCCGCAGGCGCACAGGTCGTAGGCGGCTGGCTTATGCTGGCCGCATACTTCCGTAAATGGGGACCTTCGGGTAATAGATCGGGGGATCTATTGCCTGACCTGAGAGGTCCCGGGCTGTAAGGCACCTCGTCCTGTGTTCCGAGGTGCCTTAAGCGGAGAAAGGGGGGAGGGATTCAAACTCCTCCCAGGGAAGGGCCCAAACGGGCAACCGCTGAGGGAGTTGCGGATGCGCTAAGCGATCCCGCGGCTCCCTCACTCTGCGGAGTTGAGGAACACCCCAGGTTTTTAGTGGGTACACTGCCTTTTTCAAGGCGGGACTCCCACATAACCATTCGGCCCCCCGGCCGAATGGTACCTATAAAAGGTTTTCCTGGGTAACCAAAAAAAAAAAAAAGGTTAGGTTAGGTTAGGTTAGGTTCCACGGGGGACCCCCCACAGTGCTTGCGTCCACGTCGCGTCCCCTGGTAACGATCCCCAGTTCTGACCACCGTAACGGAGTGGCAGACTGGGTTCGGCTAAAGTGCACTGTGCGTTGTAGACTTTCTTGCGGTTTTCTACAACACTGGCGGAGGCTACCATGCCTAAATTGCCAATGCCTGCAAGAGACGCCTCCGGGCGTTTCTTAAAAGGCCCTTCTCAGGGCCAAACCTCTACCTCTGTCGGGGTAAAATCCGACAAAGGTAAAGCGGTCGTCCAGTATGGACGTGCGGACGAATTGTCGGAGTCCGACAACGAGTCCGTAGCGATGTCGGACGCAGGTTCGATGTCGGAGGGCCCACTCGCGGCAATCGCGGAGGGTCGATCGCGGAAGCGGGCCTTTCTGAAGGAAGGTTCCGGCTCCTCAGACTCGTCATCAAAGGCGACTAAGCCTAAGCTTAAAGCTAAGGCTAAGAAGCGGGCCGCCATAGCCGGCACCCACGATGTGGGCCTGGAGGATGCGCAACGCCAGCTAAACCTGGCTCGTCGGGCGCAGCTCCAGCAGGACCTGGAAGAGCAGGTCGCTGCTAAGGAGCAGCAGGCGCGTACTGCGCGAGCCAAGTCTGGCTACGGCGCATCCTGCGTCCAGTACGCGGACCACTCCTTAGCGGAGCTGGAGCGCATGGCTCATGAGGACGAGAAGGAGATCGCGGAGGTCGCCTCTAAGTCCTCAAACTTGAAGGGGACCTTCCAAAAGTCCCTAAAGAGCAGGGCCGCGAGCTTGAGCGGCATCGTCCGGGAGCTGGTGCAACGCACCGCCACGGACGAGACGCGGCAACTGCAGGTGAGGGTAGACCGCCTGCAGTCGGAGGTCAGCCAGCTTCACAAGAAGCTGGCTGAAGCTACGGCCCTGCCTGCCCAGGCCGATCGACGACCGGCGGCCTCTGAAGCTGCGGCTCGGCCTACTCAGGCCGATTCCAGACCGGCGCCGGCTGCTGAAAGCCCCTCCTCCTCCAACCTTGAGGATATCATCCGCAAGGTTGTCATGGAGGAAAGGGCGTTCACGAGAGCCTGTCTCGATGGCATCGAGGACAGGCTCCTACCGGAGAAACGCCTCCGACCGCCGCTAGCGGCGAACAAGAGGCCAAAACAGCCGGGGCCATCCTCCCAAACGGAGGACGCCCAACTCCCTTCGACCACTCCGTCCAACCAGTCTTGGACCGAAGTGGTCAAGGGAAAGGGCAAGGCCAAGAAGGCCAAAAAGGCCGCCGCCCCTACCACCCCCACCGTCACCCCTTCTTGCCAGTCCCAGGCGACTGCCAAGAATAAGGGGAAGGGGAAGGGGAAAAAGGCGGCCCCCAAGCCCTCTGCTGCTGCCCCCGCTGCAGCCAAAAGGGCCCCCGCCGGTGGGAGGAAATTGATTCCTCCCAAAACTGCGGCCGTCGTGGTGACGCTCACCGCGGAGGCCGCAGAGCGGGGAGAAACGTACGAGTCCGTCCTCAAGCGGGCTCGTACACACGCCGATCCCTCCCAGCTTGGGATCGGAGCGGTCACGTGCCGCAGGACCCAAGCTGGGGCTCGAATATTCGAGTTCCCAGGGGCCCAGGGCGGCGCCAACGCGGACCTCTTCGCAGGTAAACTGCGAGAGGTCATCGCGGACGCGGCCAAGGTGGCCAGGCCCGTCAAGTCGGCGGCCTTGGAGGTGACCGATCTGGATGATACGGTCACCAAAGAGGAGGTGATGGCGGCGATCGCAGCTATCGGGGGCTGCGACACCGCAGCGGTGCAAGGTCGGGAGATAAGACCCGGCCGCGGAGGCATGGGCACTATCCGCCTTGAGTGCCCAGTTACCGCGGCCAAAGCCGTCCTCGCCAAGGGACGGCTAACAGTGGGTCTCTCGACCTCCTGCAGAGTCCGCGCACTTGAAGATCAGCCTCTGCGCTGCTTCAAGTGCTGCGGAATCGGACACACGCGGGCCCTCTGTCCATCCAAGGTGGACAGATCGGTCAGCTGCTACCGCTGCGGGAAGGAGGGGCACAAGTCCGCCACATGCGAGGCCACCACGCCGCACTGCGCTGTGTGCGCAGCCAGCGGCCGTCCGGCGAAGCACGTCATGAGGGGGAGGAACTGCAATCCTCCCCCTAAGAAGGGCAAAGCGCAGGCGCCGACCCGGCCTGCCGCTGCGACCGCCGCCGCCCCTAAGGCAGGGACCTCGGCGGCTGAGGAGGGAGGTGCAATGTCCGACTGATGGATAGGGTCGAACATTGCATCCTCCAGGCGAACACCAACCACTGCAAAAAAGCCCAAGATCTGCTTACGCAGATCATGGCTGAGTGGTTGGTGGACGTGGCGGTGGTCGCCGAGCCGTACTCGGTCCCCAGCCGTTGGCTGGGTGATCGGGACGGCTTGGTGGCATTGGTGTCGCGGTCTTCCACAGACTCCCCTCCCCTCTCGCTCTTAGAGAGGGGACCGGGATACGTGGCCGCCGCGTGGGGAGAAATAGCCATAGTTGGCGTATATTTCTCCCCAAACCGCCCTCTCCAGGACTTCGAGGACTTCCTCGCAGTCCTGGCAGCGGTTGTGGGTAGGGCGGCACCGCGCCAGGTCGCCGTCATGGGCGACCTAAACGCCTGGTCGACGGCCTGGGGCAACCGGGCCTACGACCAGAGGGGCCGTCCCGTCGAACTCTGGGCGGCCTCGTCCGGTCTGTCCCTCCTCAACAGAGGGACAGTTCAGACGTGTGTGCGGAGACGGGGAGGGTCAGTGGTGGACGTTTCGTTCGCCACCCCCGTCTTGGCCGCCCGCGTCGTGAACTGGCGGGTGGAGTTGATGGAGACGCTGTCGGACCACCGATACGTGCGGTTCGACATCTCCATCAGCCCCCGGACGACGGCCCCCTCGGGCCGATCATCCTTCCCACGGTGGGCCCTCACCCGCCTCGATCGCGAGGCGGCTAAGGAGGCGGCGTTCGTCCAGGACTGGCTCGCGCCACCTGTTCAAGTCCTGGACGTAGACTCCGCGGCGGCCGAACTCCGGAGGTCCCTGACCGAGGTATGCAACTCCAGCATGCCTCGGTCTCGACGCCCGCCCCCCCGTCTCGCCGTGTATTGGTGGTCGGAGGAGCTGGCGGGGCTCCGGGCTGCCTGCGTGGCGGCAAGGCGGGAATACGCGCGGAGTCGGCGGCGCAGCCGGCGAGACCCCGAGGAGGAGGACCGTCTCTACGCCTCTTATGTAGAGGCAAAGACGGTCCTCAAGTCAGCGATGACCGCCGCCGAGGACGCGGCGCGAGCGGAGATGCTGGAGGGTCTCGACAGGGACCCGTACGGGAGACCATACAAGGCGGCGCGGAACAAACTGCGCCCCTTTGGTCCCCCCCTAACGGAGTCCCTGGAGCCGGCATTGCTGGATGGGGTGGTTCGGTCGTTGTTCCCGGCCGGAACCAACTTCACCCCACCAGCAATGGACCCTCCGCGGAGTGCGCCGGAGGAGGGAGTCCCCCCACCGGTCACGGCGGAGGAGCTTGCTGCGGAGGTTCTTCGCCTCCGCAGCAAGAAGACGGCCCCCGGGCCGGACGGCGTCCCCGCGCGGGTGGTGGCAATTGCCGCCACCCAGATGGAAGGGAGGTTTCGGGACCTCTTCGGTGCGTGTTTCGCATCGGGGAGGTTCCCGAAACCATGGAAGGAGGGGCAGCTGTGCCTCCTCCGAAAGGAGGGCCGCCCGGCAGACTCCCCCTCGGCATACCGACCCATCGTACTGCTCGATGAGGTCGGTAAGATGTTCGAGGGGATTGTCACCAGCCGGCTCAATGGCCTCCTGCTGGAGGTGGGGCCGAACCTGTCGAACGCCCAATTCGGTTTCCGAAGGGGGCGTTCGACAGTGGACGCGCTGGCCCAGCTCAAGGGCCAGGTGAGTGAGGCCGTGGAGGCAGGTGACGGGGTGTTGGCTGTGTCATTTGACATAGCCAACGCCTTCAACTCCGTCCCCCACTCCACAATACTCGAGGCGCTCCGCTACCATGGAGCGCCTCAGTACCTGCGGGGCCTCCTGGCCAGCTATCTGGAGGACCGAGCGGTCCTCCTGATAGACAAAGCTGGCCAGATGCGGCGGTACGGCGCGGAGTCCGGTGTTCCACAGGGGTCTGTCTTAGGACCGCTCCTGTGGAACATCGGTTTCGACTGGCTCCTGCGGGGAGCTCTCCTCCGTGGCACGAGTGTCATCTGCTACGCGGATGACACTCTTCTCACTGCCCGGGGGAGGAGCTTCAGGGAGGCGGCGAGCCTTGCCTCGGCCGGCGGATGCCTGGTCGCGGGAAGGATCCGCCGCCTCGGATTGGGGGTTGCGCTGCACAAGACCGAGGCCGTGTTCTTCCACGGGCCTCGGCAGCGCATCCCCACTGACGCCCACATCGTCGTGGAGGGCGTCAGGGTCGAGGTAAAGGCCCAGATGAAATATCTGGGCCTGGTGCTCGACAGCAGGTGGCGCTTCGGCCCGCACTTCAGCGGGCTGTCGACGCGCCTGCTGAAGGTCGCGGGGGCGCTTTCGTGGCTCCTCCCGAATCTGGGAGGGCCCAAAGCGCGATGCCGGCAGCTTTATGCCGGCATCTTGAAGAGCATGGCTCTTTACGGGGCCCCCATCTGGGCGGACTCCCTCCAAAGGAGGGAGAACGCCGCCGCGATCCGTAGGCCCCAAAGGGCCATCGCGCAGCGGGTGGCCAGGGCCTACCGATCGGTTGGGTTCGCGGCGGCGTGCGCTCTGGCGGGCACCCCTCCCTGGGAGCTCGAGGCATGGGTGCTCGCCAGAGTGTACGAGTGGACGGCGGGGCGAAGGGCGCTGGGAGAGCGCGTCGCCCCGGAAGAGCGGGAAGCCGTCCGGCGGCAGGCGAGGGACGCGATCGTCCAGCATTGGACGGAGGACCTCGCCTCCGCCGCGTTCGGCCGCCGAACGTTGGACGCTCTCGGGCCAGTCCTGCAGGATTGGCTCGAGCGCGACCACGGTTTCCTCTCCTTCCGCATGGTGCAGGTGCTATCCGGGCATGGATGCTTCGGATCGTACCTGCACCGGATCGGAAGGGAGGAGGCCCCGCTGTGCCACGATTGTGGCGCAGCGGAGGACACGGCGCAGCACACCCTCGAGGTGTGCCCGTCGTGGTCTGAGCCGCGCCGCGGCCTGACAGCGGCTGTCGGGCCGGACCTCTCGCTTCCCGGTGTGGTCAACTCCATGCTGGGAAGCGAGGTGGCCTGGGCAGCTGTCGCCTCCTTCTGTGAGGAAGTGATGTCACAGAAGGAGGCGGCAGAGCGCGCGCGGGAGGAGGACCCTCTCGCAGCGCCACGGCGGAGGAGAAGGGGAAGGGTGAGAAGAGGTGGGAGAAGGCGATCGTAATCGTCTTCTCTCGCCTCACGAGGTGGTGAATAGCGGGAGAGAGGCGCGGGGGCGCCCCTAACTCTCCCGCATTGCACACATTCACCACCTCCGTCGGGCGGGAACGGCCACACGGTCGTTCCCGGGCCCCTCCCTTCATGGAGGGGCGTGCTGGCCCCGCTGTAAAAGCGGGGGCTCGTCGGCGGAGGACTGGACGTAAAGGCTTTGCCGGTTTCCCAGTCCTCCTCCACACAGACGATGCAGGACAGCCGCTGGGTCGTTTAGTGGGTATACCGGTCTCAGACCGGGGAGTCCCACATATCCCACCCATCCCCCAATGGGTGGGAATGCGTAATGCATTTTTCCCAGCGTCAAAAAAAAAAAAAAAAAAAAAAAAAAAAAAAAAAAAAAAAAAAAAAAAAAAGGTTAGGTTCCACGAACCTCTAGGGAGGGAGTCCCTACAGGCGCAGAGGTGTAAACTGCGACGTGGCGCGTCCCCGGGCTGCGGATAGGGGGTAACCGGTGTGCCAATAGCGCTCGTTTACGAGCGATATTGGTACACCGGCGCGGACAAAACACGGGAGCGGAAGGTGGACTTCTCCGCGCGTCCCTTTGACTGAGCAAAGGGCGCAGTGGATGAAGTCAGGCAGAGGAAAGGAGTTCCTACTCTGTCGGCTCCGAGGAGGAGGCGGGCTCGGTTTGAGCTGCCTCGTGGGAGGACCACTCCGATTTATCGGATGTCGAAGGTGGTTTACCTTATGCTCCTCGCCTCATGTGGGTTGGGGTCGGGAGTGTAAGGTAAAGGGGCATTTTATGCCTGTGAGTCGGGTCCGGTGTGCACTAACCCTGCCGCCGGACAGGCAACTTTTGTTGCCACCGCTCGAAGCTCGGTATCCTGCAAACAGTGGCGGTCATGTCTCGTAGCTGTTTGTAGGACTGAGGGCCTTGGCTTAATCGCCCGGGTCGCGAGGAAGAACACCTCACTAAAAAATTACCCGAGGGTAGGCGGCGGTGCAGCGCAGGCTCAAAGCCCTTTTCAGGGCTTGGCTGGACGGAGTTTCAGTCGCTACTGCACCACCCGCTAGGAACCAGCCGACTCCTAGCGGTCTTAGGCTTCCCCGGTTACAGAGGGCACTGACCGGGGTGACCGAGTATTTCCCTCATACTCGTGGGATCTTTTATGGAATCTTTTAAAAAACAAACTGATGATGGTGAGGTGGAGACGACGATGGGCGCAACAGTTGCGCGTTGTTACGCCGGGAAGGCGATGAGAGGAGGAAGAACGAGGAGTCCCCTGCGAAGGGGAAGCCTTGCTGTGAGTTCAGAGAGAGGTTCGGGGGACGACGTGTTGTTCCAAAGCCTAGAGTCGGATGCCGAGTCTAGGCTTAGTGAATGCAGCGTGTCGCTGGTTCCCCTATCTTCCAAATCCAAATTTTGGAAGGCGGCTGGCGAAAAGCGACGCCATCGCGAGGAGCAGGAAGGGGGTGTTATCTCAAGCGACGAGGAAGCCTTGAGTATCCCGACGACGCCTACCGCCAAGAGAGGCAGAGGGCGCCCACCTTCTACGGGCAAATATGTCGGTTTCGCTAAAGCCCAAGCTGAGTTGAACACGCTGAAGCGTGATGAAGCTCGGCGAAAGGCTGAAGAGGACGTGGCTAAACAGGTCGCAAGCCACATAGCGACGCGGGTGGTGGCTCCACCTGCTCAAGAGCAGAACAGTAGCTTAGCATCTGACCTGGTAAAACAGGCTGCAGATGCTATAGATGTAATTTTGCTGGTTGCCTCAAAGTCAGGAAACCTCAAGGGCACTTTTACCAAAGCCCTTAAAGACTCGGCGGCGTCCATTAAGGCGGCGGTAGAAGAGCTGCACTCTCGCTCTATATCAGAGGAGATTGCTAAGCTGCAAGCGGACAACGCCCGTCTTCGGAAAGACATGGCTGAGCTCCGCAAGGAGCTCAACGAACGAAGAGTGAGGGAAGAACAGTCTCCTACTCGCACAGAGACCAACCCTCCTAAGAAGGCCAAAAGATCGGCTCCAGCTTCTGCTGGTAATGATCAGACCGACGAGCTGGCTCGTGTTATCATGCTGCAGGTGGGCAGCATGATTAATGCAAGGTTCGAAGGCTTAGAGGAAAGGCTTCTTCCCGAAAAGAGGACTCGCCCTCCGCTGGCCTCTGATAAGCGGACTGAAACCGCTTCCAAGCAAGACGAGAGGGCCACACCGGAGGCTCTACCATCTGAGCCCGCTAAGAAGAAGGCCACGAAGAAGAAAAAGGGCGTTAACAAGAGCGAGGCTGCGCCTCCTCAGAAAATACCCCGTGACTTACCACCAGCCCCTAAAAACATGGAAGAGGGCTGGTCCACAGTCACAAAGAAGGGCAGGAAGGCCAAAAAGGCGACACCAAAAGGAGCCAGCGGAGGAACAGCTAAGCCTGCCCCGCGCCCAGCCAAGGTGAAACTGCGTCCCCCTCGAACTGCAGCAGTTGTTATTACACTGCAACCAGGGGCGGTAGAAAAGGGGGCAACATACGGCAAAATCTTAGCTGATGCCAAGGCTAAGATTGACCTTACCAGTTGCGGCATCGCCAGCCTGCGTTTTCGCAAGGCGGCCACCGGTGCTCGCATCCTGGAGGTAGCGGCGGGTGAAGCCAGCGGGGAGAAAGCTGACTCCCTAGCTCAAAAGCTAAGGCTGGCTCTGGACGGAGAGATTGCGAGAGTCGCCAGGCCTACGAAATGTGCGGAATTCCGGATCATGGGTCTGGACGACTCCATATCCAAAGAGGATTTAGTCGCAGCTGTAGCGCAGCGTGGGGAATGCTCTCAGGAGCAAGTTAAAGTTGGAGAGATCAAGCACTCCTTCCAGGGCACTGGGGCCGCTTTGGTGAGCTGCCCGGTAGCTGCTGCTAAGAAGCTGGCTGGAGATGGACGCCTGCTGGTCGGCTGGGTCTCAGCTCGCATCGAGTTGCTACAGCCCAGACCGATGCGATGCTTCCGTTGCTTGCACAACGGGCATACTCGTGCTCAGTGCACTGCAGATAGAGACCGTAGCGACGAGTGCTACCGATGTGGTCAACCCGGCCATAAGTCAGCAGCCTGCACAGCCCCGCCAAAGTGCTCTCTTTGCGCGGCGGCAAATAAGCCTTCGTCTCACCGGCTAGGCAGTAAGATGTGTGCCCCTCCAAAACAAAGGAAAACAAGGGCAGGGAACCCCACAGGTCCAGCGCCGGCAGCAAATAACAGCTGTCCTCCGTCACAAGCGGGGGGAGAGGAGGAAGTGATGGACGTTGTTATATAGTATGGCGCTACGCTTCCTGCAGGCGAATATCAACCACTCCGCCAGAGCTCAGGATCTCTTGACCCAGAGCATGGCGGAGTGGTTGATCGACATTGCAGTCGTTTCCGAACCCTACTACATCCCTCCCCGGTCCAACTGGGTAGGAGATAATGTAGGGTTGGTAACGATAATTACTGGAGGAGCTGCAATAGATAGAGTGGTCAAAGGCCAAGGCTGCGTTGCGGCACTAGTGAGTGGAGTGATGGTGGTCGCGGCGTATTTTTCGCCAAACAGATCACTCTCTGAATTTGAGACTTTTCTTATAGAGGTTGGAGCTCTTGTAGGGCAGTGTCACCCGCACCCCATGCTATTGCTTGGAGACCTGAACGCGAAGTCGGCGGCGTGGGGTTCTCTTATCACGGATCGCAGAGGTGATGCTCTAGAGGAGTGGGCCCTAGCCTCTGGGCTAATGGTTTTGAACCGGGGGTCAATACCTACGTGCGTGCGCTTGCAGGGTGAATCTATTGTAGATGTCAGCTTTGCAAGCGCTGATCTGGTAGACCGGGTAAAAGGTTGGAAGGTCCTGGAAGATGTGGAAGCGCTATCGGATCATCGATATATCCGATTTGAAGTCTCCCATCTTCCAGTTACCCCAAGTAGGCCACGGCAAACGCACAATAGCCCACGATGGGCTCTTAAACGCCTCGACCGGGACGCCTTACAGGAGGCTTCCTTGGTCCAGGCCTGGGTTTCTCCGCAGAGCGGCCCGATTGACATCGAGGACGAGACTGTGTGGTTCAGGGACGCTCTGACCCACATATGTGACGCGGCGATGCCAAGAGCCGGACCCCATTCTGCTAAGCGACAGGTCTACTGGTGGTCGGCAGAGATAGTAGATTTGCGCTGTGCCTGCGTTGAAGCGAGACGTTGTTACTCTAGGCAACGTAGGAGACGTCGCCGGGACGAAGAGGTTGAAGCGCAGCTTTACGACCAGTATAGAGAGGCTAAGGAGGCGCTCAAGCTGGCCATTGTCCAGGCAAAGTCCCAAGCCAGAGACGAACAGCTTGAGACCCTGAACCAGGACCCGTGGGGACGACCCTACAGGGCGGTGAGGGGGAAGCTGCGCCCGTGGACTCCTCCTCTTACACAGAGCCTGGAACCACAGTTTTTGGAGGGAGTGGTGGCAGCTCTTTTTCCCACCAGAGGCGAGTACTCCCCTCCAACCATGGCACCGCCAGGAGGAGACAGCATCTCGGCTGATATTCCAGAGGTGAATGAGGTCGAGATGAAGATGGCAGTGCTGCGACTCAAGGCCAAGAACACAGCGCCTGGGCCAGATGGTATCCCTGGACGAGCATGGGTGATGGCTCTAAAGGCTCTCGGCCCTAGGCTTTGCAGCCACTATGACGCCTGCTTGGAACAGGGTAAATTTCCTGATCCATGGAAGACGGGCAGGCTAGTTTTGCTGAGGAAAGAAGGGCGTGCAGCAGACTCTCCGTCTGCCTATCGCCCTATAGTTCTCCTTGATGAGGTGGGAAAACTGTTTGAGCGCATCATTGCCACTCGCCTCATCGGGCATATGAACAATGTCGGGCCGAACTTAGACGAAAACCAATTTGGTTTTCGTAGGGGACGCTCGACAATCGGCGCAATCCTTCGCGTTAAAGCGATTGCTGAAGAGGCGGTGTCCCGGGGCGAGGTTGTTTTGGCGGTGTCACTAGACATCGCCAATGCGTTCAACACTCTGCCCTGGGCTTGTATTAAAGAGGCTTTAAGATACCATCAGGTGCCTCATTACCTCCGAAATATAATTGGGGACTACCTCTCCAATAGGTACGTGACATACGAGGGGCGAGATGGATGGAGCCACCATCAAATGTCGTGCGGTGTTCCACAGGGGTCGGTTCTCGGACCCCTTCTGTGGAACATCGGCTACGATTGGGCGTTACGTGGCGCAACACTGTGGGGCATTAGCCTCACGTGTTACGCTGACGATACTCTCGTTACAGCGAGGGGCAAGACGCACAGAGAAGCTGTCCTTCTTGCCACAGCAGGTGTGGCCCAGGTGGTTGCACGTATAAGGCGTCTCGGTCTGGAAGTGGCCCTAAACAAGTCTGAAGCGCTCTGCTTCCACGGGCCTCGCAACAAGCCTCCAGCGGGGGCACACATTGTGATCGGAGGTGTCCGCATCGGTGTCGAGTCGACGATGAAATATCTAGGACTCGTCCTCGACAGCCGATGGGACTTTCAAGTCCATTTTGAGAGGCTTGCACCAAAACTGGTAAAGGCGGCGGCTGCCCTCGGGGGGTTACTGCCCAACATCAGGGGTGCCAAGGTGGGATGCAGAAGGCTTTACACGGGAGTCGTGCGCTCGATGGCAATGTATGGGGCACCTGTGTGGGCTAACACTCTCAGCAGCCAGAACATTGCTCTACTGCGGCAACCGCAAAGAGCAATGGCGCTGAGAGTGATACGGGGATACTGCACGGTCTCCTACGAGGCATCGTGCGCACTGGCAGGGTTAATACCATGGGACCTCGATGCCAAAGGTCTTGCCTCGATTTACTTTTGGCGAGAGCAAGAAATGGCTCGAGGTCAAAGACCGGCTCTGAGAGAGGTGGAGGGTCAGAGGGCACACACCAACAACACCCTCATTGAAAATTGGCTCACTAGGTTGGCACAACCAAGTGCGGGCCACAAAATCATAGAGGCGTTACGGCCAATTCTAAAAGAGTGGCTTACTCGAGAGCATGGGTCGTTAACCTTCCGATTGACGCAGGTACTATCGGGGCACGGATGTTTCTCGAAGTACCTGTGTCGTATTGGGAGGGAACCGACAACTGAGTGCCACCATTGCCCCAGTAACATCGACTCGGCACAGCACACGCTGGAAGAATGCCCAGCCTGGGCAGAACCCCGGCGTGAGCTAATAGACAAAGTGGGAACTGATCTTTCACTCCCAGCTCTTCTCAGAGCTATCTTAAGGAGTGAAGAAAGTTGGAAAGCGGCAATAACCTTTTGCGAAGAGATTCTCTCGCAAAAGGAAGCTGCGGAAAGGGAGCGGGAAATCACAACTCTCAACCCGATCCGTAGCAGGAGATCCGGGCGTCGCAGGAGGCATCCCAGCCTCCATGTGATAAGGCCCCCATAAAAAGGCTTAAGTGGCGGCACCGGGGGGTGTCACCACCTAACGAACAGCCTTGAGATGGTGCGCGCGGTGGTCCCGCGTGCCTCTCATCAGAGATGTGGCGATAACAACTCAAGAGGAGGCTCAATGAGCCAACGCCGCCGGTGGCCATGGACGAGTGCGAAAGCGTACCCACAGCCCCGGCACCAGGCGTGAAGATGGACCCCCGATGGTTTTTTAGTCGGTATGCCGTTGGTTGCTAGGGTCTCATTAGCCCTAGTAACTGGCGGAGAGCCCGACATACCCCTTCAGCTCCCCCGAGCTGTTGGGGATGCGTAATGCATTTCTCCATCGTTAAAAAAAAAAAAAGGTTAGGTTAGGTTAGGTTAGGTTAGGTTAGGTTAGGTTCCACGAACCTCTAGGAATGGAGTTCCTACAGGCGCAGAGGTGATACTGCGACGTGGCGCGTCCCCGGGCTGCGGATAGGGGTAGCCGGTACCGAGTTCGGTACCGGTAACCGGTGTGTTGTTGCACACCGGCGCGGACAAAACACGAAGATAGGGAGGTGGGGGGCGGGGAAGGCTTCTCCGCGCGTCCCTTTGATTAGCAAAGGGCGCAGTGGATGAAGCAGGACGTGCTCGGTGAGCAACAGCCAACCGAGTAGGGAATAGAGGGGGTGCTCTATTGCCAGCGTCCAGGGTTAGGCAAGATGATGGATGTTAGAAGATGAGGGATGGGTGCTCTTCCTGAAAGTCGGGTAGGTGTCTTGGCGACTCGATCGTGGACGTCAAACATGATTGACTTGCCTTGGCACCAATTGCACGATTAGTAGGGAGAGAGGCCACGGTGTGAGAGATGAGGGAATGGGTTCTCTTCCTGAAAGTCGGGTAGGTGTCTTGGCGACTTGATCGTGGTCTTCGCGCACATGATCGACTTGCCTTGGCACCATTTGCACGATTAGTAGGGAGTGAGGCCAACCAAGTGGGTGGGGTTAGAACACGGCTGATCCCACCCAGGGAGGGGCCCCCGCGACGGGGCACAGACTGGCGGCTTGGTGACTTCATCGTGGTTTTGGGCGATGCACTTGCCTAGCTGCCAGTGATTAGGAAGGTAGTGAGGCCTCTTATAGGCCTCCGTATGGAAGGGAATGGTTGATGAAGGTCGGAAGGTCTGCCGAGGGTGACGATGCGTCGATCAGTGTGTGTCAACCCACCACTTGATCGACGAGTCGTCATCTCTTCGGCGGAGAATGAAAGGGATAGGAATGTGAGGTGATGGATGCAAGACGGGAATGGAGAGGAAGAAAACCTCAGTAAAAAATTACCAGCGGCAGGAGATCTGAGAGTGATGGGACGGTGTACGCACCGTCTCCGCAACTCTCCTCCTCCTGGCGATCATGTGATTTGCCGGGAGCGAGGCCGCCGAGTGGGATCCTTTTGATCCCACTCTGGGATGGAGGGGAGGCGACAGCGGGTGCCTGCCCCTACACGGGATGGGGACTGGTGGCCGTTCTGGCTTTTGGCCTTGCCGCCAGTCGTGGAGCGGAGTTCGGCGTTGCCGACTCTGCTGTTTGGGTCCGTGAGTGGCTGAGGTGGGGGCTTCGGCTGCTCGCTTGTGGACCCCGGGAGGGCGACGGCACTTAAGTTAGTGCTGTCGTGAGCTCCGCGTACGTAGTGCGCGGGACCGGTCGTGGCAGTGGGTGTCATTCCCGGGACGATGCTCCTAGCAACGATGCGAGAGGGGCACCGGTGCGTTCCGTATGGAGATCCCGGAGCCCCTCGACATGCATTGAGGCTGGCCATCGGGCGTTTTAGTGAGTCGTCGAGCGCAGAGTGCTTGACAACCTCACATAACCTAGTTTGCCGCCCCTGGGCAAACTAGGTATCTGGTTGCAGATTTTACCGCCCGTAAAGCAAAAAAAAAAAAAAAAAAAAGGTTAGGTTAGGTTAGGTTAGGTTAGGTTCGGCTGGCGGATCCCTGGTCGCAGGAAGGATCCGCCGGCTTGGATTGGCGCGTCGCCCCGGAAGAGCGGGAAGCCGTCCGGCGGCAGGCGAGGGACGCGATCGTCCAGCATTGGACGGAGGACCTCGCCTCCGCCGCGTTCGGCCGCCGAACGTTGGACGCTCTCGGGCCAGTCCTGCAGGATTGGCTCGAGCGCGACCACGGCTTCCTCTCCTTCCGCATGGTGCAGGTGCTATCCGGGCATGGATGCTTCGGATCGTACCTGCACCGGATCGGAAGGGAGGAGGCCCCGCTGTGCCACGATTGTGGCGCAGCGGAGGACACGGCGCAGCACACCCTCGAGGTGTGCCCGTCGTGGTCCGAGCCGCGCCGCGGCCTGACAGCGGCTGTCGGGCCGGACCTCTCGCTTCCCGGTGTGGTCAACTCCATGCTGGGAAGCGAGGTGGCCTGGGCAGCTGTCGCCTCCTTCTGTGAGGAAGTGATGTCACAGAAGGAGGCGGCAGAGCGCGCGCGGGAGGAGGACCCTCTCGCAGCGCCACGGCGGAGGAGAAGGAGAGGAAGGGTGAGAAGAGGTGGGAGAAGGCGATCGTAATCGTCTTCTCTCGCCTCATGGGGTGGTGAATAGCGGGAGAGAGGCGCGGGGGCGCCTTCTAACTCTCCCGCATTGCACATATTCACCACCTCCGCCGGGCGGGAATGGCCGCAGGTCGTTCCCGGGCCCCTCCTCCTAAGGAGGGGCGTGCTGGCCCCGCTGCAAAAGCGGGGGCTCGTCGGCGGAGGACTGGACGTAAAGGCTCTGCCGGTTTCCCAGTCCTCCTCCACACAGACGATGCAGGACAGCCGCTGGGTCGTTTAGTGGGTATACCGGTCTCAGACCGGGGAGTCCCACATATCCCACCCATCCCCCAATGGGTGGGAATGCGTAATGCATTTTTCCCAGCGTCAAAAAAAAAAAAAAAAAAAAAGGTTAGGTTAGGTTAGGTTAGGTTAGGTTCCACGAACCTCTAGGAATGGAGTTCCTACAGGCGCAGAGGTGATACTGCGACGTGGCGCGTCCCCGGGCTGCGGATAGGGGTAGCCGGTACCGAGTTCGGTACCGGTAACCGGTGTGTTGTTGCACACCGGCGCGGACAAAACACGAAGATAGGGAGGTAGGTGGGGGGCGGGGAAGGCTTCTCCGCGCGTCCCTTTGATTAGCAAAGGGCGCAGTGGATGAAGCAGGACGTGCTCGGTGAGCAACAGCCAACCGAGTAGGGAATAGAGGGGGTGCTCTATTGCCAGCGTCCAGGGTAGGACAAGATGATGGATGATAGAGATGAGGGATGATAGAGATGAGGGATGGTAGAGAGAGGAGGCGGACTTGCCCGTCGGGGAGACCGGAGTGCCACGCCGGTCAGGCCCCGGGCGGGTGAGGGAGAGGACGCTAAACCTCTTTAAAAAATGGCACAGGAAGAAAACCTCTTTAAAAAATAACACCTCCTGGGGGAGATCGGTGTCGCCACGCCGATCTGGACCCGTGGGGGCGGAGAGGATGGAGGGGAGGCGACAGTGGGTGCCTGCCTAGAAGGATGGATGATAGAGATGAGGGATGGGTGCTCTTCCTGAAAGTCGGGTAGGTGTCTTGGCTTGTTGATCGCGGCGGGGAGCCATGATTGACTTGCCTTGACGCCAATTGCCCGATTAGTAGGGAGTGAGGCCAACCAAGTGGGTGGGATTAGAACACGGCTGATCCCACCCAGGGAGGGGCCCCCGCGACGGGGCACAGACTGGCGGCTTGGTGACTTCATCGTGGTTTGGTCGATGCACTTGCCTAGCTGCCAGTTATTAGGAAGGTAGTGAGGCCTCTTATAGGCCTCCGTATGGAAGGGAATGGTAGATGAAGGTGGGAAGGTCTGCCGAGGGTGACGATGCGTCGATCAGTGAGTGGTTAACCCACCACTTGATCGACGAGTCGTCATCTCTGCGGCGGAGAATGTAAGGGATGGGAATGTGAGGTGATGGATGCAAGACGGGAATGGAGAGGAAGAAAACCTCAGTAAAAAATTACCAGCGGCAGGAGATCTGAGAGTGATGGGACGGTGTACGCACCGTCTCCGCAACTCTCCTCCTCCTGGCGATCATGCGATTTGCCGGGAGCGAGGCCGCCGAGTGGGATCCTTTCGATCCCACTCTGGGATGGAGGGGAGGCGACAGCGGGTGCCTGCCCCTACACGGGATGGTGACTGGTGGCCGTTCTGGCTTTTGGCCTTGCCACCAGTCGTGGAGCGGAGTTCGGCGTTGCCGACTCTGCTGTTTGGGTCCGTGAGTGGCTGAAGTGGGGGCTTCGGCTGCTCGCTTGTGGACCCCGGGAGGGCGATGGCACTTAAGTTAGTGCTGTCGTGAGCTCCGCGTACGTAGTGCGCGGGACCGGGCGTGGCAGTGGGTGTCATTCCCGGGACGATGCTCCTAGCAACGATGCGAGAGGGGCACCGGTGCGTTCCGTATGGAGATCCCGGAGCCCCTCGACATGCATCGAGGCTGGCCATCGGGCGTTTTTAGTGAGTCGTCGAGTGCAGAGTGCTCGACAACCTCACATAACCTAGTTTGCCGTCCCCTGGACAAACTAGGTATCTGGTTGCAGATTTTTACCGCCCGTAAAGCAAAAAAAAAAAAAAAGGTTAGGTTAGGTTAGGTTAGGTTCCACGAACCTCTAGGAATGGAGTTCCTACAGGCGCAGAGGTGATACTGCGACGTGGCGCGTCCCCGGGCTGCGGATAGGGGGCAACCGGTGTGCCAATAGAGCTCGTGCGAAGCGGGCTTGCGGTGCACCGGTAACCGGTGCGTCCAAGAGAGATATTGGGCACCGGCGCGGACAAAACACGAAGAGAGAGGGGTAGGGGGGTGGGGAAGGCTTCTCCGCGCGACCCTTTGATTAGCAAAGGGCGCAGTGGATGAAGCAGGACGTGCTCGGTGAGCAACAGCCAACCGAGTAGGGAATAGAGGGGGTGCTCTATTGCCAGCGTCCAGGGTAGGGCAAGATGATGGATGATAGAGATGAGGGATGATAGAGATGAGGGATGATAAAGATGAGGGATGATAGAGATGAGGGATGGGTCGTCTTCCTGAAAGTCGGGTAGGTGTCTTGGCTTGTTGATCGCGGCGGGGAGCCATGATTGACTTGCCTTGACGCCAATTGCCCGATTAGTAGGGAGTGAGGCCAACCAAGTGGGTGGGATTAGAACACGGCTGATCCCACCCAGGGAGGGGCCCCCGCGACGGGGCACAAACTGGCGGCCTGGTGACTGCATCGTGGTTTTGGGCGATGCACTTGCCTAGCTGCCAGTTATTAGGAAGGTAGTGAGGCCTCTTATAGGCCTCCGTATGGAAGGGAATGGACTAAGCGTGGAAGGCATGCCGAGAGTGACGATACGTCGTTCAGGGGTGCTTAGGCATGGATAACACCTGGACGACACACTCGTCATCTCTTTGGCGGAGTGAAAGGGATGGGAATGTGAGGTGATGGATGCAAGACGGGAATGGAGAGGAAGAAAACCTCAGTAAAAAATTACCAGCGGCAGGAGATCTGAGAGTGATGGGACGGTGTACGCACCGTCTCCGCAACTCTCCTCCTCCTGGCGATCATGTGATTTGCCGGGAGCGAGGCCGCCGAGTGGGATCCCTTTGATCCCACTCTGGGATGGAGGGGAGGCGACAGTGGGTGCCTGCCCTACCGGGATGGTGACTGGTGGCCGTTCTGGCTTTTGGCCTTGCCACCAGTCGTGGAGCGGAGTTCGGCTTTGCCGACTCTGCTGTTTGGGTCCGTGAGTGGCTGAGGTGGGGGCTTCGGCTGCTCGCTTGTGGACCCCGGGAGGGCGACGGCACTTAAGTTAGTGCTGTCGTGAGCTCCGCGTACGTAGTGCGCGGGACCGGTCGTGGCAGTGGGTGTCATTCCCGGGACGATGCTCCTAGCAACGATGCGAGAGGGGCACCGGTGCGTTCCGTATGGAGATCCCGGAGCCCCTCGACATGCATTGAGGCTGGCCATCGGGCGTTTTAGTGAGTCGTCGAGCGCAGAGTGCTTGACAACCTCACATAACCTAGTTTGCCGCCCCTGGGCAAACTAGGTATCTGGTTGCAGATTTTACCGCCCGTAAAGCAAAAAAAAAAAAAAAAAAGGTTAGGTTAGGTTAGGTTAGGTTAGGTTAGGTTAGGTTAGGTTGGTGGCGCAGAGGTGTAAACTGCGACGTGGCGCGTCCCCGGGCTGCGGATAGGGGGTAACCGGTATTGGCACACCGGCGCGGACAAAACACGGGAGGGCAGTGGAAAGGAGTTAGTTCCTTTCTCTGCTGCTCCGAGAGGGAGGCGGGTTTTCGCCTCAAGAGAGGGTGATTACTTTATGCTCCTCGCCTCATATGGGTTGGGGTCGGGAGTATAAAGTAATGGGCATTTTATGCCTGTGAGTCGGGTCCGGTGTGCACTAACCCTGCCGCCGGACAGGCAACTTTTGTTGCCACCGCTCGAAGCTCGGTATCCTGCAAACGGTGGCGGTCATGTCTCGTTGCTGTTTGTAGGACTGAGGGCCTTGGCTTAATCGCCCGGGTCGCGAGGAAGAACACCTCACTAAAAAATTACCCGAGGGTAGGCGGCGGTGCAGCGCAGGCTCAAAGCCCTTTTCAGGGCTTGGCTGGACGGAGTTTCAGTCGCTACTGCACCACCCGCTAGGAACCAGCCGACTCCTAGCGGTCTTAGGCTTCCCCGGTTACAGAGGGCACTGACCGGGGTGACGGAGTATTTCCCTCATACTCGTGGGATCTGATATGGATAAAAATTTTTCAAAAACCAAAGACGTGGGCTGTGATGGCCGTAGTTACGCCGAGAAGGCGAGAGGAGTGAGAAAGGAGGAACGACTCGTGTCGTTAGAAAGAGGCTCTGATGTCTCTTTTGCTAGCGTGGATTCGGAATCTGATTCCAGAATGAGCGCATGCAGCGTGAGGCTCGAACCGTTGGAGCTCATGAAAATGGGCAAACGGCGGCGGAAGGAAGAGGAGGAGTCCGCATCTAGTGATGATGCAGACTCGGTCTGCTCGAATAAGTCGGCGCTGTCGGCTAAGAGAGGTAGAGGCCGGCCACCCACGTCAGGCAGATATGTGGGTATGGCCAAGGCTCAGTCGGAGCTGGATGCCCTGAGGAGGCAGGAGGCAATACGCAAAGCGGAGGAAGAGGTGGCTGCGCAGGTTGCCAAGCACGTGGCTAAACGCGCGGTTGCCCCTCCTCCGCATCGAGAGGAAAACGAGGAGTTACTGGCCGATGACCTGATTACTCAGGTTCGTGATGCGACCGAGGTAATTCTATCGGTCGCTAAGAGGTCTGGCAACCTGAAGGGCACTTTCACTAGGGCCCTGAAGGAATCGGTCAACTCGGTCAGGGTAGCAGTGGAAGGACTGTACAATCGTACAGCCTCCGAGGAAACTGCGAAGCTCCAGGCAGATAACACCCGTCTGCGGAAGGAGATGAAGGAGCTTCGCAAAGACATGAGAGAGCTGCTGGCTAGGGTGAAGCAGACAGAGAGGCAGGCAGAGGATAACCCACCTCCAAAGGCAAATCAGCCGCCAACTGACCCTGAAAAGTTTGCGCAAACAATCATGCTGCAGGTGGGCAGCATGATTAATGCCAGATTCGAAAGCATGGAGGAGAGGCTTCTCCCTGAAAAGAGAGTTCGCCCACCACTTGCTTCGGATAAACACGAAGCTGTACCTGAGGCCCAAACTCCAGCTCCCAAATCCCGCAAAGGGAACAAAGGGAAGCAGAAAAGGAGCGATAAAGTTGTTAATGACTCTCCACCAGCACCAGAAACCTTGCCACCAGCGAGTGAAGGCTGGTCCAAAGTTACAAAGAAGGGGAAAAAATCTAAGGGAGTAGCTCCTCAGAAGAAAACCACCAATCCAACCAGTGGAAAGACGAAGTCTGCCTCGCGACCGGCCCATGTCAAGTTGCGGGCACCCCGGTCTGCTGCTGTTGTTTTAACGCTTCAGCCGGGAGCAGAGGAAAAGGGGGCGACTTATGGAAAGTTGCTAGCAGAAGCTAAGGCCAAGATCGACCTCCCCAGCTGTGGCATCAGCAGTCTGCGGTTTCGGAAGGCGGCCACTGGTGCTCGCATCCTAGAGGTTGCGGCGGGAGAGGCCAGCGGTGAAAAGGCCGACACCCTTGCCGGAAAACTTAGGGAGGCTCTAGGTGAGGACATCGTAAAAATCGCCAGACCGGTGAAATGCACAGAGTTCCGCATTTCCGGTCTGGACGACACAGTGTCGAAAGAGGACCTAGTTGCAGCTATCGCACAACGCGGGGGGTGTTCACAGCCATCAGTTAAGGTGGGTGAGATTAAATACACCTTTCAAGGTACAGGAGGGGCATTTGTCAGCTGTCCAGTGGCAGCTGCAAAGAAACTCGCCGGGGAAGGCCGTCTCCTAGTCGGCTGGACTTCGGCTCGAGTTGAGCTGCTACAGCCAAGGCCCAGGCGCTGTTACAAGTGCCTGCAGAGTGGCCATGTTCGTGCCCAGTGCACCGCAGAGGTTGACCGTAGCCAGGAGTGCTACCGGTGTGGTCAAACTGGCCACAAGTCGTCGGCTTGCACAGCTCCGCCAAAGTGTTCACTTTGCGCGGCAGCTAACAAGCCATCAACGCACAGACTAGGCAGTAGGTCGTGTGCCCCTCCGAAGCCAAGGAGAAATAGAGCAGGTACCAAACCAGGTTTCAAGACGACAGCCAACAACAAACCTCCGCCGCTAGCGGAGGTGGTGATGGAAACCACCTAAGTTGGCAACTGCCAAATAGTAGGAAGCTGCAAGGGTGCCGTAGAACGCACCTAATCCGCAGCCGGGGAGCAGAGGATGGAACATAGTTCGTCCTCCATATTGCAGGCTTAGCGGCGGCACTGGGGGGTGCCGTCGCCCAACAACAAGCCTCGAGATGGCGCGCGCGGAGGTCCCGTGCGCCTCTCACAAGAGAAATGGTGTGGAGCTATTGCTCACCATAAGTGGAGACTCATAGAGTCAACGACGCTGGGGCCATGGAAGAATGCGAAAGCGTACCCACAGCCCCGGCAATAGTCGTGAGAAGGACCCCGTTGGGTTTTAGTCGGTAAGAGTCCGACATAATCCTTCCGCTGCCCCCGCAGCGGGAGGATATCCATGAGGATTTCCCAACGTAAAAAAAAAAAAAAAAAAAAAAGGTTAGGTTAGGTTAGGTTAGGTTAGGTTCCACGAACCTCTAGGAATGGAGTTCCTACAGGCGCAGAGGTGTAAACTGCGACGTGGCGCGTCCCCGGGCTGCGGATAGGGGGTAACCGGTGTGCCAATAGCGCTCGTTTACGAGCGATATTGGTACACCGGCGCGGACAAAACACGGGAGCGGAAGGTGGACTTCTCCGCGCGTCCCTTTGACTGAGCAAAGGGCGCAGTGGATGAAGTCGGGCAGAGGAAAGGAGTTCCTACTCTGTCGGCTCCGAGGAGGAGGCGGGCTCAGTTTGAGCTGCCTCATGAGAGGGTTTCTTCGAGTTTTTCTCGAATGAAGGTGGATTTACCTTATGCCTCCTCGCCTCATGTGGGTTGGGGTCGGGAGTGTAAGGTAAAGGGGCATTGTATGCCTGTGAGTCGGGTCCGGTGTGCACTAACCCTGCCTCCGGACAGGCAACTTTGTTGCCACCGCTCGAAACTCGGTATCCTGCAAGCAGTGGCGGTCATGTCTCGTAGCTGTTTGTAGGGCTGAGGGCCTTGGCTTAATCGCCCGGGCCGCGAGGAAGAACACCTCACTAAAAAATTACCCGAGGGTAGGCGGCGGTGCAGCGCAGGCTCAAAGCCCTTTTCAGGGCTTGGCCGGACGGAGTTCCGGTCGCTACTGCACCACCCGCTAGGAACCAGCCGACTCCTAGCGGTCTTAGGCTTCCCCGGTTACAGAGGGCACTGACCGGGGTGACCGAATATTTCCCTCACACTCGTGGGATTAAATTATGGAAATTCAAACTTTAAAAACAAATGACGTCGTTGACCGTGATGGTCGTGGTAAAGAGGTTAGCGCATCTGCGCGTAGCGCCGTTAAGGCGATTGAAGGAAGGGCAAGAAGTCCCCTTTCAAGGGTTTCTTCCGTGGAGCGTTCGGGCGAAGATGTCCTTTTCCAGAGTCTGGAATCGGACGCTGACTCGAGAGTCAGTGAGTGCAGCGTATCGCTAGAGGCTCTACCGACTAAATTCTGGAAGAAGACGTATGCTCGTGGAAAACGAGGCCGGGAGGAACAACCGGAGGAAGTGATTGTGTCGAGCGACGAGGAAGCCTCGAACAATCAGCCAACTCCAAGGGCAAAACGAGGAAGAGGTCGTCCAGCTACGACCGGAAAATACGTAGGCCTCGCCAAGGCTCAGTCCGAGCTGAACGCTCTTAAGCGTGAAGAGGCCAAACGTTTAGCAGAGGATGAGGTGGCTAAGCAGCTTGCGAGTCACAGATCAGCACGAGTTGTGGCACCACCTGTCGTTGAAAAAGACAGTGGACTGACCTCAGACCTGGTAAAACAGGTAGTACATGCCACAGAGGTGATCCTAATGGTTGCCTCAAAGTCCGGCAATATGAAGGGCACCTTTACAAAGGCCCTTAAAGAGTCAGCGGCCTCTATCAAGGTGGCTGTGGAGGAGCTACAAGCTCGTACAATGTCGGAGGAGATTGCGAAGCTCCAAGCCGATAATAACCGTTTACGAATGGAAATGGCTGAGCTTCGCAAAGAATTAGTGGATCGTAGGAATCGGTCAGACTCGGTTCACAACGAAAATGTGAGCCCTAAAACTGGCCAACAGGAGGAACTCGCACGTATCATCATGCTGCAAGTAGGCAGCATGATTAGTGCTAGGTTTGAGGGTTTAGAGGAGAGGCTTCTCCCGGAAAAGAGAGTGCGTCCTCCATTAGCTGCGGACAAACGCAAAGAGGCTGCTCCTAAACAGCAGATCCCTAAAGAGGCTGTAAACCCAACACCGCAGCCTCCCTCCAAGAGTAAAAAGGTCCAAGGTGCCTCAAAAGAGGTACCAGCTTCTTCCCAGAGACCACCTCAAGACCTGCCTCCAGTACCGGAGGAAAATAATGAAGGTTGGTCGACGGTAACCAAGAGAGGGAAAAAGGGCAAAGCAGCTGCGAAACAAGCCACTCCGGCAACAAACAAGGCTGCAAAGCCTGCAAAACAAGGTGCCAAGGTGAAACTGCGTCCTCCTCGGACAGCCGCAGTGGTCATCACTCTCCAACCGGGAGCTGAGGAGAAGGGCGCTACATACGCCAATGTAATAACGGAGGCCAAGGCAAAAATAGACCTCGGTAGTTGCGGAATAACCAGTCTGCGGTTTCGCAAAGCCGCCACAGGTGCCCGCATACTCGAAGTAGCAGAGGGAGAAGCCAGTGCTGAGAAGGCAGACTCTCTAGCCCAAAAGCTGAAGGAGGTCTTTGGTGACGAAGTAGCCCGAGTGTCAAGGCCCACGAAATGTGCCGAACTCAGGATCTCAGGCCTTGATGACTCAGTGTCAAAGGAAGACATTGTCTCAGCAGTTGCACAACGTGGGTCCTGCTCAAAAGACGCAATAAAAGTTGGAGATATTAAGCCGACACATCAGGGCACAGGAGTGGTTCTGATAAGCTGCCCAGTTGCCGCAGCTAAAAAGCTGGGTGAAGGTGGACGATTGCTGGTTGGCTGGGTTTCAGCAAAAGTAGAAATGCTTCAGCCCAGACCGATCAGTTGCTATAGATGTCTGCAAAGTGGACACGTCCGGGCGCAATGCACAGAAGAAATCGATCGCGGTGATCAGTGTTACCGTTGTGGACGGCCCGGACACAAGTCGTCGGCATGCACTGCCGCGCCAAAGTGTTCGATCTGCGCAGCGGCTAACAGGCCGTCAGATCACAGATTAGGAGGCAAGGCGTGTGCCCCTCCGAAATCAAAGAAAAGGGCTTTCCGGGCTCCAAACCCAACAGTCACTGCACAGACAGCTTCTAGCTGCCCCTCCTCACAAACGGAGGGTAAGAGGGTTCAAATGGAAACCAATTAGATGGCCCTACGTTTCCTACAGGCGAACATCAACCACTCCGCCAGGGCTCAAGATCTTATGATCCAGAGCATGGCGGAGTGGTTGATCAACATAACAGCGGTTTCCGAGCCCTACTTCATTCCCCCTCGTGACAACTGGGTAGGGGATGACGAAGGGCTCGTTGCCATTATAATATCGCAGGGTACCTTTGACAGGACCATAAAAGGACGTGGATGGGTCGCAGCCCTTGTTGGGGGAATAATGGTAGTGGCAGTCTACTTTTCACCCAACAGGGGAGTCCTTGCGGACTTTGAGAGGTTTCTGGTCGAGGTTGGAGCCTTTATAGGACAAAACCAACCTTACCCAATGCTCGTCCTCGGAGATTTTAATGCCAAATCCTCGGCATGGAACTCTCCAATCACAAACGAGCGTGGAGACGCTTTGGAGGAGTGGGCGCTGACCTCAGGCCTCTTACTCCTAAATCGCGGGTCGGAGTTCACCTGCGTGCGCCAACAGGGCTCGTCTATTGTGGACGTTTCCTTCGCCAGTCCGAGCTTGGCACGTCGTATTAGCGACTGGAAGGTCTGGGTGGAGGTCGAGACACTGTCAGATCACCGTTACATCAGTTTCAGTGTTTCTCCAGTGCCGCGATCACCAAACAGACCATTCCGTAATGCGGAAGGAAGCAGCCCACGATGGGCGCTCAAAAAACTAGACCGGGACCTTTTGGTTGAAGCCTCTTTAGTTCAGGCATGGGTTACTCCGACTGAACTACAGATTACAGAGGTTGAAGAAGAGGTGACCTGGTTTAGCGAAGCCATGACGCAAATATGCGATGCAGCGATGCCCAGAAGCAGGCCCCACCCACCAATGCGACAGGTTTACTGGTGGTCGATGGATCTTGCTGAGCTCCGCAGAAAGTGCGTTGAGACGAGAAGGGAATTCGCGAGGCATCGTAGGAGACGACGCCGGGATGAAGAGCTGGAGGCACGGCTTTACCTTTTATACAAGGAAGCCAAAGATGCCCTCCAACTGGCTATCCTCCAAGCCAAAAGCGCGTCTAGAGACGAAATGCTGGAAACCCTTAACCGGGATCCCTGGGGGAGACCTTATAAAATGGTGAGGGACAAGATCCGACCTTGGGCACCGCCGCTTACGCAAAGCATGGAGCCCGAGTTCGTGCGGAGGATAGTGTCCACACTGTTTCCCTCCAGGGAGGACTATACACCGCCAGCTATGGGTCCACCTGAGGATGAGGGAAGAAGTGGCACAGATGCCGAGGTACCAGAGGTGGATGCAGTTGAACTGAAAATGGCAGTTAAACGTCTCAGCTCCAAAAACACTGCACCAGGTCCTGACGGGGTTCCAGGACGAGCATGGGTACTGTCATTGAAAGCCTTAGGGCCCCGACTACAAAATCTTTTCGATGCTTGTTTGAGTCAGGGACGTTTTCCGTCTCAATGGAAAACGGGCCGTCTGGTACTGTTGAAGAAGAGCGGGCGCCCAGCAGATTCGCCTTCTGCTTACCGTCCTATCATCCTTTTGGATGAGGCCGCCAAACTTTTTGAGCGCGTAATCGCCGGTCGCCTTATCGGACACCTAAGCTGCGTTGGTCCAGATTTGGCCGACAATCAGTTTGGTTTCCGAAGAGGGCGATCGACGGTTGGCGCAATTTTGAGGGTGAAGGCAATCGCAGATGACGCAGTGTCCCGGGGTGAAGTCGCTTTGGCGGTGTCACTTGACATCGCCAATGCGTTTAATACTTTGCCGTGGGGATGTATCCGAGAAGCGCTGAAATACCATCAGGTGCCCCTCTATCTTCAGCAAATAATTGGAGATTACCTTAACGAGAGGACAATATCATTCCTGGACCAATCAGGATGGAATCAGTACCGGATGTCGTGCGGTGTTCCACAGGGCTCCGTTCTTGGACCACTCCTGTGGAACATCGGCTATGACTGGGTGCTGCGGGGGGCGACTCTATGGGGAGTAAGTGTGACTTGCTACGCCGATGACACTCTAGTCACTGCTAGGGGCAAGTCATACCGTGAAGCAGCCCTTCTTGCAACCGCGGGCACGGCGCAAGTAGTCGGTCGCATAAAGCGACTCGGCCTGGAAGTGGCCCTGAATAAGTCTGAGGCGTTATGTTTTCACGGGCCACGCAAAAGACCTCCAGCAGGGTCTCAGATAGTTGTGGGTGGGGTCAGCATCGGCGTCGAGTCGACGATGAAGTACCTGGGACTCGTCCTCGACAGCCGATGGGACTTCCAAGAGCATTTCACCTGTCTAACGCCCAGATTGATGAAGACGGCGGCTGCTCTAGTGGGTTTACTGCCCAATATAAAGGGAGCAAAGGTGGGCTGCCGAAAGCTCTACATGGGGGTCGTCAGATCGATGGCAATGTATGGAGCTCCTGTGTGGGCCGATACTCTCAGTAGCCAGAACATCGCCGCTCTGCGGAGACCGCAGAGAGCGATGGCACTGAGAGTAATTCGGGGATACCGCACAGTCTCCTACGAGGCGGCATGCGCGTTGGCTGGCTCACTGCCATGGGACTTGGACGCGAAGGGTCTCGCTGCAGTCTACTCATGGCGGGAGCTGGAAATAGGTCAGGGTCGGAGACCTATGAGCAGAGAAGTGGAGGTCCGACGGAGAACCATCTACAATACCCTAATAGAGGAGTGGCGCGACAGAATGGAGCAACCCAGCGCTGGCCACAAAACAATTGAGGCATTACGCCCAATTTTCAAAGACTGGCTCAACAGAGAGCATGGAGTGATGACCTTCCGGTTGACGCAGGTACTCTCGGGACACGGTTGTTTCTCGAAGTACCTGTGTCAAATTGGAAGAGAACCAAGCAGAAATTGCCATCACTGTCCCAACATCATGGACACTGCGCAGCATACGCTGGAAGAATGCCCGGCATGGGCTATCCCACGGAGTGAGCTCACGGATAAGGTGGGAATCGACTTATCGCTCCCGACCATAGTCTTATCTATGGTGGAAAGCGAGGAGTCTTGGAAAGCGATGATTAACTTCTGTGAACACGTGATGTCACAGAAGGAAGCTGCGGAAAGGGAGAGGGAAATCACGACCCTCAACCCGATCCGTAGCCGGAGAGTCGGACGTCGCAGGAGGCGTACAAGCCTCCATGTAATACGGCCCCCATAGCAGGCTTATGTGGTGGCACCGGGGGGTGTCACCACCCAACAACAAGCCTAGAGACGGTGCGTGCGGAGGTCCCGCGCGCCTCTCACACGAGATGTGGCGATACACACAATAAAGAGGGGGCTCACAGAGCCAACGCCGCCGGGGCCATGGAAGAGTGCGAAAGCGTGCCCACAGCCCCGGCACATGGCGTGATGAAGGACCCCGTTGGGTTTTAGTCGGTAAGAGTCCGACATAATCCTCCTGCTGCCCCCGCGGCGGGAGGATATCCATGAGGATTTCCCAACGATAAAAAAAAAAGAAAAAAAAAAAAAAAAAAAAAAAAAAAAAAAAAAAAAAAGGTTAGGTTAGGTTAGGTTAGGTTAGGTTAGGTTAGGTTAGGTTAGGTTAGGTTAGGTTAGGTTAGGTTAGGTTAGGTTAGGTTAGGTTAGGTTAGGTTAGGTTAGGTTAGGTTAGGTTAGGTTAGGTTAGGTTAGGTTAGGTTAGGTTAGGTTTTTTTTTTTTTTTTTTTTTTTTTTTTTTTTTCTTATTTTATTTGTTTCACAATTTTAAATTTATTACACATTACCCCTATTGGAGTCACAAAAAGGGTTGTTCGCAATGGCTTCATCACTAATGACGCAATTGGATACGCCATCAGATCAGAAGACGTTTGTTACAAAAGAATATAAATTATAAATACAGAAATTAAATATACAAAACGACACAAAGAAAAGAACAAAAGTTTTAAATACATGTAATTACAAAATATGCTCACTTTTAAGACGAAGCATACGGTAGGTAAAGTTGGTCTCCTTTCAGGCCGTGCTATTTGATACTCGACCCGATTGGAGACCCCTACGTACAGTGAACATAATTAATAAATACATATAATTAAAAATTTTGAGATACAAACATAAGACAAGACAATGCAAAAGACAAGATTAATACAACACAAAATAAAGACATGAATCACAAAAACAAAGCAAAGACCAAGAGCAAAATTCAAATATATATACATACTAACTATGTTAACTTTTAAGAAAATCATACGGTAGGTAAACTTGGTCTCCTTTCAGGCCGTGCTATTGGATACTCGACCCGATTGGAGACCCCTACGTATAGCTAACACATTTAATAAATAAATATAATTGGACATTGTTAAATACACACTTTTATACAATGAGTAAATTATACAAATAATATTATACAACAACATGTGATAAAAGACCAAAAATTTAAAATACAATACACGTCAGAATAATATAAATAACGAGCCAACTAAAAATATATATATTCATAAAATATGATCACTATTAAGATGAACGTAAATAGGTAAAGTTGGTCTCCTTTCGGGCAAGCTATTTGATACTTAACCCGATTGGAGACCCCTAAATACAGAGAACATATTTAATAAAAATATTTAATTAAAAATGGCAACAAATACACAATAACAAAGAACAAAAATTGAAATACAAATACAAATACACAGCAGAATAATATAGAATAAAGAGCCAACTAAAAATATATATATATTCATAAAATATGATCACTATTAAGATGCGCGTAAATAGGTAAAATTGGTCTCCTTTCGGGCAAGCTATTTGATACTTAACCCGATTGGAGACCCCTAAATACAGAGAACATATTTAATAAAAATATAAAATTAAAAATGGCGACAAATATGCACGACTTAATAAAACAATAAAAACAAAAGACACGATAGTAAAATTATAGAAACAATAGTACAGAAAGAGACATAAATATATTATAAAATATTATGTCCTCTATTAAAATAAATTGTAAAATAGGTTGAGTTAGTCTCTTCACGGGTTGTGCGATGTGATACTCAACCCGATCAGAGACCCCTATATACAGAGAACATAAGTAGAATACACCGATTAAATAGATTAAATATTAAAATAGACAATCACACATTAAAATTAATTATAGAGCTAAAAGCCATAATCGACCCGGCTGAGAATTTTGTCCCGCATGCTCCTTAGTCTGGGACACTGGGTGGAGTTGGCGCAGTGCCTGGGATCAAGCTTTGTTTGAAATTTCGCGTTGTGGGTGGTGCAGTTGATACACTTCGCAGTGAAGGGTTTGGCCCTGAGGGGGCATTGGTCAGCGCAATGGGTGGTATCCGCGCAATGAGCGCACGGTGAAGTGGTGGAGACGCATTTTCCTTTCAAGTGCCCGAATTGAAGGCACTTGTGGCACTGCAGGAATGGGGAGAAATTATCCACATGGACCCGTTGGTGATCCAGGCTCACCCTGACCATCTTCATCATGGTCCGATGTACCAGAGGGCGAGCGAGGAACACCGCATTGTAGAGGGTGGGGTTGCGGTTATCCCGCTTGAAGCGGAGACGCAGATCTTCCCCATCCTTCACCAGATCTTTGAGCAAGGTGTTCTGCTCTCTGAGGATCCCCACAATGTCCTCTGCCGGAACGTCCCTAGATATCCCCTTGAGGATGATCATAGGAGACAGCTTGCGGGCGGGTTCTGCGCTGACCTGCTCCGAGTTCGATAGGCGCTTTAGAGTGTCTTCGCGCTGTTCTTCACTATCGAACTCGACACGAAGCTTGCCTTTGGAGACCGCTTGGACGCGTGCAGGCGCATAGGTGGAGGTTCTAAAGCTTATGCTTTTCTTGAAAGCTTCTATGCTGTCCTGCTTTGATTTTACATCGCATTTGGGGGTGATGATTATCGCCGGTTTGCTGTGAGTGGTATTCGCAGTTGGTTGGGATGTGGGACCGGACGCAGTAGTGGGCGCAGTAGTTTGGGGAGCATAATCTCCACGAATCGCCTGGGAGTAAGTGCGCGCCTGAGAAGCCACGATCTTCCTCAATTGGGCCATCTCTCCACGGATCTCCTCACGGATGCAGGTGACGATATCCTGTTTGAAATCGGTGGAGAGACTCTCTTCCCGCGGCGTGGCTGATGGTGTTGCCGTTGCCTGTGTAATGGCCGGTGTTGTTGCCGTGGTTGCGGGGGCGGGCGTGAGCGTGAGAGCAGACACTGTAGACAGCAAGCGAGTCGCCCGTCGGATCTCGTCGGCTGCGATGCAGATGAACCGCTTGTTCGCAGCCGTTACGCTCTTTCCTTCGGTGACCGCTGTGTTGATGGCTGTCACCAGCTTCCCGACAACATCGGAGAAACTTTTAAAATCCGCTACCTCCTCCGCGCAGGCGGGGAGGGGCGGAGTTCCGGTGTTGGGAGGAGGCATGGTTAATGCACTAACTATACCTACAAAAAGTACGTCGATATCCCTAGACACTAAAAAGTTATCGTCCTTACAAAATAAAACTAACTAAAAACACGATTTTCACACTAAAAACTAAGATAATTAATTACAAGAATGACTTAAAATTACAGTAAGGGTCCCTAATACACCGTACGGTGGTCCTACACTAGAATAAATTCTTAAAACTATTTATACAACCACCAATAATAAAGTCCCATATACGCAAGTGAGACCTTTTACCTTGGTAATGATAATATGGGTGGGGGGGCGGGCGATTTTTCAAATTTTCTTGCGATTAATCGTTTTGTTTCTTTGCAGGTACACGCGGTAGAGCTGCAGGAAGATGTTGGAGCAGAAACAGCGCGAAAAATCGACAAGTTTGAATTAAAAACTTCGAAAATTCAACAAAAAATGCTATAAATTTACAGAAACGGTGAAAAACGACTAAAACACTAAAAATTTGAAGGTTTTTACAGGAAATAGGGACGATACTATATGGGGGTGGTAAGACACAATAGGGGATGATGATTTAACACAGAAATTAAACCTGTATTATTCGAAATAAAAATTTTTGATTGTCGAAAATTTTCAAAGTATGGCCTGGGTATATGAACTTTTGGTAGGCTATTTGACAATTTTCAAATTTTCTTGCGATTAATCGTTTTGTTTCTTTGCAGGTACACGCGGTAGAGCTGCAGGAAGATGTTGGAGCAGAAACAGCGCGAAAAATCGACAAGTTTGAATTAAAAACTTCGAAAATTCAACAAAAAATGCTATAAATTTACAGAAACGGTGAAAAACGACTAAAACACTAAAAATTTGAAGGTTTTTACAGGAAATAGGGACGATACTATATGGGGGTGGTAAGACACAATAGGGGATGATGATTTAACACAGAAATTAAACCTGTATTATTCGAAATAAAAATTTTTGATTGTCGAAAATTTTCAAAGTATGGCCTGGGTATATGAACTTTTGGTAGGCTATTTGACAATTTTCAAATTTTCTTGCGATTAATCGTTTTGTTTCTTTGCAGGTACACGCGGTAGAGCTGCAGGAAGATGTTGGAGCAGAAACAGCGCGAAAAATCGACAAGTTTGAATTAAAAACTTCGAAAATTCAACAAAAAATGCTATAAATTTACAGAAACGGTGAAAAACGACTAAAACACTAAAAATTTGAAGGTTTTTACAGGAAATAGGGACGATACTATATGGGGGTGGTAAGACACAATAGGGGATGATGATTTAACACAGAAATTAAACCTGTATTATTCGAAATAAAAATTTTTGATTGTCGGTTAGGTTAGGTTAGGTTAGGTTAGGTTAGGTTAGGTTAGGTTAGGTTAGGTTAGGTTAGGTTAGGTTAGGTTAGGTTAGGTTAGGTTAGGTTAGGTTAGGTTAGGTTAGGTTAGGTTAGGTTAGGTTAGGTTAGGTTAGGTTAGGTTAGGTTAGGTTAGGTTAGGTTAGGTTAGGTTAGGTTAGGTTAGGTTAGGTTAGGTTAGGTTAGGTTAGGTTAGGTTAGGTTAGGTTAGGTTAGGTTAGGTTAGGTTAGGTTAGGTTAGGTTAGGTTAGGTTAGGTTAGGTTAGGTTAGGTTAGGTTAGGTTAGGTTAGGTTAGGTTAGGTTAGGTTAGGTTAGGTTAGGTTAGGTTAGGTTAGGTTAGGTTAGGTTAGGTTAGGTTAGGTTAGGTTAGGTTAGGTTAGGTTAGGTTAGGTTAGGTTAGGTTAGGTTAGGTTTTTTTTTTTTTTTTTTTTTTTTTTTTTTTTTTTTTTTTTTTTTTTTTTTTTTTTTTTTTTTTTTTTTTTTTTCTACCTGTTGCTATTATTTTGCAACATCATTAAATTCTAATTATATTATTACAATTGAGAAAAGCTTAAAGTAGCTTTTCAGACTATTTAACTTTAACCTATTAATTAATTATTATATTAAATAAATATAAAGAAAAACAATAAGGTGTTCATTGCTTATAAGCAATGATTTGCCCGTTTTAAATAAATTCATAAACAATTCCAGTATATTTTATTTACCTTATTTTGAACCCTTAAACAACTTTACAATTGATTTAGGGGGTCAAAACACAAGACCATAATCCATTGACCTCGTCCACCTACTCAAACAATAAATAGATTACAACGACTTTCCAATCGGTTGCAACCCAAATATCCCCGAGAGCGAACAAACCCAATAGATATGTCCTCAAGCTCACAATAGTATAAAATCACAATATAAATTCAATACAGATTTCCTTATTAATATATTATTCTAATTATTTTTATCATTATTAATCACAAATAAATACAATGCATACAATTTATAAAATAAAATATAAAATATTCCTTACGTTATTGAATGTCAATGTCACTTTGACAGCAAAGTGACATTGACATACATATACCTAACATGCTGACACAAATTCTATAATTTTTCAAATATTTTTACATTTCTTAACAGATAATTCAATCATTCAATATTAATTAAATCAATCAAATAATTAGTGTGAAACAAATTAAATTTTCTAATAAGTGCTTAAATTAAACTCAAATAACATGTTATTCTAATTATTTTATAATTACTAATAACAAACAAATACAATGCAAACAATTTACAAACAAAAGTTTTCTAACGTTATTGAATGTCGATGTCACTTCGACAGCAAAGTGACATTGACACACAAAAAATATAGACCTATGCTAGCATGAAAATTCTAGAATTCCTCCCAGCATTTTAAATGTCGATGTCACCTTGACAGCAAAGTGACATTGACACACTCATAATATAGACCTATGTCAGCATGAAAATTTCAGAACTTTCAGTTTTAATGACATTATATCCTAACAGTTATTTCAATAATATTCAATAATAATTCAATCAATCAGTATATCATTAGTGTGAATCAAATTAATTTTCCGACACTTTTAATTGAACTCAGAGAACAATCAACAATCAACAAACAAGGGAACAAAAAGATAATAACATTTATTCCAGGAAAGAATCGTTTTCCTGACCAATTCTGCGAAGAACGGTCTTCGCATAATTGAGAAACTTTAGTCTGCAATCATCATCACCCATTATTACACTCAAACTATCTAAACTTATATCTAAATCCATTGCACTCTCGCAGTCATACCTGGCTAAGTTAAACTTAGGACAATCAATCAAGAGATGCTGTATGGTTTGTGAACAGTTAGAACAACAAGAGCACAATGGAGATTCACTTAATTTAAACCTATGTAAATAAAATTTAAACCCCCCGTGACCAGTGAAAATTTGCGCTAAAAAGTTGTCCATAGTTATATTTTTTAATATTTTATGAGCCGCTTTGACATTTGTAAAAAACAATTTTGTTGTAGGTTAGGTTAGGTTAGGTTAGGTTAGGTTAGGTTAGGTTAGGTTAGGTTAGGTTAGGTTAGGTTAGGTTAGGTTAGGTTAGGTTAGGTTAGGTTAGGTTAGGTTAGGTTAGGTTAGGTTAGGTTAGGTTAGGTTAGGTTAGGTTAGGTTAGGTTAGGTTAGGTTAGGTTAGGTTAGGTTAGGTTAGGTTAGGTTAGGTTAGGTTAGGTTAGGTTAGGTTAGGTTAGGTTAGGTTAGGTTAGGTTAGGTTAGGTTAGGTTAGGTTAGGTTAGGTTAGGTTAGGTTAGGTTAGGTTAGGTTAGGTTAGGTTAGGTTAGGTTAGGTTAGGTTAGGTTAGGTTAGGTTAGGTTAGGTTAGGTTAGGTTAGGTTAGGTTAGGTTAGGTTAGGTTAGGTTAGGTTAGGTTAGGTTAGGTTAGGTTAGGTTAGGTTAGGTTAGGTTAGGTTAGGTTAGGTTAGGTTAGGTTAGGTTAGGTTAGGTTAGGTTAGGTTAGGTTAGGTTAGGTTAGGTTAGGTTAGGTTAGGTTAGGTTAGGTTAGGTTAGGTTAGGTTAGGTTAGGTTAGGTTAGGTTAGGTTAGGTTAGGTTAGGTTAGGTTAGGTTAGGTTAGGTTAGGTTAGGTTAGGTTAGGTTAGGTTAGGTTAGGTTAGGTTAGGTTAGGTTAGGTTAGGTTAGGTTAGGTTTTTTTTTTTTTTTTTTTTTTTTTTTTTTTTTTTTTTTTTCTTATTCTAATGTTTCACAATTATTTATTTAAAGACACTTATGGGGTTTTGGTTTCACAAATTTAAAAATATACACAACGATATCTTTTCTGGTTGAGCGATTTGATACTCAAACCAAATAGGAACACGTTATATTAAATGGTGATAAATATAGCAATTAAAATATATAACACATTTATAACATACAATAGCGATAAGTAATTATATAAAGTTAAGAAAGTACATATTATATATAACACAATTTAGACAAGATAAATGATATATAACGAGAAGATCTACTCTGATACCAATTCTTAAGAATTGGTCTTTCGATCTTTTCGACAACAATATTTACAATTTACAACAAAGGACTTAAAATTAATACTTAAGTGTTATTAAATTTCTTGAGGTTTGACACTATTTTGTCTATTAAACCCAAGAATGAATTAACGCATGTTTCTTTTGAGATCACTTCTGTTAATTTGTATGGAGACACTCTTAAATTATTGCAGACCATTTCATGTTCGTGTCTCATTACCCCAAAGGCTGGACACTCTTCTAGTAAGTGCTCCAGACTCTGTTCCGTAATCCCATCACATGGGCAGGTGTCATTGTCGGTAATGTGAAATCGCTTTAAGTATTTTTTATGAAATCCATGGCCAGTTAAAATTTGAGTAAGATTAAAAGAGGTTTTGCATACTTTCCCTAATTCTTGGATGTCTCGTAAATTAGGGAGAAGGCGTTTAGTGTGTTCACCTGTCTGAGAGCTCGTGTATCTCGCTTGCCAAGCTATGTTGTTTTCTTGCCTGATTTTTGTTTTGACGTATGGTAAAGAGAAGGAAGAATATTGAGCGGCTTTGTGGAGTTGAGTGGCAGAATTAGCTGCTCTATCTGCAAGCTCGTTTCCTACAATGCCAGAGTGACCCTTGACCCACGAGATGTAGATGAACTGCGAGTGTATAGTGAGTTGATGGATGGTTTGGTGAATCTGAGCAACGATGGGATGGGTATTACTGCGGTTTTCCAAGGCTTGGACTGATGAAAGGGAATCGGTAAAAATGAAGGTGCTTTTAAGATGGTGATGTAATGCCCATTGGCAAGCAGAAAGTATGGCAAAAAGTTCTGCCTGGAAAACTGTGCAGCAATCATGCAGTTTGAAACGGCGAACAGCTTTAGGAGTTCTCCCTCCAGGATCGAAGGACACAAAAGCCGCTCCGACAGAACCATCCTCCTGTTTGCTTCCGTCAGTAAAGATGTGTGTCGAGTTCAAGGTGTGCTCCGCATTCTGGTCATCGTAATCGGTAGGTGTAAAGGAAATTCGCTCCGCTGGGTGTAATAGTTCACTGATGGGAGATGGTTTCTCTAATTGGATGTCATGGGGAAGGTAGTCGCAAACTCCTGAGAGTCTAGCCCTCTCGATGATATTGACCTCTCGGATCTTTAGGTCTATAGGCATGAAACGTGCTAAAGCGAGGGCCGCGGTGGTGGAAATGGTGCGGAAGCCCCTGATCGCTTTTATAGCAAAACCACGTTGCATGCCTAGGAGAGCTTTTTTGACGTACCTTTTACTAGCTACGTGACCCCATATTCCCGCGCCGTAAGTAATAGTAGGCTCAATTACCTGTTGATAAATGAGCCTAACATTTTCTGGGTGAGCTCCATAAGTAGGGCGTGTGTACATGCACAGCTTGTTAAATATGCGCATAGCCTTTTCAGTGATGTATCTGATGTGAGGACCAAAGAGTAGCTTCTCGTCTAGGATAATACCAAGGAGTTTGATCTTTCTTTCGTATGCAAGTTCTTGTCCCCCCATGTAGATCTTGGCGTTTTTGGCTTTGGGGGTGAAAGCGATCAATTGCGTCTTTGAGGGGCCAAACGTGAGTTTGACACTTCTACCCCAATTGGCTATCCTATCCAAGGCGCTTTCGGTGTTATCCTTGATTTCCCTTATGTCCTTTGCAGTGACAACCAAAAGGACATCATCTGCAAAAGCCTGTAAATGACATCCGGAGGGAAGATTCAGCTCCAGCAACTCATCCAAAATTATGTTCCAAAGAACCGGTCCGCATGTTGATCCTTGGATACACCCCTTCGACATGCGCTTGCTGACTCGCACTCCTGCATGATCCAGCAGGACTTCTCTGTCTTGAACATAATTTTCGATGAGCCCATATATGTTCTTAGGGCAGTTCATCCGCCGGAGTCTGTGGAAGAGCGCGGGCCACCAAGCGTTGTCGAAAGCCGCCTTAATATCCAAAGATACAGCTACTACGAGCTGTTTATCGATCTTGGCTTGTCTAACTATCCCAATGGCGTGTTCAATGGCTTGCACGGTGCTGGTTTGTTCCCGGAAGCCAAACTGGCGAGCGTTGCTAAAGTTGTTCTTTTCCGCAAAGTAAGTAACTCGCTTGATGAATAGCTTTTCCAGGAGTTTACCAAACACCGGCAAAAGTCCTATCGGCCGAAACGATCCTAGTGCCCCATAATCAGATTTGCCCGGTTTTGGTATGATCTTGACATAGGCAATTTTCCATTGGCGTGGAAAATACCGAAGAGTCAAGCACCTATTCATTATTTGCGTGATTAGTGTTGGGTACGCAGTTGTGAACTGGAGACAAATATCCGATGTCAGATGGTCTAATCCCGGAGCCTTATTTGGGTTCATGCATTTGAGATGTTCTAGAACTTCCTCCTCGGCAAACGGAAGATCCTCTTCTGTGTTTACCGAGAAGATAGCTCTTAAACTGTGATGTCGCGGTTCAGTGTCTGGGAGATCATCAGGGTAAAAATGCTCGAGCAAAGCGTTGGCGGTTTCTTGACCACTAGATGTAAATTTGTCACCGATTTTTAACGTTGTAGGAGGGCGCCGAGGAGTAGATTCTTTTAGTAATCTGTTGGTAAGAGACCATACGTTTTCTTTAGTCTGCAATTCGCATAGCTCACGGAAGTTCGCGGTAGATTCGCTTCGCAATTCTTTAGCGTATAGCGTCTTTTTGTTCAATTGTTCTTCAATTAATGTGTCCAGTGATGCTCCTTGTCTTTTGGCAGCTAACATTCTATGATGGACATCTATAACTTCCTTCTTCATACTTTCAAGCTTGTCCGACCACCAAGGTGGTTTTTTCTTGTGACCTCGACCACCACTCTTGACGTGCATGGATTCCTCACAAGCAAGATGGATTGTGCTCGTTATGGAGTCTATAAAAGCTTCAAGACTAGCAGGATCCATGTTAGACACGTCTTGTTCGAGTATGTCGGAAGAGGTCATAAGTGTATGAAGAGAGTCCTTGAATATAGGCCAGCATGCCTTGTCGGCTTTGTATAAGAAGGTGGAAGTGTTCTCAAATTGTGAAGATTTATTGAAGTTTACATTAACGGTGAATTCAACAGCATTATGCTGGGAGGAAGTGCAAAAATCTAAGTTGACGCGCCAGTCTGAAATGTTACTATAGATAGAATCCGAAGCGAAGGTGATGTCGATTATGGACGATCGCTGACGGCCATGAGTCACGGTTTCAAAAGTAGGAAGGTTACCGGAATTGCAGATGTACATATCATTGCCGTAAATGATGTCCACAACCTCTCTGCCTCGGGGGTTGGATGTTACACTACCCCACAGAGGGTGCCAACCATTGAAGTCTCCCCCCACGATACGATGGGAATTGTGGGTAGCCTTCAAAAAGAAGTCAAGGCGTTCGATGGTGTTAAGGTTGTCGTCATCTGGTTCGACATAAGAAGATGCTATGAATATGGAGGTTAGGTTAGGTTAGGTTAGGTTAGGTTAGGTTAGGTTAGGTTAGGTTAGGTTAGGTTAGGTTAGGTTAGGTTAGGTTAGGTTAGGTTAGGTTAGGTTAGGTTAGGTTAGGTTAGGTTAGGTTAGGTTAGGTTAGGTTAGGTTAGGTTAGGTTAGGTTAGGTTAGGTTAGGTTAGGTTAGGTTAGGTTAGGTTAGGTTAGGTTAGGTTAGGTTAGGTTAGGTTAGGTTAGGTTAGGTTAGGTTAGGTTAGGTTAGGTTAGGTTAGGTTAGGTTAGGTTAGGTTAGGTTAGGTTAGGTTAGGTTAGGTTAGGTTAGGTTAGGTTAGGTTAGGTTAGGTTAGGTTAGGTTAGGTTAGGTTAGGTTAGGTTAGGTTAGGTTAGGTTAGGTTAGGTTAGGTTAGGTTAGGTTAGGTTAGGTTAGGTTAGGTTAGGTTAGGTTAGGTTAGGTTAGGTTAGGTTAGGTTAGGTTAGGTTAGGTTAGGTTAGGTTAGGTTAGGTTAGGTTAGGTTAGGTTAGGTTAGGTTAGGTTAGGTTAGGTTAGGTTAGGTTAGGTTAGGTTAGGTTAGGTTAGGTTAGGTTAGGTTAGGTTAGGTTAGGTTAGGTTAGGTTAGGTTAGGTTAGGTTAGGTTAGGTTAGGTTAGGTTAGGTTAGGTTAGGTTAGGTTAGGTTAGGTTAGGTTAGGTTAGGTTAGGTTAGGTTAGGTTAGGTTAGGTTAGGTTAGGTTAGGTTAGGTTAGGTTAGGTTAGGTTAGGTTAGGTTAGGTTAGGTTAGGTTAGGTTAGGTTAGGTTAGGTTAGGTTAGGTTAGGTTAGGTTAGGTTAGGTTAGGTTAGGTTAGGTTAGGTTAGGTTAGGTTAGGTTAGGTTAGGTTAGGTTAGGTTAGGTTAGGTTAGGTTAGGTTAGGTTAGGTTAGGTTAGGTTAGGTTAGGTTAGGTTAGGTTAGGTTAGGTTAGGTTAGGTTAGGTTAGGTTAGGTTAGGTTAGGTTAGGTTAGGTTAGGTTAGGTTAGGTTAGGTTAGGTTAGGTTAGGTTAGGTTAGGTTAGGTTAGGTTAGGTTAGGTTAGGTTAGGTTAGGTTAGGTTAGGTTAGGTTAGGTTAGGTTAGGTTAGGTTAGGTTAGGTTAGGTTAGGTTAGGTTAGGTTAGGTTAGGTTAGGTTAGGTTAGGTTAGGTTAGGTTAGGTTAGGTTAGGTTAGGTTAGGTTAGGTTAGGTTAGGTTAGGTTAGGTTAGGTTAGGTTAGGTTAGGTTAGGTTAGGTTAGGTTAGGTTAGGTTAGGTTAGGTTAGGTTAGGTTAGGTTAGGTTAGGTTAGGTTAGGTTAGGTTAGGTTAGGTTAGGTTAGGTTAGGTTAGGTTAGGTTAGGTTAGGTTAGGTTAGGTTAGGTTAGGTTAGGTTAGGTTAGGTTAGGTTAGGTTAGGTTAGGTTAGGTTAGGTTAGGTTAGGTTAGGTTAGGTTAGGTTAGGTTAGGTTAGGTTAGGTTAGGTTAGGTTAGGTTAGGTTAGGTTAGGTTAGGTTAGGTTAGGTTAGGTTAGGTTAGGTTATCTTAGGTTAGGTTAGGTTAGGTTAGGTTAGGTTAGGTTAGGTTAGGTTAGGTTAGGTTAGGTTAGGTTAGGTTAGGTTAGGTTAGGTTAGGTTAGGTTAGGTTAGGTTAGGTTAGGTTAGGTTAGGTTAGGTTAGGTTAGGTTAGGTTAGGTTAGGTTAGGTTAGGTTAGGTTAGGTTAGGTTAGGTTAGGTTAGGTTAGGTTAGGTTAGGTTAGGTTAGGTTAGGTTAGGTTAGGTTAGGTTAGGTTAGGTTAGGTTAGGTTAGGTTAGGTTAGGTTAGGTTAGGTTAGGTTAGGTTAGGTTAGGTTAGGTTAGGTTAGGTTAGGTTAGGTTAGGTTAGGTTAGGTTAGGTTAGGTTAGGTTAGGTTAGGTTAGGTTAGGTTAGGTTAGGTTAGGTTAGGTTAGGTTAGGTTAGGTTAGGTTAGGTTAGGTTAGGTTAGGTTAGGTTAGGTTAGGTTAGGTTAGGTTAGGTTAGGTTAGGTTAGGTTAGGTTAGGTTAGGTTAGGTTAGGTTAGGTTAGGTTAGGTTAGGTTAGGTTAGGTTAGGTTAGGTTAGGTTAGGTTAGGTTAGGTTAGGTTAGGTTAGGTTAGGTTAGGTTAGGTTAGGTTAGGTTAGGTTAGGTTAGGTTAGGTTAGGTTAGGTTAGGTTAGCTTAGGTTAGGTTAGGTTAGGTTAGGTTAGGTTAGGTTAGGTTAGGTTAGGTTAGGTTAGGTTAGGTTAGGTTAGGTTAGGTTAGGTTAGGTTAGGTTAGGTTAGGTTAGGTTAGGTTAGGTTAGGTTAGGTTAGGTTAGGTTAGGTTAGGTTAGGTTAGGTTAGGTTAGGTTAGGTTAGGTTAGGTTAGGTTAGGTTAGGTTAGGTTAGGTTAGGTTAGGTTAGGTTAGGTTAGGTTAGGTTAGGTTAGGTTAGGTTAGGTTAGGTTAGGTTAGGTTAGGTTAGGTTAGGTTAGGTTAGGTTAGGTTAGGTTAGGTTAGGTTAGGTTAGGTTAGGTTAGGTTAGGTTAGGTTAGGTTAGGTTAGGTTAGGTTATGTTAGGTTAGGTTAGGTTAGGTTAGGTTAGGTTAGGTTAGGTTAGGTTAGGTTAGGTTAGGTTAGGTTAGGTTAGGTTAGGTTAGGTTAGGTTAGGTTAGGTTAGGTTAGGTTAGGTTAGGTTAGGTTAGGTTAGGTTAGGTTAGGTTAGGTTAGGTTAGGTTAGGTTAGGTTAGGTTAGGTTAGGTTAGGTTAGGTTAGGTTAGGTTAGGTTAGGTTAGGTTAGGTTAGGTTAGGTTAGGTTAGGTTAGGTTAGGTTAGGTTAGGTTAGGTTAGGTTAGGTTAGGTTAGGTTAGGTTAGGTTAGGTTAGGTTAGGTTAGGTTAGGTTAGGTTAGGTTAGGTTAGGTTAGGTTAGGTTAGGTTAGGTTAGGTTAGGTTAGGTTAGGTTAGGTTAGGTTAGGTTAGGTTAGGTTAGGTTAGGTTAGGTTAGGTTAGGTTAGGTTAGGTTAGGTTAGGTTAGGTTAGGTTAGGTTAGGTTAGGTTAGGTTAGGTTAGGTTAGGTTAGGTTAGGTTAGGTTAGGTTAGGTTAGGTTAGGTTATGTTAGGTTAGGTTAGGTTAGGTTAGGTTAGGTTAGGTTAGGTTAGGTTAGGTTAGGTTAGGTTAGGTTAGGTTAGGTTAGGTTAGGTTAGGTTAGGTTAGGTTAGGTTAGGTTAGGTTAGGTTAGGTTAGGTTAGGTTAGGTTAGGTTAGGTTAGGTTAGGTTAGGTTAGGTTAGGTTAGGTTAGGTTAGGTTAGGTTAGGTTAGGTTAGGTTAGGTTAGGTTAGGTTAGGTTAGGTTAGGTTAGGTTAGGTTAGGTTAGGTTAGGTTAGGTTAGGTTAGGTTAGGTTAGGTTAGGTTAGGTTAGGTTAGGTTAGGTTAGGTTAGGTTAGGTTAGGCTAGGTTAGGTTAGGTTAGGTTAGGTTAGGTTAGGTTAGGTTAGGTTAGGTTAGGTTAGGTTAGGTTAGGTTAGGTTAGGTTAGGTTAGGTTAGGTTAGGTTAGGTTAGGTTAGGTTAGGTTAGGTTAGGTTAGGTTAGGTTAGGTTAGGTTAGGTTAGGTTAGGTTAGGTTAGGTTAGGTTAGGTTAGGTTAGGTTAGGTTAGGTTAGGTTAGGTTAGGTTAGGTTAGGTTAGGTTAGGTTAGGTTAGGTTAGGTTAGGTTAGGTTAGGTTAGGTTAGGTTAGGTTAGGTTAGGTTAGGTTAGGTTAGGTTAGGTTAGGTTAGGTTAGGTTAGGTTAGGTTAGGTTAGGTTAGGTTAGGTTAGGTTAGGTTAGGTTAGGTTAGGTTAGGTTAGGTTAGGTTAGGTTAGGTTAGGTTAGGTTAGGTTAGGTTAGGTTAGGTTAGGTTAGGTTAGGTTAGGTTAGGTTAGGTTAGGTTAGGTTAGGTTAGGTTAGGTTAGGTTAGGTTAGGTTAGGTTAGGTTAGGTTAGGTTAGGTTAGGTTAGGTTAGGTTAGGTTAGGTTAGGTTAGGTTAGGTTAGGTTAGGTTAGGTTAGGTTAGGTTAGGTTAGGTTAGGTTAGGTTAGGTTAGGTTAGGTTAGGTTAGGTTAGGTTAGGTTAGGTTAGGTTAGGTTAGGTTAGGTTAGGTTAGGTTAGGTTAGGTTAGGTTAGGTTAGGTTAGGTTAGGTTAGGTTAGGTTAGGTTAGGTTAGGTTAGGTTAGGTTAGGTTAGGTTAGGATAGGTTAGGTTAGGTTAGGTTAGGTTAGGTTAGGTTAGGTTAGGTTAGGTTAGGTTAGGTTAGGTTAGGTTAGGTTAGGTTAGGTTAGGTTAGGTTAGGTTAGGTTAGGTTAGGTTAGGTTAGGTTAGGTTAGGTTAGGTTAGGTTAGGTTAGGTTAGGTTAGGTTAGGTTAGGTTAGGTTAGGTTAGGTTAGGTTAGGTTAGGTTAGGTTAGGTTAGGTTAGGTTAGGTTAGGTTAGGTTAGGTTAGGTTAGGTTAGGTTAGGTTAGGTTAGGTTAGGTTAGGTTAGGTTAGGTTAGGTTAGGTTAGGTTAGGTTAGGTTAGGTTAGGTTAGGTTAGGTTAGGTTAGGTTAGGATAGGTTAGGTTAGGTTAGGTTAGGTTAGGTTAGGTTAGGTTAGGTTAGGTTAGGTTAGGTTAGGTTAGGTTAGGTTAGGTTAGGTTAGGTTAGGTTAGGTTAGGTTAGGTTAGGTTAGGTTAGGTTAGGTTAGGTTAGGTTAGGTTAGGTTAGGTTAGGTTAGGTTAGGTTAGGTTAGGTTAGGTTAGGTTAGGTTAGGTTAGGTTAGGTTAGGTTAGGTTAGGTTAGGTTAGGTTAGGTTAGGTTAGGTTAGGTTAGGTTAGGTTAGGTTAGGTTAGGTTAGGTTAGGTTAGGTTAGGTTAGGCTAGGTTAGGTTAGGTTAGGTTAGGTTAGGTTAGGTTAGGTTAGGTTAGGTTAGGTTAGGTTAGGTTAGGTTAGGTTAGGTTAGGTTAGGTTAGGTTAGGTTAGGTTAGGTTAGGTTAGGTTAGGTTAGGTTAGGTTAGGTTAGGTTAGGTTAGGTTAGGTTAGGTTAGGTTAGGTTAGGTTAGGTTAGGTTAGGTTAGGTTAGGTTAGGTTAGGTTAGGTTAGGTTAGGTTAGGTTAGGTTAGGTTAGGTTAGGTTAGGTTAGGTTAGGTTAGGTTAGGTTAGGTTAGGTTAGGTTAGGTTAGGTTAGGTTAGGTTAGGTTAGGTTAGGTTAGGTTAGGTTAGGTTAGGTTAGGTTAGGTTAGGTTAGGTTAGGTTAGGTTAGGTTAGGTTAGGTTAGGTTAGGTTAGGTTAGGTTAGGTTAGGTTAGGTTAGGTTAGGTTAGGTTAGGTTAGGTTAGGTTAGGTTAGGTTAGGTTAGGTTAGGTTAGGTTAGGTTAGGTTAGGTTAGGTTAGGTTAGGTTAGGTTAGGTTAGGTTAGGTTAGGTTAGGTTAGGTTAGGTTAGGTTAGGTTAGGTTAGGTTAGGTTAGGTTAGGTTAGGTTAGGTTAGGTTAGGTTAGGTTAGGTTAGGTTAGGTTAGGTTAGGTTAGGTTAGGTTAGGTTAGGTTAGGTTAGGTTAGGTTAGGTTAGGTTAGGTTAGGTTAGGTTAGGTTAGGTTAGGTTAGGTTAGGTTAGGTTAGGTTAGGTTAGGTTAGGTTAGGTTAGGTTAGGTTAGGTTAGGTTAGGTTAGGTTAGGTTAGGTTAGGTTAGGTTAGGTTAGGTTAGGTTAGGTTAGGTTAGGTTAGGTTAGGTTAGGTTAGGTTAGGTTAGGTTAGGTTAGGTTAGGTTAGGTTAGGTTAGGTTAGGTTAGGTTAGGTTAGGTTAGGTTAGGTTAGGTTAGGTTAGGTTAGGTTAGGTTAGGTTAGGTTAGGTTAGGTTAGGTTAGGTTAGGTTAGGTTAGGTTAGGTTAGGTTAGGTTAGGTTAGGTTAGGTTAGGTTAGGTTAGGTTAGGTTAGGTTAGGTTAGGTTAGGTTAGGTTAGGTTAGGTTAGGTTAGGTTAGGTTAGGTTAGGTTAGGTTAGGTTAGGTTAGGTTAGGTTAGGTTAGGTTAGGTTAGGTTAGGTTAGGTTAGGTTAGGTTAGGTTAGGTTAGGTTAGGTTAGGTTAGGTTAGGTTAGGTTAGGTTAGGTTAGGTTAGGTTAGGTTAGGTTAGGTTAGGTTAGGTTAGGTTAGGTTAGGTTAGGTTAGGTTAGGTTAGGTTAGGTTAGGTTAGGTTAGGTTAGGTTAGGTTAGGTTAGGTTAGGTTAGGTTAGGTTAGGTTAGGTTAGGTTAGGTTAGGTTAGGTTAGGTTAGGTTAGGTTAGGTTAGGTTAGGTTAGGTTAGGTTAGGTTAGGTTAGGTTAGGTTAGGTTAGGTTAGGTTAGGTTAGGTTAGGTTAGGTTAGGTTAGGTTAGGTTAGGTTAGGTTAGGTTAGGTTAGGTTAGGTTAGGTTAGGTTAGGTTAGGTTAGGTTAGGTTAGGTTAGGTTAGGTTAGGTTAGGTTAGGTTAGGTTAGGTTAGGTTAGGTTAGGTTAGGTTAGGTTAGGTTAGGTTAGGTTAGGTTAGGTTAGGTTAGGTTAGGTTAGGTTAGGTTAGGTTAGGTTAGGTTAGGTTAGGTTAGGTTAGGTTAGGTTAGGTTAGGTTAGGTTAGGTTAGGTTAGGTTAGGTTAGGTTAGGTTAGGTTAGGTTAGGTTAGGTTAGGTTAGGTTAGGTTAGGTTAGGTTAGGTTAGGTTAGGTTAGGTTAGGTTAGGTTAGGTTAGGTTAGGTTAGGTTAGGTTAGGTTAGGTTAGGTTAGGTTAGGTTAGGTTAGGTTAGGTTAGGTTAGGTTAGGTTAGGTTAGGTTAGGTCAGGTTAGGTTAGGTTAGGTTAGGTTAGGTTAGGTTAGGTTAGGTTAGGTTAGGTTAGGTTAGGTTAGGTTAGGTTAGGTTAGGTTAGGTTAGGTTAGGTTAGGTTAGGTTAGGTTAGGTTAGGTTAGGTTAGGTTAGGTTAGGTTAGGTTAGGTTAGGTTAGGTTAGGTTAGGTTAGGTTAGGTTAGGTTAGGTTAGGTTAGGTTAGGTTAGGTTAGGTTAGGTTAGGTTAGGTTAGGTTAGGTTAGGTTAGGTTAGGTTAGGTTAGGTTAGGTTAGGTTAGGTTAGGTTAGGTTAGGTTAGGTTAGGTTAGGTTAGGTTAGGTTAGGTTAGGTTAGGTCAGGTTAGGTTAGGTTAGGTTAGGTTAGGTTAGGTTAGGTTAGGTTAGGTTAGGTTAGGTTAGGTTAGGTTAGGTTAGGTTAGGTTAGGTTAGGTTAGGTTAGGTTAGGTTAGGTTAGGTTAGGTTAGGTTAGGTTAGGTTAGGTTAGGTTAGGTTAGGTTAGGTTAGGTTAGGTTAGGTTAGGTTAGGTTAGGTTAGGTTAGGTTAGGTTAGGTTAGGTTAGGTTAGGTTAGGTTAGGTTAGGTTAGGTTAGGTTAGGTTAGGTTAGGTTAGGTTAGGTTAGGTTAGGTTAGGTTAGGTTAGGTTAGGTTAGGTTAGGTTAGGTTAGGTTAGGTTAGGTTAGGTTAGGTTAGGTTAGGTTAGGTTAGGTTAGGTTAGGTTAGGTTAGGTTAGGTTAGGTTAGGTTAGGTTAGGTTAGGTTAGGTTAGGTTAGGTTAGGTTAGGTTAGGTTAGGTTAGGTTAGGTTAGGTTAGGTTAGGTTAGGTTAGGTTAGGTTAGGTTAGGTTAGGTTAGGTTAGGTTAGGTTAGGTTAGGTTAGGTTAGGTTAGGTTAGGTTAGGTTAGGTTAGGTTAGGTTAGGTTAGGTTAGGTTAGGTTAGGTTAGGTTAGGTTAGGTTAGGTTAGGTTAGGTTAGGTTAGGTTAGGTTAGGTTAGGTTAGGTTAGGTTAGGTTAGGTTAGGTTAGGTTAGGTTAGGTTAGGTTAGGTTAGGTTAGGTTAGGTTAGGTTAGGTTAGGTTAGGTTAGGTTAGGTTAGGTTAGGTTAGGTTAGGTAGGTTAGGTTAGGTTAGGTTAGGTTAGGTTAGGTTAGGTTAGTTAGGTTAGGTTAGGTTAGGTTAGGTTAGGTTAGGTTAGGTTAGGTTAGGTTAGGTTAGGTTAGGTTAGGTTAGGTTAGGTTAGGTTAGGTTAGGTTAGGTTAGGTTAGGTTAGGTTAGGTTAGGTTAGGTTAGGTTAGGTTAGGTTAGGTTAGGTTAGGT